>VZRI01010916.1:0-18139 GCA_013397515.1 Upupa epops | reverse complement strand
AAATATATATATAATATATATAAAAATAGATATATATATGACATATAAATAAAAATATATATATAAAAATATATATATTATACAAAAACTGTGCCTGAACACCCAATAAAACATTATACTTCATCAGTACAAGTTACAGTAAGAGATGACAGAGTTATACATCATTAAATAACAATGTGAACAGAGACCTAAAGCTGAGGATCCTCCGAGTCCTATAGCTTTATTCTAGGACTAGCTGTGTGTCCATAAGCTTTTCCAATCATACAGATACTTTTTACTCAAGTAAATGTTGACTAGTTGTACACGTACCTCCAGTAACTTCTATTTCCACATCTGAGCATCACGCTTAATAGCTTCCACATGTTAAGCCTGAAAACTTGCTCTGCACTGGTTTATGCTCCTCACAGAGAAACCAGAACCTGTGTTCACACCCCAGTGTGAACAGAAGTAAAGTAAAAGCTTACTTACGAGTACTTTGTCAGCAGATCCAAATCATTATGCATGTCGATCGGGTATGTCTCACTGAGATGAAACAGCTTCTCTAAGGCCTCATAAATGAAAATGATGCATATAAGAGATGCAAAAGCTTCTTCAGTAAACCGGGTGATGTAGCAGACAAGGGAGCTTGCATCAGTCGCAACAAGGATGATGCACAGGATTGCAGTCCACAGTCCAATGCTGGCTCTCAGAGACAGGTAGGACAATCCGTACTCTCTAAAAAAAACCAAACCACAATTAAGCAAATCTTATCTTTAGTCCAGCCCCAGGAAAAGAAGAGGCAGCTAGAACATTTCATTTTCCTAGAGATACACAGTGTGAACCAGAAATGATTTACCTATTATAAGCTGAAGATGCTGTCAAGTTATGCAGTTATGCCTTGACCTTAGTTCTCTTCCTAATAGGAGGGCACAAAGAGCTCTATCTATACCAAAGCAAGTGAACAGCTCTGAAAGCAATCACATATGTGAAGCATATAGATCTTTATCCTGTATTCTGCTTTGGGAACAGCCAACATCTGCCCATTTCTTTCCAGGCTACAAGTATCCCTATAACTTCCATAAAAATCCTGTTTGTTTACTGCATGTGATAATATGAATCCAACCAGGTTGAGTGACCTTATCACAGAGGTCTACCTGAAGGTGATAAAACATGTTTCAGAGTGCTAAGTGAGTCCTTATAAGCTGTGATGATCAGGAGATGTTAATGCAGCAATAAAGCATAAGAGCAGAGAGGATCATGAAGATGCTGGCATAATTTTCACCCACACTGGAGCAGAGCTATGCCATATATAGCACATTTACAGACATTTAATGTGAGGATGTGCTTCTCTGGCATGATGCTTCACCCCTCCTCCGTTAGGGTGCAAGGAGGGCAAGGTCTATATTCGTGACTACTGAAAGGCAGCACAACTGCTACTGCATTTGCTGGGTGAGAGGTAACACCTTCAGCATGAGCTGAGATAAACCAAAGAGGTAAACGTATTGTGTTCAGAGTAGAAAAGGACATCATTAAAAAAACAACCCCACAGCACCCTGAAGCTTTCATTTTCTTCAAAACAGCTGCAGAGGTGGTGTTTTTTTAAACAAGCAAAGAAACAAAAGCAGCAGTAAAGCTCTGAAAGCCTAAACAGAGCAAACTGTTTTATTTAGTTCTGCAGATGTTTGGAGAAGCTGTCTCTACTCTTACCTAACACCCAAGGGCTGACACATGCAACGTTCTTCACTTACTTGCAAAACTTGAATAAGATCTTCTCAAACACTAAAACCGGTCCTGTGCTGCCAAGTATAGTGAGAGGCTGTCCTCCAAAGAGAGAGTAGGCAATTCCAGTCATGGATGCTCCAAACAGCGATTCTATTGCACTCTGAACGTGACACAGAGAGAAACAGCCGCTCAGTCAGGGGTTTTTTTTTGCAGTATCTCAGCCTGTAGCCTTCTAAACACTGAAATACCAGTATTTAAGGGTCATTCATGCAACACTAAGAAAATACTAACCACAAACCGAGGCATGTAATTGTGTTTAAAAAGTGTACACATACTATACGACCTTCAGTTGCTTCTCCCAGGAGACCACCAAATGTGATGACAGGAGACATGCAAGCACAGTAGAGAAACAAAAATGATGCCAGACACTGCAGACTGAGAGCATCCCTGAAGTCACTCCAGAAGAAGGGAGCTTTTCTTTTTATGTCTAAAATCAATCCTCCAAAAAATCTTAAGAAAACAGAAGAGATCCAATTAATTGGAAAGTTCCACAGCACTGCTTTAAGTCAGTTGCAGAGAAGCTATTGCTTCTTGATGAAATTATACGTGCTTTTATAATCCATCCTTACCAGAATCAAATTTGAGAACCCTGTTTTGCAAAGTTTAATCAGGAAATTCTTTTCAAAACAAGCTTAGCTGCGAGTTGTTTAAATAAAACCATAATCTAATCATCTGGAGCTTCTGAACAGCTGGAGCTCACATGTGCAAAACCCTACTATTTAACAATAATTCTTCACATCTTTTAATCAGACAGTTACTCCATTGCCCATTTGCCCACACATCTAATCTTTATTTGAGGACCTGTTCCTGAAGACACTCGCTGAGAGCAGTAAACCCAGACCACAGTTTTCAGAGGACAAGAACTGTCATCTGTTGTCATTTACACTACGCTAAATGCAATCAAATATTTAGGAACAGATGCTCCCTTACATTATACCATCGAGTTAAAGTAAATATTGCCACAGTGCTCTTTTTCTTGCATACAGATGTTGCTGGAGAAACATTAGGAGGTGTCAGCACCTTCTAAATATTAGAATGATCTTTTGAGCCATCAGATACCAGGTTCACTGGTGAGAGAACAGCTTCCAGCTAGACCGGCCACCCAATCCTCTACCCTGTGGTGTACAGCAACATTCAGCTTAGTCCTCATAGCCTCATGCAGGTAAAAGCAATATTTAAATACCAAGAGGCACGGAGCTAAGTGTCCAGTGCATGAATATACTGTACTAATGCAATCCACTGACACATGATGCACCCAGAGCATCCGATACTCGAGCCAACAGAGGTATTTCCCAGGCTATACTGTGTGTATATTGCTGCCAACATGATAATCATTGCCTCACCTCTAGTAGGGCATATCATGGCTTACTGAGGTAAAAAACCACACGCTGCAGCTGCACACCCCAGAAATACTGAAGCAGAGGAAAGCTTTGCCAATATATGGCACGAGACTAGTGCCAACGTCCCTTCGTGCTTTACAAAAGTGAGGAATACTCATCAAGTTTAAGAGAAGCCTGACCTTCACCCGTAATAGAGAAAGGAGCCTGCAATGAACACAGTGCACAAATTGAAAGGTACGATTCCTTTGCTTAGAACACACTAGATTTTGCATATGTTTTCACTAACTTTCCAGTCCGTTGCAGTTCTGGTCCCGAGTGCCCTCCAGGATGTTCTGCCTCCCCATGTGCTGCAGTTCCATTTGGCACTCCTGGAATCTTACGCTTCTCCTACCAGAAGGAAAAGATACTTCTCATGGGTCTTAGCAACTAAAACATAATTTTAGCAGAGAAATCAGGCTTTCAGTGTTAAAAGACTAAACATGTACTCTTTTTTTTATAAGATTCATCAACATAAGCTCTGGCTAAGCTATAGAGAAGTTCTATAACTGGAAACAGTGGAAGGAATCATGGTCTAAGAAATATCAAATATATTAAAATATATCAAATAAAATATCACTGAAAATACTGCAGGATAAAACATTTTAAAGAGCAACAAGCCAGGCTGCTTTGATCAATTCTTCCACTAAATACAGATGATCAGAATAATCAAAGATACTTATGACCAATCACTCATGAATTTAAGATCAGAAGATAGAACTACATGTCCTTATTCAGGGGAGAACTAGTATTGAACTATAGAAAAAGCCATCTGTAAGTTTGCAAGACAAGAGTTCTCTTAGAGTCAGCTAACAACAAAAAAGAGGACATAAAATGTCTACATGGCGATTGATGAATGCTAAATTACTGAGCTTTCATTTTACCTAGCGACAATTCACTGCGTGACTTAGAGGAGTCCGAGTCCTGCCATGGACTAACCTGAGAGGGGACGTTTTTAGGTGGCTCTATTCGAATCGTTGGATCCCACTCTCCGGGAGGGAGTACAGTAACCTGATCGAGAAACTCATCGATTCCAGACACCAAGTCATTGCGGTCTTTTGCTTTGTAAGCAACATCATGGAACACCTGTGAAAAAATGGAGAAGGGTATGTGGGAGGAAAAAGAGACGGGAAAAGGAACGTTCAGGATATTTTCCATGATGTTCCCTTCTCTCGGAAATAGAGTGCGCTTCGTGCAGTTCCCAGCAAACGAACAATCCCAGCTTTAACCGACTCAGAGATGCTGATGCATAATTTCCACATAAGCTCCAACTGCTACAGGAAAAACATCTTTATGGGTGCTGAACGTTCTGAAGATTTCACAGTTTGGAATACAATTAATTCCACTGGGAAGTAACTGTGTAATCTAGAATACTCTCAGTGAAGATAACCTTGCGTCTGAATATTGCTTATCATACTGTTATCTCCTTATGGCAGCACAATACAGGCTGTGACAGGATAATGAAATGAACCAGAATGCTATTTGTACATCAACAGGATGATTAGCCACCCTTCATCCGGAGATTATCTCTATCTTGAGTGACTATAAAATTAACTACACCCAAGCCACAAATAAATATACCTCATCTGTCATTAGTGTTGCGATTGATCTTCCAATCTCATGGTATTGTTGCCCTTTACCCAGCGGTCCAAGAAGAATAAACAAAAATCTGCAAATAGAAGATAAAGGACAGATGGTTGAAAGTGAACTAGAGAAGAACATCTTTTATAATTGGACTAGAAGAATCCCTAGGAAAAAATATTCTCTCGAATCTCCATCAAAATCCTGACACGCACACAAAGCTCTGGGTAGAGATGGCACAAAATGCCATCACTATGTATGATTGTGCAAGCATAAACATGAGGCTCTCACTAGAAAACAACGTAAAAATAATTTGCAATAACACACTGCAAGCTCCACAGTCAGATTGGACCGAGAGTATCAAAACCTCCTTACAACACAGAGCTTATCTTGTGTAATAAATATATGCGATTATAATCTACGTAGAGAACATACTAACATCAGTTCATCCTGGTAATCCAACAGAATCAACTATATGTGTGTTAGTAGTGCTATTGTACATCAGGCAAGTTCAATTACCCTCAAGGAAAACAATATTTAAATCATTCTTACTTTTATTACAGCTTTACATAATAAATATATGTCATTATAATCTACGTAGAGAACATGCTAACATCAGTTCATCCTGGTAACCCAACAGAATCAACTATACGTGTGTTAGTAGTGCTATTATTGTACATCAGGCAAGTTCAATTACCCTCAAGGAAAACAATATTTAAATCATTCTTACTTTTATTACAGCTTTACATAATAAATATATGTCATTATAATCTACGTAGAGAACATGCTAACATCAGTTCATCCTGGTNTCATAAATATATCGTTTAATATATATATTTTTAGATATATATAGAAAGCGCGCTTGGACTCTAAGTTTCAGGCTACTAAGGTTCTATAAAATGCAAAGAATAAAATCAAATGAAATAACTTATTCTCATTTTAAAGAAGCATTTCTGTAGAAAGTCCTATTTATCCTCAAATGTAATCATTTCATTCTCTTTTGAATAAAACCCAATGAATGTTTGGGTTTTTGGGTTGGGTTTTTTTTGCAGGAGGAGGTTCATTTTTTATCAAACCCAGCTCAGTCTCTCAATAAATTGTTTTAATTCCTCAAAAAGCTGAAGGTCCAACCACCCTGTCTCCACAACATGATCAGAAAAACTTGAAGAGAAATAAACCCAGCTCTACCTTGTTGGAATTGGAACTTCAGCTACTCCTGTAAGCAGGACTGCAGGAGATAATCTAACGAAAGCAACGACCGCACGGTCCAGGAACTCTAGTTCACCAACTAAGATATTTGATGCTTCTGCTCCAGGAGGTATCTTCTTCATGAAGTGTAGGTCAACCTAGGAAAAGCATCTTACATTACAACCTAAAAGCTATCTACAGGGTTTCCCGGCAGAGAACACCCCCCCCACTCCCTGCCCCACTCTGTTGACAGCGGTATTTTGGTCACTATCACAATCTTAGTTCTTTCCCTTCAACTGTTTCTGTTCTTGTCTGTTGAATAGGGGTTTTTTTTAATATAAAGATGTTTATCAGAACCAAAGAACAGGCCCTCCATTATTTAGCACATTTTCCTTAGAAACACAGCTATAATCCTGCGGAATTCATTTCTAAATACAACTAATCGTATTCACCATGCTGTTGAGAATGTGATATTAAACTTCTAGTAATATTTTATCAATAATCAAAACAGTATCAATAACCCATCACTTCTTCTACTGTTAGGACCCGATTGTGTTAAGACATCATAGTTTCCAATATTTTCAGAATTAACAAGTCTGGAAATCAATCATTCATGTTGAATAATATTCTGTATTATAACCTTAAATAAGAAGAGCAGCTTCCACTACTCATCATTTTCCTTATACTGCTTTAATTCCATGGATTTAATGGAAGATTGTTGCCTTTCCGCTGAAACCAGCAGGAAATAATGTACGACCATGACTGTCTTAACTGAAAGAAGGCGGCAGACAAAACACCCTAAGAGTTTTAAGGCAATGCTGGTGACGTTGCAGGGGTGGTAAGAAAACACAGAACAGCTTCATCATCAGATTACTACATGAGCTCAAGGTATTTGCCTAGGAATTGGTTCTTGTGTGTTCCTTTCCCCAGTACCAGTCTCATCGAGGCTGCAACAAAGACTGACACGGAGTAAGAGTATATAATGTATGTTTGATTTCATTATGCACCAGTATTGTCTGCATTTCAAAATGCATGAATTTTGTCATTTGCTTTCCTTTTATTAATCTAAACACAACAACAGCAATCAAATCCAATATAAACTGTTAAAGTGGACCATTTTAATGTCTATCTTACAGCCATCTGTCAGTACTAGTTTGCATAGTTTTCAGTAATATTTAGAAATTTGTTTTCTTGCAAATGGCTCTGGCACTAAATCAGAACTCGGATTTAACACAGTTGCCTGCGTAATGGAATCTTCTTGTGTTCAGATCACAAAGGGATGGCTATTGCTACCCTAGGCTACTCTCGAACAACCACCAAACACCTTGCACAAAGTAAAACAAGCATCACATCAGCCTGGAAGGTCAGAGACAAAGTACACTGTCAATGTGAAGTGTCAGGAAAGCAAATAGTCTTCCCCGCTCTAATCACAGAACATCACTTCAGGGTTGACTACAGAACACAAACAGATTCCCTTTATAGAGAATTTTGGCTATTGCAGGTAATTTCTAGTTGAGTTGCCTTTCAGGCACGTACCAATGTGCATTCTCTATCAAATTTACCTCAGGAATGGATTTCACATCTAACAACTAATATCTCACGTACAATATGCTGGAGTAGCCACCTCAAGATCCCATTAACATACAGAGCACAGGATCAAGATTCAAATCTGGAAGAATCCATCTACTGGAGAGTATTTCCAGACCATTTTCAAACTGTTTCCTGTACTATCTGTTATGACTTAACAGCCTGAGATTCCAGGTAGTGAACAGACCCACAGTTGAAAGGGAACAGCTGGCAGAGAAGCATCAAACTGGGCAAATACACCTGACCCCTGGGCATTCCTTTTCTTATGGAACAAGAGCAAAGGTGGCCTGGGAGTGAATTTTGGGCAATGACAGAGGCAGTATCCTTCAAATGCTTCAGCTAACCTATCCATTGAACATCTTTTATCGCTAGAAGTCATTAGCTGGAGAAACCTCACGCGCTTCTTGATCTGCACCTGAACATGAACTATGTACACGACCTGAGGCTAAACAATCCCAGTAAGATCCAATATAAACATAACACACAATAAC
The DNA here is from genome assembly GCA_013397515.1 of Upupa epops. NCBI lineage: Eukaryota > Metazoa > Chordata > Aves > Bucerotiformes > Upupidae > Upupa > Upupa epops. Next base: position 10,155 of record VZRI01010916.1, on the reverse strand, counting down.
TAATGTGGAAGCCATTATATTCCAGGGCAACTTGAGGACCTCCTCCAGAACCAAAGGTGAATTGACACGCCAACAGGAGAAATCCAACGTCACTTCGTAGGAGAGGCCTGACACACAATAATCAAGCTTATTGAGAAGTAGGGCCAACCAGTGTTCAAAACCAAGTCAGTTGTCTCACGTAGCATTTGAAAGACCAAACCCTGTCAGTATGGGACCAGGGTTTGGCTGAGAAATACTGATTCCATACTGCTGGTAGGAATATTGCCACAAGAACGGAGAAGGATGCAGTCTCTATGTATTTCATATTTTAGGACAACTAGGGTTCCTTTTGGCCTCTGGCAGAGACGAGTCAGATGCTACTGTTAAACTGCCATCCCCATCCTGCTCAGACACAGGATAAAGTGTCACCTCAATATCACTCCTGGAATATGAAGTCCTCATTGTGTCCCTTCAGAAGAAGAGGGGAGACACAAGTACAAACACTAGAAACTGTCTCCCTCTCGGTGCTACTGAAGTAAGACTGAAGACAGCTTTTAGTGCTGTGCCTCACCTTATTCATAAACAGAAACGAATACAGTCCACACAGTCTCAGTGCTGTGCTCAACAAAGTCAGCTTTTTGAATCAACTCCAAAATGTAGAATATTAAAAGTAGCCCAGGGGAGACAGATTAGCAAGAAGAGAATATGTGAGGTAGTCGAAAGGTGGTTTTTTGGGACAAGATAAATGAAATAAATATGTGGAACAAAATTAGAGCAAGAAATCACAATACTCAAGGGGAAAGCAGCGCACTGCTCTACTTTCCTCTCAGTCTGTGCATACAATCCCAATTATAACGTTTGTGAGTTATTGCATAGCACATTTCAAGGGGAAATTGTTCTCTCCTCAACTGATACATGGATCTATTTGAAGGCAGTAAAAAAAGGTTGTAGACTGCAACTCTTAATTGTTATTTCATTCCACATCCTTGGTGGTATCTGGCTAGCTAAGGCCAGCCCAAAGATGACACACTGGGGGGGTCTCTTCTCCAGCCATTTGAAACAAGAGCTCTTTTGATCAGTGAAGCAGCTGCACTATGAAAACAGTGACTGAAGGACCAAATATTGCAGCCTCTATTATTGTTTAATAGAACCATCATCCATCTAGATAGCAGACTGGAGTTGGGATCCTACAGCTGAAAGCACTTTGGGAAACATGTCGGAAAAGCACTACTGAAATGACTATTGTCATTTCCTCTAGTTTGAGATGAGCTGCACCTCTGCACAGCTCAATTCTGAACACAGCTTTATTTATATCCCATAACCTATCCAAAATGTTATATCTTATTATTAGAACTGCTGAAACAATTCATTCCAGTTAGCATGATAATCTTGGTTTCAAATATTGTGAGGCATTAGCATTCATTTTTTAGCACTTAGATCTCCTTACTCCCTCCGTAGAAACAAGGTCCACCAACGTCCCCAGCCAACCTCCTTTATTCTCACCAGCTTTGACAAAAAGACTATTTATCATCTTTATCCCAGCCATATCCTATGCCCAGACACATTTCCAATGGTGGCAATAACCGCTGCTGCTAGGAGAGAAGTCAGGCACCAGATGGAGCAATCACATAACTCTGCTTCAGTTTAGTTGCACTAACATTAGGATTTCAACAGACCCAACGTGCTGCTCAGAATTTTGGTTCAAGTCACCTTTCTTCAGTTACTCAAGCTCTGTTTTATTACTGTGTCAGATGAAGTTACCCATCTCTGTCAGGTCTGTCCCCTGTATCTAATGTGACGGTTTGGTTTAGGTACTTGTAGAAGTCTTAACCAAAGCAGGATTCTCCTTCACACCGAAGCTGGCAAGCGTTTTGCTTTTCTTTGCTACCTAACTGAACTGTCACTGCAATCTCCGCTACCGAGGGGGTTCTGAAGAGTTAACATCTTTTGTCAAGTGTATTGAAATATCTTGGCTTGCCAGAAGAATTAAGTTATAGGTTTACAGAAACACATTCTGTTTGAGACATCTGGAATCCACGAGTTCAGGTTATAAAAAGCTTAGTTTGTATTCATGTATTACTTCCTCGAGAAGCAAAAATCTGAGAGGTAAACCTTCGTTGTAAGGATGCCAAGTTACTTTCCTACTTAGATAATTTTTGTTAACTTGTAAAAAATACCCCTGCAAATCCACACCTAGGATACTGCCACACAATTCATTCGGCTACATCCCTACACTGTGATTTTTTTGACACTGATACTTTATCCAGAAAATTCAAGACTCTTTTTTATCATTATATATGCTATTCAAGACTCTTTTTTATCATTATATATGCTATTCAAGACTCTTNCTATTCAAGATTCTTTTTTATTATTATATATACTATTCAAGATTCTTTTTTATTATTATATATACTATTCAAGGTTCTTTTTTATTATTATATACTATTAAAGGTTCTTTTTTATTATGTACTAAATGTGTCACAGCACACACAAAAACTTGAACACTGAAGTAAAAATGTGCTCTTGACATTTTCCCCCCCATTGTGGACTCACTGTGTTTAATTCACAACAGTCGGGAAGCTTGCTTCACCACCAGGGAACAACTTACCTTGCTGAAGTCAACAGTGCTGTTTTCTCTGCTCACATCGTTTTTGTTTTCAATACAGGCAGGAGCAGACTGTGGGGAAACAACCTGACCTGCTAAAAAAAGACCACCGTTATTACCGAATACTAACTTCTATACTTTAATTGCATAAATTAAACATCTAATGAGATAATTGGTAGGGATCCACATACATATCACACATGTATGAAGCATCTAACGGTGGCGTTTTAATTAGAGGCTTATTTAGAATAACACATTCAGAACATTTATCACATGCAGTTAGGGAGGAGAACGCATTAATTTAGAAAACGTGGAAGTTTTTCTGAATATTGGAAGACAAATTGTCTGTGCCAATTAAAGCTTACGATTTTTAAAGACGCTGAATCCGAGGAAAAGCCCCGCGCTCATACAGTTTTGTAAACAACTTGAGGAGCTGCCAATTTGGGGCAATATCTGCCTACAAGAACACTCCTCACTGAATAAAACAGGACTCCTGTTTCCATAAATTTAGTCACACATGTAAGAATGGCTTTACTCTAACAACTACAAAATCAGCGTACATATGGGCTGGGCTAAGAGTTAATATATTGACAGATTATTTTACAACTCAGGATTGAAAAATGCTTTCTTTTTTAAAAATTCCAGTGACAACTTCGTATTCTGCAAAAGCTTTAACAATAGCTTAAGGTGAGAAGTGTTTAAACGTGCCTCAGTTGCCTCTAAGCAAACAACAGGCAACAGAAAACCAAAAGTTTTGAGAGTTTTAAAAGAAAATCAGGATTAAATAACAAGTGCATGCCACAAAAAGCATTTCTTTTAGTTAATATTTTGTTAATTGTCCCTACACACAGCCATTTTTTGTTAATTTTTAATACTTTGTTAATTGTCCCTATACACAGCCAGAGGCCACCATCCACACACTGAGGGTGTAGGGCTGGCATCGGGGAATACACAAACCCCCGCAGGAGTTCCCTGATTGCCCTCACTCCTCTTCTTCGCTCCCTGGCATGGTAGGAGCAACGCAGAGCTCCAACCACCACAACAAAGTACAGGAAAAAGTACCAACTGTATGAGCCAACTATCTCTTACTGCCCTAACACATAACCAGGAATAACTACAGAGTCCAACTGGCCCAGAGTCAGCATCTCGTGCCCAGCATATATTTGTTTCCATAGCAAATAAAGTCTCTCATATGACTGAGAAACGATGATGTGAAAACATTGGTTCTGGTGAAAATCAACCTAAACTTGCACAGTAACAAAGACCATATGTTCATGATACTTGAAGATGAAGACAGTCAGAAATCCCTAAGCTAGAGGGCAATGCAGAAAAGCTGTGCAGCGTCCTCTCGCGCTGTTTTTACACACGCTTGCAGACCGAGCACGTCCTGGGCCGCTGCCAGGAAACAGTGCTTTGCAGGATCCAGTCTGAACAGGACAGGAGACGTGCAAGAGCAGCTCAACCACTGCCAAAACACTGAAGAATCCAGCTTCTGTCACAGATGAGCACTACAGTATCCCTGTTTAAGTCTGGTCATGAATTTCCTGGTGAAACATTTGCTGAGGGGAAAAGTTGGTTTGCATGAAAATCAACATCTTTTTCCACTAGGCACATCTCCCTTGACAGAAAACTGCTTTTAGAATCGTGTGCTGCATCGATAGCATAGCCAGAGAGATTTCACTTGGATTAGGAACTACAGGTAGAGCGTTGTTTAAAACGTATTGCTAGACACCTCAGTATTGAATGCATCCAGTTTAAAAATGTAAGTATTTCCATCTTCTCTCTGATTCAGAACAACAGATCAAAGCAAGAATAGAAATTAAGGGGTTTGTTCATCACTACAGTGAAATAAACAGAGAATGGTGAAAAGCCAGACATGACTGGCATATTAACCTAACCAAGTAGATAAAAATAAATCAGGATTAGAATTCACATCTGACAAGAAGAGAGAGCTGATTTCAGAAAGCCACTTAAAAGAATTCCCATTGAAAGGCTATTCATCCCCAAATATCACAATAGACAGCTTCTGGACATCAGAAGCTAGAAATTATTAAATGCAGCCTAACAGTCACATTCAGTTCTTCCTTTTGATTGGAACTTAAAGAAAACCCCGTCGTTTTTACACCACCACCCTATGCATCCCCAGACACCACTTCACACTGTCATGTTTTTCCTGTATTGTTTATCTAGCAGCCTAGGAATGACTTTCACAGGAATCACCCCGTGGTGCTGCAGTTATTACAAATAATACATACATTTGATTTCTGTACTGTTTTGGGGATTTTAACGACATAACAAAAATATCTACTGCTTCTAGATGGCAGATGTTAGGGTTACTTGGTTGGTTTTAGGTTGGACTGGATGATCCTGAAGGTCTTTTCCAGCCTCATCAGTACTGTGAGACTAAGAGAAAAGCCATAAAACACTCAAGTAAAACTTCTGCCCTAACTTACTCACAGAAAACTTGAAATCTAGTAGATTTCCTTAGACTTCCTTAACTCAATTTATTCCTTCTAGACACCCCTCTATATGCTAGGCTCTACATAAAGGGAAGTACTTGCAGTAATTACTCATACTAATATACATACGACATTATAAAGACGTTACAGGAAAGCAGCACAAGTAGTAGTTCATTATGGTACTAATTAGGGATTTACAGTTATACTTTTCCTGGACCCAAAAATTCACGAGAAGGAGAGCAGGGATATCTGCCAGGGAGATAAAAATATTGACCGATGAAGCAGTCAGAGCAGGGACCACCTGTTATAAATGCTGACCTTATTACAGCATCATTGGAGGGGTCTAAAGCCTCTAACCAGTGCAAGGGTTATCTTTTAAATACTCTGTCCACTTGTATTTGCAGGAAAATATGTAAAAATATACCTAGTAAGAAATAAAAGCCCCAATCAGGAAGTCTGTGAAGTTTATAAGAATAGCATATGTTCTTGTCTTGTGCCAACAGAAGACCTCAAACTTTGATATATCCATATGCCGCGGTAATCCGCAAGTACACCAGTTTTACCTTGAGGCAGATAGAGGCGTTTCTGCAGCTTAAGACAGCTTTCTGGATCTTGGAAGATGAAGGGGGTTTTTAATGCACTGACTAACAATGGAAGATAAAAGGTAGAGAAGACAGGTAATTTCAGTTTTCCAATGACAGCCGTGGGGAACGATGTTGAAGGAGCATCTTAAACACACGTGTGTTTCTTTTATGCAGCAGTAGTGGCAGTAAAATGCAGATCTGGAACTTAGTCTGTGCTGGCCTTCAACAGAAAAGACAGAAAGCACTGTGTTTTGGAGAGACTGCTGCTGCTATCACACGTAGTTTGTTAAATGTCAGTACTAGATCGTAGGTAGATGCAGTGCTATTGTGGCCCTCTCCCTAGAATCAGGAGTGCAGTGCCTCACAGTTGATGTATTTGGCTTCCTCTGCCTCTCAGCTATGATGGCACATAAATGAGTAAATGAATGCCATTTTGTGTATGATTTCATACTGACTTCAAGGATATTCATGTTCACTCTTTTGGGTGAACACTGTTAATGCCCAATGGCTACAAAGACATGTTGATGGCAAGCTAGTAAACGTTGGCATCACCGTGATAAACTGATTTTCCTATATCGTGGAGAATAGTTTTATAAGGCATGTTAGCCACTATTTATGTTCTTCTTCGTCAAGCTTCTTTTAGTTTCAACAGCTAATGTTTTTCTCTGGGTCAAGGACACAGTCATTGGCACCATGACAGTCCCTTGATACCACAGTTGAGCTAAAGAGCTGCGTGAATGAAGAGAGAAGCTGTCACATCATACCTAGACTAAAAGAAAACAAAGCACCTCTGATTTCCACTGCAAACTGTCTCTGAAACACAGGTTCACTAAACCCAAGTTTTCTCCAAATGTTATCTTCATGCTATGGGATCCTTCAAACTACTTGTAAAGCACAAAGAACCCCAACTCCATCCACTGAAACACCCCTCCAACAGCCCTCACCAGGCTTTAAAACATCTGCTCCGAAACTAACACGTGCGATGGTTTACTGTTTGAGTTGGCAATACAGGGGTTTAGGCTGCTAAGAATGGTGAAGGTATAAACCACTGACCCTGTATAAGAGGGAGTAAGAGCAGCAACAGCCTCGCTATTTATTCTTCTCTTCTATGTCGTATCTTTACCGGTTTCATTTCAGCCTTGCTATTTATTCATCTTTATTCATCTCTTCTATTTCATATCTTCACCGGTTTCATTTTAGCTCTCTGTCTGAAGCAAAATGTTTATTTACACATTCTACTGCAAGTTTTTTACAAGTGCAAGGTAGTGCTTTTGAGCCCTCATAAATGCAAACTTGGAAAGCCTTTATTTATCCTGCATTCCATTCCTACATCAAGCATCTCAAGAGCTCCATTCTTTAGGAACTCATTAGAGCACCACTGACCATTTTTTTCTCAGTCAAATGCACTGTAATATCACTGAAATACCCACTCTATATCCAAAGGGACAGATAAAACCACCCAGAAAGAGCTGTTAATACTTATTTCTCTGTTAGAAAGACAGTATCAACAGATAATCAACATTATGTTTTAAATAGGTGTAATATTAACAAATCAGTTGTTTTTTCAGAGAATTCCCTGAGCTTTGAGTAAGAATTCATGCTAAAAATATTGTAATGAAAAGGCAAGCCACTTATAAATCAAATTCCATCAAAATTAGATCCATAATTATTAGATTAATACAAGCTTGTATCTGCCAGTAGAGCTCAGCATTTTGAGACTACTAATGCCAAATTAACAACAAAGAAGAAACCCAGTAAATTTATGTTATATGCAACACACTCTTACTCCCTAAAAATGAAAGCTCAAGACATTTAACTATATGTTAATAGCATATTATTATTAATAATATACGTATTAATTAAAATCCAATAGGTGTCCAGAGCGTCAGTGAGAAAGAACAAGTGTTCAGATAGAAAACCCAGTTAACAGAAAGAAATTGGATGCAACCAACACAAAGGAAACTGAATTGGAGGAGGAATAGCTGATTTTCTAGACTGTATATGAAAACAAAGTCTGATTCGCAGGCCAGCTCTTCTCTTCCAGCCTTGCACTGCAACTAGGCACTGCATTTCCAAACCTCAAGCGACACACTGTCCAAACAAAAACCAAACCAAACCAAAATCAACGATGGAAAGAAAAGCAGGTTTTCCCCAGCATGTGTTACAGCCCTGACGTAACCAAGCAGAGACGCAATCTTTGCAGGATGACCTGTCTACGGACCTTTAGGCTTCGTGATGTATGAGATTTTAAATCGGTGGAGAACCGCAGCGCTCCCACTGAACCTCAAGACTCAGTCCCACAAAGCCATGCAGTTTTAACTATGATTTTCAGTTTTACAAATTACTCTTCAGAAAATTAACTCATAACGGAATGGTAATTTTCCCCCTCTGCAAAGCATCATTGCACATAAGCATCTCGTAAGTGAGCCACAGCTGCTGACAAAGGCCTGAGCTATGTTTTAATAACTACAGCGAGAGGTTGCATGCTGTCAAGAAACTGAAATGAAAACAAAATGGGTGTGCATCTCTTAAATGACCTGAAGCCCAAGCAAAAATAGGGATTTATACTACCTCTGAACCTTCAGGGAGTTTACAGAACCCAAACGATAGGAGATGAGGAAGATACAGAGATGAGATGAGCCTGTTAGAGACAGACACAACAAAGACAAAGCAAAATAAAGAAATACAACGATGAATGATACGGCTTTATACATACACGATACACACTTTATCATGGGTGCAAGAAAAGGTGGGGAAAGAAAGACTATCAGTTCAAAGTGGTTGTAAATACAAGATAAATGTTAGTAATATAAAAATATTAATGATAATGAGCCTTTATTAAAAACATACTCGTTTTGAATGTGGAATAAATAATAGACCTAATTTAGCCTAGAATTAACTCTTTGAGTGTATTAACTACCTGGAGCAATCCGTGTGATCCATACCCAATACTGCCAGAAAGCATGGGTACATAACATGGCATTTACTGTGCCTGACTCATAAAACGAGGAGACACAGTCATGTACCTAGAAAAGCCTCCCTACCCTTTTCACATGGCTCCAAGTAATGTTCATCCTTCGCATGGTAGCACTGACATGAGATGCTGCCAGCTATGTCTGAGTTATGCCACAAATGCTTGAACTGATGTTTAGGAGAGACAGGAAACTAAGAAAGGGAACAACTATCACACAACTGGAGACTTTGTAAGAGACGAAAGCATGCCATCCTAAACGTGACATCCAAGCGCAGTCTTGAACAGGTGTGCGTGCTCATACTGCCATCAAACAATGAAGAAGCCCAAATCAACCCGGCATGCTCACTGAAATAGCTGGAAAAAAGTTTGCAAAAGAACAAGTCAAAATTAATTGCTCCAGCAGCTCATGCTGTTAACTCGGAGGATCCCTGATTTAACAGGCCGTTGCTTTGTTCAGCGTGCGCTTTGACGTACTGATAATCCTCCCCTTGGAATACCCGAGTTGCTCAACATCAGATAAGATGTAGCATAATCTTATTTTCACACTAATACCATGACTTTTCTGACATCAAAAGAAAAGCAGCAGTTACAAAATGGCATACATGTGGAACAGATAATGGAGTCTAAGATCATGTCACTTCAGATGCATGGAAATACAGTTAAGTGACTTAGCCTGCTGTGCTCCTCTCCTCTGGTTCCTTCCTTTTCAACTGTAGGCAGGAAATGGTCTGTTAGACCTCATTACACACACACACACATCTATCCTGAAGTCTAGATTAGAAGTGAAAGAGTGAATTCAAAAAACCATAGTGTTTACAACTATTTCCTACCTACCTTTTCACTAATCAGCTACTTTACCATGCCAGGCATGCAGAACCCTTAATAAAAGAGAGACCAGTGACATTCATCCTAGCATGCCTCTAATATTAGACTGGCGGTGTGTATTTGCAATTATCTTTGGCTCTCTAGCCCATGTCACAGGAATTCACAGAGAGTTCTCTGATATCAGTGAAAAAGCTATTGATCTCAAGATGAGCAAGTCACATTGCTTCACAAACCCAACTTTAGACGAATGATTTACTAACTACAAAGGTTTGGAGTTTTACCTGCTTTTACGTGATTTATGCTAAAATTACTTGCCACTCTCTATTTTGGGTATCTGGTGTCAAATTAGACGTGAAAAAAGGAGTCATTTTTTCTGTTCTCATGCCAAATTTGACTGTCGTTTTTTATTGGAACATCAAAAGCAGGCTTTTAATTCTCACAGTTTTGATGCTTAATGAAAAGTGAAAGTTAAACACAGCATGGCAGCATTAAAAATGCACGGTAAATCCATAGCTCTCTGACATCTTAGCCCTGCAGAGGATGCGAAGGAAAGCCATTGTAAACAAAAGATAATACCACTAAATACAAAGCAAATTCATTAGATGGACTGACCAAACCTTGAACAAAGGAAAAATGCAAGGAGGACACATGTACAAGTATCTTCCAGCGAAGATATCAGTGGTCTAGCAGCAGCACAGCCATACCTTGAATTAAGCTTATGTCTTCATT
>VZRI01010915.1:20241-44020 GCA_013397515.1 Upupa epops | reverse complement strand
GCTGTCTATAACTATCTAAAAGGTGGTTATGGTCAGGCAGGGGAGGGTCTTTTCTCTCTGGGCACTGGAGACAGAACAGGAGGTCATAGTCTTTAGCTCCATCAAGGAAGATTTAGACTTGACATTAGGAAAAAATTTTTCACTGAAAGAGTGATCTGGTTTTGGAACAGGCTGCCCACAGAGGTGGTCGAGTCGCTGTCCCTGGGGGAGTTCATGGTTAGTCTGAATGAAGTGCTGAGTGGCATGATCTAGATGTTAGATGTTTAGGTTTACTTGGTTGGTTTTAGGTTAGACTGGATGATCTTTAAGGTCTTTTCCATCCTCATCGTTACTGTGATACTGTGATACTTAGTAACTGGTAAACTGCACAGCGGTATCAGTAAAGTTGAATTCAGTGCAAGCAGACATGTTGAGTGACAGGATAACTGCTCATTGGGTTGTAAGTGGGGAAGTTCCTAAGGCTTAATTTCTAATTCCTAAGTATTAAGTGAATTTCATACAAGTAAGCTTCCAATATTTTCTTATAGTTTTGTACCCAATTCTTCATGAATATTAGTGATGAAATATGAGAGGAAATTTGAGCAGAAACCTTTCTTTCAGCTTTGAACTGGAAATACCATATTTTTACTGGTGTGAACATGGGTAGCAGGGAAGAGAGAAGAATAACTTGAATGTTTTGTTTATTTTGAGCAGTAGAACAACTCTGTGACATGTAATTTCTTTAAAAACGATGATTCTTAAATAATTGGATTGCTGCAGGGAATAGTCTTTTCAGACAGCCTTTGGTCACTTGGTAACGAGAAAAGCTTTAAACCAGGATAGAAAAGAGCACAAATATTCATAGAATCATTGAGTCATCAGGGATTGGAAGGGACCTCAAAAGATCATCCAATCCAATCCCCCTGCCATAGCAGGATCACTCAGTGGTCAAACACTGGGACAGGCTGCCCAGGGAGGTGGTTGAGTCCCTATCCCTGGATGTGTTCAAGAGTCACTTAGATGTGGTGTTAGCAGATACAGTTTAGGGGTGAAATTGTAGAGTAGATTTGATGGTTGGACTCAAAGATCCAAAGGGTCTTTTCCAATCTGAATGATTCTATGAAATCATTTTACAATCAAGAAGTGATTAGACTTTGTGGGTGGACTGTATTTTTTATTGCATCCAGTTCCTCATTATTCATTAAATTCAAAGAATGGGTCAGGTTGGAAGGAACCTTAAAAATCATCTTGTTCCAACCCCCTTGCCATTTTCCCAGTCAGATAATGCAATACAATTATAAAATCATAATTTCATTGCAATTTATTCTCTCTTTTCTGTATGGATCATTGATACACACAGCCCCCGAGAATCAGGGTCCTTTAGAAATGCAACTTCCTTGTGATCTTTTGCCACTTAATGATGAGTAGCAGTCAGTATGACAGAAACTCATGCATAAATATTTCTCAAACCTTTAAAGTAAATTAGGAATTATTGCAAGGTATAAAAACGACCGCCGTGTTACTGGAAGGGGAGGGGGATGGCTTTGCAATTTGCCATCAGCATTAATTTCCTGTAATAGGACTGTGGGGAATATTATCTCTTGTAACTTTGCCAAATGCTAAATATTTGGGCTGATGCCTTCCCTGTCAGGTAGCTGCTGTAAAGTTTAGTTGTTTTATAAACATTTAGCCCCACATGACTCATCTAGTTGTGAAAGCAAGGCCTAATAATTTGGTTGTTGTTTCAGTGAAGCTGGTCTCCAGAATAAGTCCTGTGAGAAGCATGAGGGAACTGGGGTTGTTTAACCTGGGGAAAAAGAGGCTGAGGGGAGAACTATTGCTCTCTACAGCTCCCTGAAATGAGGTTGTATTGGGGTGGGTGGTGGTCTGATGTTCTAAGAAACAGGTGGTGGTCTGACGTTCTAAGTAACAATCAATAGAACTATAGGAAATGGTACAAGTTGCACTAGGGCGGGGTTAAAAACGGGTATTAGGAAGAATTTGTTCACAGAAAGGGGTTTTAGACACTGAAATAGTCTGTCCAGTGCAGTGGTGGAGTCACTATCCCAAAAGAGTTGGGCAGTTGGTGACCTAGCAGTGCTAGGTCAACAGTTGGACTTGGTGACCTTCCAACCAAAATGATTTGATGACTATGCAATTCTGTGTTATTTCACTTGTGTATGCAATACATACTTTATTACATTATGTTCCCTTGTTCTGTGCAGTATAATTCTAGTATCTATGTCAGTCCCTCTCTCTCTCTGTCCAGTGGGAGTGTCAAAATTAACAAGGAAATGGTTTCCGTGAGAAAGTGCCTTTTGACTTTCATGGAAGCTACTCAGATGTGTCTAAACCAAGAACTTCTACAGAATCCTATGTACTTCGAAGTGAAAGCTTGGAGGTATTCCATTATTAGCAGGGAGTGACTGCTCTTAGTTCTCTTGCAGCTCCCACTGCAGACAAGTAACTGCTCTGTTAGCTTAGAGAATCCAGTCAGGATTGCAGCCTGAAGAAGTCTGTTCTGCTCTGCTAATAACTGAAGCAGCAAAAAAAAAAAAATCATACACCTTGACTGGCTTTCAGTTAGAGAAAAACGAATAGGCTGAGGCTTTGGAAGCCTGTAGAGACAAAAGATGAGTCAGAAGAGGATAAATGATAAAGGAGGAAAAAAATAAAGTGGAGAATGGGAAAATGGAGTAAAAACCAGAGCAATGTGGACAGAGGAGTGGAATGTAGTGAGTTTCATTGAGAGAGAGGCAATCTCCACTTGTGATCGAGATGCTCTGTTTAGCATCTTTGATTTAAGATTTTGTATGTAAGGATGGTATTTTCAGTGTTCTGGTCTCTCCAAGACAGCCAGGTAGATGTCATACAGTCATCAGGGATTGGAAGGGACCTCAAAAGATCATCTAGTCCAATCCTTCTGCCACAGCAGGATCACCTAGACCAAGTCACATTATATATGTATAGGTGGAACATTATATATGTACAGGTGAGTCTGTTTACTTCACCAAAATACGATTTTCCTTCTCCAAGAATATAATAAAACTGCCATAAGATCTCATGAATAATATAATTTGTTAACTCCAGGAGCTTGGGGAGAAATTCCTCCAAAGATATGCTCCCATGAGACACTTAAAAACACAAAAAAAAAAAAAAATACTTTGAGAATGTGGAAATTTAGACATCAGAGGACTGGAACACCTCTCCTATGAGGCCAGACTCAGAGAGTTGGGGCTGTTCAATCTGGAGAAGAGGAGGATCTAAGGTGACCTTAGTGTGGTCTTCCAGTATCTGAAGGGGACTACAAAAAGCTGGGGAGGGGGTTTTTAGGATCTCAGGTAGCAACAGGATTAGGGGGAATAGAGCAAAGCTGGAGATGGGGAGATTTAGATTTGATGTGAGGAGGAAGTTCTTCACAGTGAGAATGATGAGAGCCTGGACTGGGTTGCCCAGGGAGGTAGTTGTGGCCCCGTCCCTGGAGGTGTTTAAAGCAGGCTGGATGAGGCTCTGGCCAGCCTGATCTGGGGTGGTGTCCCTACCCATGGCAGGTGGGTTAGAACTGGTTGGTCCTGTGGTCCATTCCAAGCCTGACTGATTCTGTGATTCTGTAACTTCTTCCCAGGGAGGGTGACAGGGCACTGGAGGGGGCAGTCTGGTTGGGTTTGTGGAGTCTCCTTCTCTGGAGACATTTGAAACCTGCCTGGACCGGGTATGGGTTATCCTGCTGTGGCAGGGGGTTTGGACTGGATGATCTTTCCAGGTAGCCTCCTATCCATAAAATTCTGTTCTGTGACCTGGTCTAGGTCATCCTGCTGTGGCAGGGGGATTGGACTGGATCTTTCGAGGCCACTTCCGATCCCTGATGATTCTATGATTTGAATAGCAATGTGGTACTTTTAAGTTAGTGCCTTGTGTTGCTCTCTGATTCAAAGCTATTAGACCCACATAGAGCAACACTGGGAAATGTGCAGTGCTGGAAGCATGTTGACCAAGAGTTCTGCCTACAAAATTCAACATTACACTTAATTTACAGGCATCTTGCAAGAAACCTGTAGATGCTGGTGAGTGAATGTGTGGTTAAAGGTGAGGTTGTGGTTGAAATATACTTAATAGTCAAAGCAAGATGGGCACTTTGAGAAGCAAGTGAAAATTCATGAGCCTCCTGCTGTTCCTCTTAGTGGCTTAGAGTACATCATGCTGACCAAGCTGGCATGTCTGAGCTGTCTGCGCAGTAGTTGGCCCATTTTTTATTCTGCAAATACAAGTCCATTTTGTCAGGCAGCAAGATCTCTTATTGTGTTGTTTTCTTCTCTTTCTAGTCTGACCCCAGTAAAAATTAAGGCTTTGTATGTTTTATTCTTAGACAACATTTTCTTTTCTTAAGGAAGATTGCCTATTAAAAAGTTCAGGTGAAGCAAGGAACTTCACCTTTTCCTTTTACTGCTTTAATGCCTCAATATTATTAGCCTGGTGTTTGTGAGGCAGAAGCAAAACAAAACTGTGCTCTTGCCTGAAACAGCATGTTCTACCTTCCATTTGGCCTCCAATAGAAGTCTCATGGGATCTTAATGTTTGTCCCAAATGTTGGAAATGAACATCTATTTCCTTAATCAGTCAGAGGTGTTAAGCCAGGAGGAAAGCAAGTCGCTGCAATTTGTGAAGCAGCTAAGCAGAACACTTTGCATGTTTTAAATTGAAGGAGAGCTGAACAGAATCTATCACTTGGGTGGGTATTGCTCAACAACATCTGAGGTGACTTGAAGGAGGTTTTAAAATTCACCACCTTGTGTTCATGCCTGCATTCTTATTATGTGTGAGAGAAGGTGAAGGCAGCTACAAAATCTCTGCTATCAAGACCTCAACCATCACTGCAAATATTACTTGATACGGTACTTTCACCTATCTGAGGATGGCCACTAATCTGCAGATGGAAACTATCACACTCTTCACAAAAAGCTTTTAACAGTTGGTTTTCTTCTGAGGCCAAGGCAAGGTGATCAGCTGTGGCAGTACCTTATTTTGATGTCAGTTGCCACTCAGCAACTTCAATCAAGAAGAAACCCTCTGAACATCCTGTAATGGGTTAGCCTTGAGGTTTTTTCCAGAGCTCTCATTTCCAAAGCTTTTATTGTTTTCCTCCACTTGAGTTCAAATGCTTCTTAGGCAAAATAAAAAGGCAAAGCAAAACAACCAAGGCATTCAGTGACACTTTCAGCAGTTTTTTTTAATCACAAATGATGTTTGACTACATGGCAAAACATAACTAGTACCCAGGATGCAAAAAAGCCAGTGGCATCCTAGGGTGGATTAAAAGGGAATGGTTAGTAGACTGAGAGAGGTTCTCCTTCCCCTCTGCTCTGCCCTAGTGAGACCACATATGGAATACTGTGTCCAGTTCTGGGCCTCTCAGTTGCAGGACACAGAACTGCTTGAGTCTAACTCAGAGCCACAAACATGATGAAGGGAGTGGAGCATCTCTCTGATGAAAGGCTGAAGGATTTGGATCATTTGAGCTTGGAACAAAGGAGACTGAGGGGTAACCTCAGTCATATTGTTGATCAATATCAATATCAATATCAACCATATTGTTGATCAATATGGAAAGAGAGGATGTCAGGAGGAAGGAGCAAGGCTCTGTTTAGTGTCATCCATTGATGGGATAAGGGGCAAAATGTGTCAGCTGGAACAAAGGAGGTTCTGCATAAATATGAGAAGAAACTTCTTCCTAGTGAGGGTGACAGAACTGCAAAGGGCTGCCCACGGGGGTGTGGAATCTCCTTCTCTGGAGATGTTTAAAAGCCATCTGGATGTGTCTCTGTGTGACTGGATCTAGGGGTCCTGCTCTGGCAGGAGGATTGGACTGGATGATCTTTTGAGGTCCTTTCCGATCCCTAATATTCTGTGATTCTGTGATACTCGGGTTCTAATAGGGAAGGTAAACATTTGTATTAGATGTCTAGATTTGTATTCATCTCATCAGTTCATTAGGCTTTTGATGGGTGTGTAAGGATGCTTCAGCACATATAAGTAAATTTTAATATGTATATAAAATTTATCAAGGCTTGAGAAGCTTTACTTCTGATTGTCTGAGCAACACATGGGCAGCTGTGCTATATATGTTCATATTTATTGTGATCATATACTGTTCAAGCTCTCAGGATGATACAGAAGATAGTCATAGAATCACAGAATCATTAGGGATCGGAAGGGACCTCAAAAGATCATCTAGTCCATTTCCCCCTGCCACAACAGGATCACCTAGACCAAGTTGCACAGGAACACATCCAGACGGGTCTGGAACGTCTCCAGATAAGGAGACTCCACAATCCCCCTGGGCAGCCTGTTCCAATGCTCTGTTACCCTCTCTGGGAAGAAGTTTCTTCTGATATGTCGAGTTTAAATCTTACATATGTTCAATATCACAGGCATTGTGGGATGTCACATCCTAGTGGGATGCTACAGTCTGAATTGCTGGACTAATCACTGTCCTACGGGATCTGTATTAGAAATTGAGCTTGTAAAGTTCCTAAAACCCTTTCATAGACACAATTTTAGAGGTGTACTTCCATGTGAGTAAAAAAAAGGCTCTTCAACAGCTATTTTCATGCTTTTTTTTTTTTCAAATCACATAGCCTTGTAATGAAGACACTTTTTCTCATCTTAAAATCCACCTCAGAGTGTAGTTAATGTATGCAAACACAGATCAAGAGTCTCTGTTGGGCTGTGGTATTGCCACAATGAAGTGTGGTGCTAAAAGTGTCACAACCTTGAGCTACAGGATCTTAACCATCTTTACCAGCTTCAACTATGGCATCAAACTACAAATCCTCTAGGAGTTCCATTTAATTCCTGGGTACCTAGGTCTCACCTGAGCTCTGAGATGACAGAGCCTGCTGAATGATTTTCCTAAATGAAGCACAGACCCACATTGTAGGTTGTTTTGTCTTCAGTCCCCTTTCAGAGATCTCTTACTCTTTGTGAGTGGACTCCCTGAACAGACTCTGGACTTGACTTTACCTAGACCCGTTGAGATACTGTGAACCCAGTGGCTCTGTAAACTTGTTGAAGACTTGTCCTCCCTCTTGGAGCAGCTGCAGTCTTGGTGTTCCTTTAGAGCTCACAATGTCAATAACCCAGTTGTTGCTGCAGGCACAGATAGATATTCAGAAGATGGAACATGATAAAGCCATGAAGGGCATCAAACCCAGAACATAATGCCTGTCAAACAAGCCAGACGTCTAATGCTGGTAAGTGTATTAGAACTGTTTTCCAGTTAAATGATGTTTCTATTTCAAAAATACGTGTTGTGCAATGATAAACTGCACTTTATTGGTACTCACAGCATACATAAAGTATACAGTCACCTCTGAGTAGTAAGTGTGATTTAATAGAGGGAGAATGTCAGCAACCTTCAAAAGCTGTTAGGAAGTTGAACGTCTTTGTCCAGTCTTTCTGACTCTTATGGTTCATCCTCACGGCAGTAAATATACAATGATATAAAGAGCAAACCATCCCAGATCATTACACTATAGACTGCTGGAATCTATTGCAGTACTGTATATGATGTAGAAAAATTTAGTGGTTTCTCTGTGTTGTATTGCCAAACTGTCTCTGAAACAAACTCTCACGTCTTATCTGTATTCAAAACAAATCATAAGCATTATAAAAAAGCTATATAGAAAAGAAATCCATATATACAATCTAGACTTTCCTTTTAATCTAAACGAAAGCACTTGCCAAGTGAAGGAGCTTTGGTAGTGGAGTTTGGCTGAAAAAAAAGGCTTGTGTAATGTACAAACAAAAAGGATGCATTTCCTGCTCCTTAAAAGCCTGAAATATCCTACTGATGGAAGGAATGCACAATTAAAGATAAAAGATCTCTGGCCAAAATCTAATCTAATTGATTCAACATTGTTGATTTGTGTAAGGTTTTAAGTCTTAAAATCTTTCTTTAAGTAGGTATTGGGTGTTTGGTAGAGTCTAAAGAAGAAATCCACCTACACATTGAGGTAGAATTTAAGCAGAAATCCACCCACGCACTGCATATCTGTTCTATTTTACGTTAGAGTTTTTTCCTAGTTCAATAGTTGCTGTTATTGTAATTGAAATTAATTACTACTAATATCACTAAGTATTGTTATATTATTAATAATATCCATATGTAAACAATGCTGTTACCTGATGCAAATTGGAATTTGTTAAAATCATTGTTCATCTGATCCAAACACTTGTGAATGAAAACATAATAGGAATCTTATCAGGGAACTCTCTTAATCCAAAGGACAGAAAGGCAGATGATTAATACCATTTAAATCCATAGGAATAAATGAATATCTGATAGAATTCCTGATAGAAATGAATGACTATTGCTAAATATGAGAGAATATTCCCTCAGGAAAACAGGAAATGAAGGAGGGATAAAGCAAGTAAGCTGTTTCATATCCTATCAATGAAACTCATTTAAAATAACTCAAAAAAGCAAATTTTATTAAATGAAAAATAAAGCAAAATGAGTTTTGAGCTAATAAGTGTATCAAACATATTTTCAAAGTGCCACTCCATCTCTAAATCTTTGTATTTGTGATTCACTCTTAACCTCGAACACAGTCAGACAGTAAAGAGCACAACAGAAGGCTTTTGTCTTGAAGGGTATCTTGGATTTTACCAGACTGTGATCTCTACCAGAGGAGGAAACTCTTGAAATACAAGGCCAACTCTCTATTTTCTTCGCATCAATTTCTGTCTCTGAAGCTCAGCTACATTTTTTTCTTGACATGTGAAGGGTAGTGTCTGTGTGGAGAGTTCTATTGCTGGAAAGTAAATCACAGTACTGTTTCTTTACAGAGGGAGATGACAGTATTTCAGATTAAAACTCATAGGAAATAGATCTGCAATTAAAACAGGGGAACAAACTTTAAGCTTCTTTTACATATTTTATTTAATATTTCTTAATTCAAATCGATTTTGTTGGAGTTTACTTACATGGAATGAATGAAACCGGAGAAATAAGTATCATGTTTCTATCAAGGGGATACGATCAGAGACTGCTTGTAATGTAGTATCGGTTGCTGACAAGTTTCTTAGTTTCTGGGCAAAGGAAACCAAGTTATCCCAAGAGTATTGACTCCTGGAAACTGGGAAATCCGAATAAATAACTAATAAAATTTAAATAGTTTCCCTCCTACTAGGCTTAGCTATTTATCTATAATTAGAATTAATGTAGCTCAGTTCTACTACTTTTACTTGTGCTTGAAAAATTTACTTTTCTGGAGTGCGTTTAGACTACAAAGTATGCTTAAGTCTTCTTTCACAGTAACAATCAACCTAGAAAAGGTCTAGAATGGCAGAGTGGGGGGCTAAAAAGAGGTTTGTGTTAAAGCTCAGGGCAAAATAATGATCTTCTGGTATTCAGAATACTTGATAAAATTAGTTGGTGTGCCATGTCACTGCAAGATAAACCGAATCCAGATAGGAATTGAACTAGGAATGATCCTAAATGTTTTAGGAATTATAAGTTTGCATTTAAATAAGTGACATGGAGGATCCTAGCTTAAAAGTACTTGACTCACCAAGGGTTTATGTGCAGGAGGCTCCCTGCGGCTGCAAAACCATGTCAGGGCATGATAATAAATACTGAGCTCTAGGCTGCTATAGCAGCAATGGTAGCAGTACAGGAGTTTGCCAATTTTAATCTAGCTTAGGTATGTCTATAAAGTTTGTGGGCATGCTACTGAATATGATAAGTCATCCTCTTGGATCACTTCAGCCATTTTAAAATACAAACTACATCCTGAACACCAAAGACTGATTTTTCAATGTATGTGAGGCATTGCTGGGTGTTTGAACAACTTCAGGCTTCTTTGCTTTTTGATACATATTTGAAGATGTATTGTCATAAGGAAATGAGAGACATAAAAAACCCATCAGCCTTCATGGCTGGAATACACACCTGAGGCAAAACCCGCTTCAGATTTCCTTCACTATTTAATAGAATGAAAATCAAATCATCTCATTGACAAGAAAGTTAATGCCTGTAACTTTTGCCCTGGGAGTCAGTGAAATAGAATAATATTCACAGGCAGTAGTTATGACATGAAGATGAGATTGGACCATCTCATTTTGACATCAGTTGGGAATACCTTCTTACAGGTTTTGATGAGCTATATATGCTTCCCATTTTGGAAAGTGGTTGAAAAACTTTTAGTTTGAGGGGATTAAACAAGTAGGTTTAGTTTATTTGCCTGACACTGCTCCCATTATCAAAGCATGGCTGATTTTAATTGAAACAGAAGTTTGCCTTGATCTCACAACAAGTGATTCCCTTGCCAATAAATTAGCTAAATATTCTCACTTTGCATACCTTATTACTATTTCATCCTGCCTTAGCTAAGGAAGATTGTTATTGCATAATGTAACTTGTGGAGGAAGAGTCCTTTTAAAAAGGACTGATTTTAATGTTTTCTAATAAAACACAAAGCTAAAATCAGTAGTGTTTGTCTTTTAAAAATACAAGAGAAAAACAGCTTGATTTATAAAAGGCTTCAATTAAAACCTTGCCCATGTACCTGCACTCTTTTCTGCACATGAGCTCCAGAGCCTGGAGAAGCTTAACTGGCTCAGGAGACAATTGTTGATAAACAACGCACTGCTAGTGCAGAGAATGCGGTAACATCCACATCCACAGCACAAATGAATGAAGATCTTGCTGACTAATGGAAATAAACATGTTACTGCTCCTTATAGTGACAGCAGTGGGACTGCCACGTTATCATTTGGGGGGGGGGGGTGGGGGTATTTTTTCCTTGTTTTGTGCTTTGTATAAGAGCGCTGTACCAATGTATTAGAATCTATTTTATAGCCTCTGAGGTGGCCCTTGGCCAACAACTTTCTTTTCACCACTTTGTTCATGGTTTACCTGCAGTGACAAGAAGAAATTCTTGTTGCTCAGAAAGAAAGAAGTATAACTTGAGACAAAAGTATAACTTACCATTTTTTAAAATAATGTATTTGTTTTCTTCACTGAGAAGTCATCTTACAGATTTGAGGGTGGGCCTGATGTCCTTCTGATGATTATGTCCTTCCTGATGCCACTTGAAAAAATGTGGGTTATCATAGATATATAAGGAGAAAATATTTAAAATATATCTATATATAAGAAAAGAAGTGTTTTGTAAAAAGATCACTTAGTCTAATGCTGATAGAAGAAAGCACTTTGATGAAATCAGTAACTACATGAATGGTCCTGAACCCAAACGTAGGACTAATGTAACTGCAACTTACCTCACCATGGGATTTCTGTACGAATGACACTTAGCACATTTTCAAATCTGGTTTCAGAAACCACAAAGAGAGAAGACAAGGTTGTCAGTTGTCAGTACACAGAATCTAATTCTCAAAAGCTTACTGACTATTGAAACAGTCGCTGCCCAACACACCATGACATTAGAAGGGCAATGTATTCTTCCTTCAAAATTAGCTGGAATGCTACTGACGTGCTTGTGAAACTTTCACTACAGAATTAAGCAGTTCAAACTGATCTTGTGTCAGTAAGATAACACACGAGGCACTTCAAAATGGTACCTGAACTCAATTTTTCAGAAAGCAACATCACATTTTCTAGACAAGCTATATAGCTCAGCAGGATCGTTGCATCAGCTAGCAGAAAGGACAACCTTATATTTTCCTGAATACTCATGCTCGGTAGATCTGTAAAAATTATTAGGAAATAAGTATTTACCTCTCTGGAAATAGAGGCTGATCAACTTTTAATGCATATGTCGTAGTAAGGTCTGTGTCTGCTCATCAAGAATATTTGATAGTTTTCCAAATAGGTTAACACAAGCAAGTACTGAGTTTGGAGCATATGAGCAAGAAATGAATGTATTAAATCATACAACCATCAGGGTTTGGAAGGAACCTTGAAAGATCATCTAGAAAAACCCCCTGCCACAGCAGGACACCCAGATCAAGTCACAGAACATATACCTGGTAGACTCTAAAAGTAACCCCGAGATATAAACCTGGCTTCTCTTCAGCCTTTTTTCTGTACAAGTTGATGCAATGTCACTTCTCTGTATGCCATCTCTCTCATTTGTAAATTAAGAATAATACCTGCCTGCCTTGGATTATTTATGCTGAAGATTTATTAAAATTCATAAAAGCTCTTTCAGAATTTAGTGTTACAAAAGTGCTGGAAGAAGATTTGTAATTTTGATAAAGGGGGCACTCGTGATGGATAGTAAGAGGAAACACCACGTACTAGACAGTTAATGTAGTTAAAAGAACTGGCAAAGTTCAGGTCGGTCTTTATGATGGATTGTTCTCCTGAATCTTGTAGCTTTTATTCTGAAAAGATGGAAGTTTTAATATTATTATTCTTTATTTTGTCTTGAAACAAAGCTATTCAGTGTATACCAAAACATGCACACTATGGAGATTTTATTGAGAGGCTGGCTTACTTTTATACCCAGAGTAAGTCTAATTATGGCTCTAAATCATTGTTGGCTCATAGTTTCTCAGCAAATTATAATATGGAAAACTGACCATCAATTACGTTGGAAAAGGAGACCCTATTTTCCTTAAGTACTCTAACTTGAAATGAGTACTTTCACAGGGGAATTTCTTATGCAGACATCGTGGCTGTTGCTAATCAGGAAAGAGGAAGTATAGACTGGCTCCTGAAATGCTTTTCCATACACAGTTCTCTGATGTGGGTGCCAATCACAGTCTGGACTTTTTATCCTAATGGAAAGTGTACATAATGCCTGTAATTCATGCTGTTGCTGGGGAATGTTTTGGTTTGCATTTGTTGCAAAGATTGCGTTATACTCAGAGTAAGACTCTGTTTGCTCCTTTTTGATTATTTGTGACATGACATAGTGGGGGTATATAGGTTCTTGAAGTGGGCTCTTGTATAACCACTTCTAAAACTGCATCAAGGATCTTTGATGCAAATATGAATTATACTAATTGAATGCATCTAAGAATATTCGGACAATAGCACTGCCTGCCAAACTCTTGTGCTCACCTAGATACTAAGCATTGCAGGCACAAAATTCAGGGAAGGAGGGTAATGACTCCATTAATGCAGTTCTTAATACCTGTGACTATCCTCAGTGCACAAATCTAGTTTGTTTTCAAACACGCAATCATAGATTCATAGAATGGTGCAGATTGGAAGGGACCTCAAAGATCATAGAGTTCCAACTCCTCTGCCATGAACAGGGACACCCCACACCAGACCAGGTTGCTCAAGGCCCATCCAATCTGGCCTTGAACACTTCCAGGGAGGGGGCACCCACAACCTCCCTGGGCAACCTGGGCAAACTCAGCACCCTCATCATGAAGAACTTCCTCCTGACTTCCAGTCTAAACCTCCTCTCTTCCAGCTTCAAACCATTCCCCCTGCTCCTACCACTCCAAGCCCTTGGAAACAGCCCCTCCCCAGCTTTCCTGTAGCCCCCTTCAGGTACTAGAGGGCTGCTAGAAGATCTCCATGGAATCTCATCTTCTCCAAGCTGAACAGTCACAACTTCCTCAGCCTGTCCCCATAGGAGAGGTGCTCCAGCCCTCCACTCATCCTCATGGTCCTGGACACGTTCCAACAGCTCAACATCCTTCTTGTGTTGGGGGCTCCAGAACTGGACACACTACTGCAGATGGGGTCTCACGAGAGCAGAAGGTGTGTGTGGGGGGTGTGCTCACCAGGATATCTAATGACAGATTGAACAATTTTTGTAGAACATTGTTTAAATGTCTTGGAAGCATTAATTTGATTATGTTACTACGTAGCATATATGCAGATAAAATTTCCATAGAATATTCCTGAAACAAATCAGGTTTTTCAAAAAGAGAGGCTGAAAAATCCACCCAGAGGTTACATGTGATATGCTCTATGGTTTTTTCGTAATAAAACCCAATTAAATTAGTATCACTTCTTGTTTTTCAGTAGAGTAATTGCTTTATATTGTATTTCAGCTGGATTTTTTACTGCATTTTTCCTTATATTTCCCTGTAATTGTAAAGTATATGTAATCATTTCCTGAATTAAAATGGAAAGGCTAAAAAGTTGTATTGACAAGGTACAAATATGTTTTCAACAGTAAAAATTATCTCATTTAATTAATTTCAGATACTGAATGCTAGCACTTCTTTCATTTGGAAGGTGAGTTGATAGAAGGTTTTAGTTTTCCGTATTTGAAACTCATAACTCTACTATCTTTTCGCTGTTATCTTCTTACATGATGGCCACCATCACCATCGTCATTTATGCAAAATACAAACAGGCAGTTTAGTTTATTCTCTAGCAAAGAATACCAATGCATATGGGTTATTTCACCATTAAATCAGCAGGAAAAAAATCCCAAACTAATTTCCAGATAGATGGGTAGGTTTAGACTTGGTGTGAGGAGGAAGTTCTTCAGCATGATCGTGGTGAGAGCCTGGAACAAGTTGCCCAGATGGTTGGGGCCCCATTGCTGGAGGTGTTTAAGGCCAGGCTGGATGAGGCTTTGGCCAGCCTGATCTAGGGTGGGGTGTCCCTGCCCATGGCAGGGGGATTTGAACTGGATTGTCCTGTGGTCCCTCCCAACCCTGACAGATTCTATGACTTCTTCCCAGTGAAGGTGATGGGGAACTGGAGGGGGCTGCCTGGGAGGGGTTGTGGAGTCTCCTTCTCTGGAGATGTTTGAAACCTGCCTGGACTTAATCTGGATGATCCTGCTGTGGCAGGGGGCTGGATGATCTTTCAAGGTCCCTTCTGATCCCTGATGATTCTGTGATTCTAAATTCCTTTTGGTCTAAAGTTCTTTGTAATTTTAGTACTTGAAAAATGTTCTACAATTTTTAACAGTTGACTCCTTCTTTGGTAAGGATTTGAAATAACCCAGACATGGAACTGATCATTTTTACACTCCCCATATCTAACATATGCACCCATCAATTATTCCTAAGTGTGCTACCACTTCAAAAGTAGATGAAGAGAACAGTTACAAATGGTGTTCAAGTGAGATTTGAACAGTCTTTGCGCTCTAAGCAGCATTCGTGCTTTGCAAAGTACTTGCATGTGTGAGCTACTGATAGATGTCACACAAGGTAGAAAAAAATTGTGATTCTGTCAGATCAAAGAGGAAAAATTGTTGCAGGAAACACCTTACTTGTTGTATACTGTGTAAAAATCTAGATGGTACCATGAAAATTGTATTTGCTGACTTCAAATAGATGAATATGCGTCATACATGCATGTGTATAAACTTCAAGCTAGACTTCAAGTGTGAAAGCTATAATTCAAAGTCAGTGGCATTCTAGACTGAAATAAAGCCGAAGATAACTCATCTACATCCTGAAAACTAAGGCAGTGACCTCTTTCATGTCTATAAATATGTGAGGGGTGGGTGTTAGGAGGATGGAGCCATGCTGTTCTCCAGCATGGTGAAAGGACAAGGGGCAATGGGTGCAAGCTGGAACAGAGGAGGTTCCATAGAAATACGAGAATGAACTTCTTCCCAGTGAGAGTGACAGAGCACTGGAACAGGCTGCCCAGGGGGGTTGTGGAGTCTCCTTCTCTGGAGACGTTCCAGACCCGTCTGGATGTGTTCCTGTGCAACTTGGTCTAGGTGATCCTGCTGTGGCAGGGAGATTGGGCTAGATGATCTTTCGAGGTCCCTTCCAATCCCTAAGGATTCTATGAAAGAGTGTTCCTCTGGATTACAGGGCATACATGCCAAGTGCCACATTTCCTGCTCCATACATTATTTTTAATGAATTCAATTGAATTATTGAATGTGTTTGGCTGCACAGTCTGACACAATTGAGTTATTTGTTGTTGGGCAGAACTGGTTTTTTGTACAGATGTAGAAGTTTCCATTTTCTCTCATACTCTGAAGTACCAACTCATTTTCTTTGCTTTGTGTGAAAAAAACAGCTTTGCCCTTTTTTTCCAGTTAATAGTCTTTCATTAAAGCTTCATTTTCTGTGAAATCTCATGTATATCTGTAATTAGTTTCTGAGTTGCAGTCAATTAAACACTGACCTAAAATAGTTCCTGTTTGGAGTCTCATGATATTTTGCACCTCTGTGGTATGAGGGTTAGACTGTGCTGAGCACAGAGGAAACATTCATTAGTCTCTTTGGCTTCCATAATTTCTTAGTTAGGAAAAAATTCTCCATTTCCAACAGCTGTGTCGTACAGCATGTGTTCCACTACTTCAAACACTCTAATAATAATAAAACAAGACATTCCATTTTGGTTTTGTTGAAATGGCTGTAGTTTGAGGGTTTCTTTTGGATATAATTGGTAATAGGGCTTAGATTTTATTTTTGCAAATACAGTGTAAAGTATTTTTGGAACTGACTGCACCTGCTCTTTTCCCTCGTCATGAAGTACGGCACTCATATTGGACAGTCCACATCAGTTTAATATTGGTGTAAGCAATCAATATATTTTTATAGATGAAAGTTTGTCTCAATAACAGAAATTGCAGACTTTACTGGGTTGCAATATATTCAAGGAAATGGGAAAATAGACTGAAGACAGACAACAAGCTCTTTGTTTGTATTTTGTATCAGAAAACTGATTTTATGACTAAATATATGAAAATATCTTCAAATTGGAACACACTGATCTCTCACCTTTTTGTGTTTGTTTTCCTTCTTGCTGTATTTACCTGTTTGAAAGATGTTCTTAATCCACTATCATTTTGGTCTGCTACAAATCATAGAATGTATTGGGTTGGAAGTGACTTCTAAGGGTCATCTAGTCCAACCCTCTACAACAAGCAGAAATATCGCTCACTAGACCAGTTTGCTCAGACCTCCATTTATCTCGACCTTGAATGTCTTCAGGGATGGAGCCTCCACTGCCTCTTTAGGCAGCCTGTTCCAGGGATCCACCACTCTCAGATTCAAGAACTTTCTCCTGATGTCTGACCTAAATGTAATCTTTTCCAGCTTCAAACCATGACCCCTCATCATATCATTCCCTGCCCCATTGAATAGTTCTTTCCCAAACTTTTGACAGGCCCTTTGCAGGGTTTGAAAGGTGGCTATAAGGTTCCCCCAGAGTCTTCTCTTTGGGCTGAACAACCTCAACTCCTCTCAGCCTGTCTGTGTTAATAGAGGTGCTCCAGCCCTCTGATCATTTTCATGGCCTCTTCTGGACCAGCTCCAACATGCATATCCTTCTTGTGTTGAGGGCTCCAGAACTGAATGTGATACTCCAGGTGAGGGCTCACTAGAACAGAGTAGAAGGCAATATCACCTTATTTGATCTGCTGGCTGAACTTCTTTTCATGCAGCCCAGTTATTATTAAATATCTTTATTGTCTAATAATTATTATTTATTAATTACTATTCATTAATTACAAATGTCATTGTTGCTATATTTTCCTTTTATTAAAAATGTGATGTAAATGCACAGTACACTTTGCAACTATTGATATTAATCTCCCTTATTGTTGTATAGTGCGCATGCGGGCTTGTGGGATGTGACGCGATAGGTTCTCTATTCTGCTACGTCAGCAAGAAAGGGGGCGTACACGAAGGGTGGGTCACTGGTATATAAGTGTACACCACATGATAATAAACGCCATTTTGCCATCATCACATTGATGTGCACCTCGGTGAATGGTCAAGCTCAAGGTCTCCCAAAGGAAAACGAACATATCATGTAATGTTCACTGCAACACCTTATGTTAATAGAAATCAGGAGTAATGAAGCTCAAGAGAGAGTAGTCACTTTGATGAATGCCATGGAGAGGAAATTCAGCTTGTGAATGGTTGCCCAAATGTTACTGAATGTCAGACTTCAGTATCCACGTTAGAAAATACATTGTTCTCTTTCATAGTGAGAGCTAAGGCTTGGGGTTTTTTTAATGATGGCAAGGAAATGTTTAGAATTAGTGCATTCACCTTCCAACTACTCTTTTATTTTTCAAGACTTAAGTAATTTGAATTCATTAATTGTGAAGTTGCTGAGTTGGTTTAAGGTTTAACATTATTGCTAAATGACCTTTAAGTGAAATGGACACTTCTCTGTACTTTTATATAGTGTGTGCTTTTGTGTTTTACAGATCCCTGCCGCCTAGTTTCTTGACAAAATCAGGATATCAGCTTAGGGACTTGAGTGGATGAATAGCTGCTCCCTGAACACAAAAGCTAATGACCTCTGTCTTCCTGCAGTTGTGTCCTTTCTTCTTCCATGACCACTGCAACACACCTCACCATGAACAGTAACTTTCTCTTTGCTTTCTCTTAACTCCTGCTGGTCTACAAGCAATATGTGGCTGTAATGTATGCCAAACCAAGTGCTGTGGGCCATATGGTAAGCTTAACAGAGATAGTAAGTCTTGAACTGCTTCATTGAATGTGGTTAGATTTTAATTCACTAGTAGAAATTACCTTTAGAATGCTTTGGTAAAATGGAAGCTGATTAAAAGCAGTGAGGTTGTTACAAGATAGAGAGATGCACAGCTGAGAAACAGAGTTGTGGGTTCAGACCCTGAAAAGTAAATTTAGATATGCGAACAAAGTAGGTAGTCATCCAGCATGAGAAGCTTGGTTCTACACATTAAGTTTACTTATCTCACTGATTTGCTAGAGACTGTGTATGTGTTTATCATGTGACTACTTAACTCTCTGCAATGTTGCATGACTCTTTCATCCTTGTAATTCAATCAATTAATTGATTAATCAAGTAATTGCCTTTCAGTTTACTTTTTCATGTGTAAAAGGCATAGAGCTCTTCAGCTGTTGTCCTCCTTTTTTTACTAGTTAGAAAACATCAAATTCCAACCAAGCTTGTTTGAAGAGTTTTTCATTTGTTTTCACTTGCAAAATCAGTCCCCTTCACGTTTGACATTCATTTTCATGAATGAATTAAAACACTTGACACATCTTAAATGTAATAATATTTAATATCTATATATTTCATATAATAAAATAATATATTTAATATAATATTTAATAATGTTTAATATTTTTAATATCAAGTTGTTAACATTTCTTGATACATCGCTATGGAGAATTACAACCTAAATACTATAAGCAGCTCGGTTGTCTTTCACATGCTTCTTTAGTCATCATCTCCTGGTTTATCTCATGCATTACTTCCTTCTTGTTGTTATTTAAAATTGTTTGCTGTCTTTCGTTTCGCTTGCTGTGATATGGTGATTAAATATTCCCTCCAGTGCACTAACAATTACTTTGGAAAACATCTGGTATCCATAAAAATTAAGTCACTCGTTTTCATTCGTGATTTCATTCCTGATCATTTGAAATTTCATGCAGTTCTGATAATCATATGGCAACAAGAGTACTGGCCATATGGGCCAGTAAACTCTTGCATTAATTTTTTGGGAAAAAGAAAACTCTACTGAAAATACCTCTTGCAGTCTCACTTTGTTACATTTGTCTTCTGGGAATAGCCATTACACTTCTTATGGAAGTGTAGCTGGCAGGACAGCATCGTTAGGTTGAGCTTTGTAGTCTTTGGCCAGTGGAAATTGGCTGGAAAAGGTTTCTTTAGATTGAAGGAGGCTTGTATGCTCCAAAGAGCTGATAGCACACATGCCGACTGTAAACAGGTTTTATTTACTGGATGAGCACTCAAATCAGCGTGGAATTTCCTATGCAAGCTCAGCCTTGTCCTGATTGTAGCATTCCTTGAGATATCTCCTGATGGCAAGCTCTTTAGGGAAAGGAAAAAACATGGGTGCCTTATGGTCCTTGGGAGGTACTGCCAATTAAAAAGAAGCTAGAGGACTGTTGAATTGCAGGGAATTTGGCTAGGTTCACAGCTGAGTGAACCTGAGTGACATATACCAGCAGTATGTAGTCAAAAATAAATCAATATTACTAGATTGTTAAAACCCTAGCCACATAGTTGGATTTCTCAAGAAGAAATTTTCCTATCCTATAAAATAGAATCTTGAAACTTGTATTTTAATGTGTCCTTTACCATTCTGTGTGTAATTCTTGGTATTTTATTGCTGAGGCAGAGTAATTTAGCATTTAAATATTGAGTTTATGCACCATTTCAA
This sequence comes from Upupa epops, assembly GCA_013397515.1. Taxonomy (NCBI): domain Eukaryota; kingdom Metazoa; phylum Chordata; class Aves; order Bucerotiformes; family Upupidae; genus Upupa; species Upupa epops. The sequence goes on along the minus strand of VZRI01010915.1, from coordinate 24,002 downwards.
GCACTTACCTTAAGAGATCCAACTATTCAGTTAAGCACTTTGCTTCTGTTTACTTGAAAACTTATATTGAAATTGTCACTCATGTTGTAATATCCCCACTACTGGACGTGGCACTTAGTGCCCTGGTCTAGCTGATTATGGTGATGTCAGCTCATAGGCCAGGCATGATGACCTCAGAGGTCTTTTCCAGCCTCAATAATTCTGTGATACCTTTTATGTCTCTTCTAAAACTGGAAATACTTTATTCCACTAGTTCTTCTAAATGTAGTTCAGTAAATAAAGAGGTACTGCTTAGATATTTCACACTCTGGTAAGAAACAGAGAGGCTGAAGGTTTGATTCATTTAGGTTGGAAAAGATCTTGAAGATGAAATCCAACCATTAACCTAACTGTACCAAGCCCACCACTAAACCATGTCCCTAAGCTCCTTATCTGTTGTAGAGTCTCCTTCTCTGGGGATGTTCAAGACCCACTGGATGTATTCTTGTGCAACTTGGTCTAGGTGATCCTGCTGTGGCAGGGGGATTGGACTAGATGATCTTTCAAGGTTCCTTCCAATCCCTAATGATTCTATGATTCTGAATGATAAAGAACAGTATTAGCATTTATCTGGTTGTCATTGGAGATGAGCTGAGATTTCATGCTATCTGGGAGGGGCAGAATTCAGAATTTTATTTAAAACAATCTGATGCTAATTTTTATGCCACATTTTTATTCCTATAGATTTTATTTAGATGACAAGCATGAAGTTCTTATTTAGTATTAAGTTGAGGATTAGGCAGTGTTCTCCAATGATTCAAATGAGCTGTTGTTAATGACTAGGTACATGATTTAGTTCTTGGTACTTATTCAGGCTGATGTCCTCTGTCAGGACCCCTGTCCCCACTGAGTTATGTGACAATACTATTTCCTGCTAAGTTTAATGCCTTTTGGAGCTCATGGAGGACCTTAATGAATTTGCTGGAGTATAAATGAAGTTTTGTGGAGGGCAAACCATGGCTTTGTGGACTTGACTGTAATTATAGATCTTAACAAAGTATTACTATAATTACGTTAACATTTATTTATTTAGTTAATTTCACATGTTAATTGAAGTTTATAACTTCAATCACTGTAGTTACCGAGACTAATTTGAATGCAATATTTTGTATATGCAGTCAGGTGTACTTGCAGGACTGCGAACAGTTATGTTAGCTATAAAAATCTAAAGAACTGACTTCTGCTCAGGAGGTATGTGGTAATTTTCTAATCATAACCCACTGCAGCGACAAATAAACATGGCTTAGCTTCTGCAACCCATAAAATAAACCCTAACTAATAAGCAACTGACAGCTGAAGACCTCACCTACAGTGGAAACACTGTTTTGGAAAAGAAAGACAGCTCTCAGAAATGTGAATCTTCTAGGAAATCTGAGTGAAACATGTTCAGCAGAACCTTACCTTCTACTTTTACCCTTCAGATAAGCACTATTATCTAAAAGCAATGTATGCAGTGGATGAATTACTTTCCTGTTAGTGGTATTGTCAAGCCTCAGATAATCTACTATTTTTCTGGGAGAAAGTTGTCTGTTTTTACTATAAGCAGCAGATGTTTCATTGTATAAATTGAATCTTTATGGTTAATATAGCTACAATAATATTTAGCAAACAGTGTTAATAGAATTCATTAGCATCTGCATTTTTTAGAAGAGCAATTTCAATTTTAAACATTCTGTTATAAAATAAAATTCTTATATGGGTAGCTCATATAACAAGGGTCTTCTCATGGAGCCCTGAAACTGGCACCATAAGGGTTTCTGTAGACTGTGTCAATCTTATTGCTTGGAGAAACAAAAGAAGCTAAGAAACTTAAACTGAACTTATAATAAAGTGATGTTGTTGTCCTTTGAGTGTGACAGAGTTTCAGGTGGTGGTGAAGGTTGTCACTGGCACAGTCCTCCATGCACAAGGTTTTGCAAAGATAGAAGCTCCCCCCAGTTCCAGTTACTCACCCACTTCTGGAAGGTTAAACCAATTGGCACCTCTGCAAACATATTTTGGGGAGGGGAAAACCTAGGGCATAAGTTTCCTGCAGCTTGCTGGTTTGGAGTTTACATTATGGGAGGAGCCAAGTGATTACAGGGCTGAGCAGACTACTGCAGCCATTTTACCTTCAGTACGTGACTACAGAGGAGAGCGTGAACATGTGGAGACTCTAGAGATCAGCGAAGGCGAAGAGTCCCTGCAAAATCATGGTGAAGCATATGAAGGAAGATATTCCCTTCTGTAGCCTATGGAGGATGACATGCTGGAGCTGAGGACCTGTCCTGAAAACATAGAGCAGGCAACTTATCCCGAAAGTAAACATTGGCTTTGAGAAAGAGAGCCCAGCTGGAGTGATCGGGTGCTGGGATGGCCCAACAGCCTGTGGAAAACCATCACACTAGCCAAGAAATCTCATGGAGAGTTTGTTTCCTGTCAGAGGGGAGGACAGGAGATGTTCAAGTCCCAACTGGGTATGTTCCTGTGTGACTTGGTCTAGGTCCTACTGTGGCAGGGGGATTGGACTAGATGATCTTTCAAGGTTCCTTCCAATCCCTGATTATGATTCTATGACACCCTGTTGCCACAGGTAAAAGAACTACTGGGAATTTTTCCCCTGAGGGAGAGAAATGACAGAGCTGGGCTCAGGCATGAGATAGTCACTTTTTGCCTGTGACTCATAAATGACAAGTTCTTTGTGTTGTTTTCACCTCATTAGCACTTTTGTTAATTAAAGTTTGTCCCAGGTCTGGCCATTATGGCCAACAAGTGACACTGGTAAAATCCAGAATCTAATGACATTTAGAGGAACCTAGGAACTTGAGTCATGCAGTCAGTGTTTTGCTGAGTGTGTAAAGTCCTCCTTGGAGGAAAACTGAAATTGAATAGGCTCAAAATTCTTGGATATAATTCATACCATTGCAAAGTTATGCATTTTCAGATATGAAATGAGTGAAATCAATTACCAAAGACTTCACCTTCCCATTCTTCAGAATGTAGGGCATAACTCAAGAAAACAAGAAAGACACAGGCAAAGAGCAAATGTGAGTACCTTTTAATTATTTTATTTATTTAGTCTATGAGTTATTTAGTCCAAGAGCTAAATAGAGCTGCAGAAAGTGCTGCATGCCGCAATGTTTCATGATTTTAATAGAGATCTTATTGACCTGCTTGTTTGGCCCCCTCATTTTCTATAGTGTTTTCAGACGATGCTGTTTCCCCTTTATCAGTAATCCATAACATTGGCAAAAGGAACGTCCACCAAATTGTACAAAGCAACAAATTTGGTATCTGTCACTTAAGCTTTCCCTGTGAACACTGCAAAAAAAAAAAATTGGCATTTGTTTCTAGCTTTTAATTTTTGAGTCTACTTCTGTAATATTCCATTCATTTACTGGTTTATGGTTGGTTTTTTTTCCTTTAAGGAATCATAGAAACATAAAATCACAGAATCATTAGGGATCTGAAGGGACCTCAAAAGATCATCTAGTCCAGTCCCCCTGCCACAGCAGGATCACCGGGACCAAGTCCACATCCAGCACATCCAGGCATGTCTTGAATGTCTCCAGGGAAGGAGACTCCGCAACCCCCCTGGGCAGCCTGTTCCAGTGCTCTGTTACCCTCACTCGAAAGAAATTCCTTCTGATATTTGTATGGAACCTCCTCTGTTCCAGCTTGCACAAATTGCCCCATGTCCTATCACCAGATGACTTTAAGAAGAGCCTGGCTCCATCCTCCTG
>VZRI01010915.1:0-19981 GCA_013397515.1 Upupa epops | reverse complement strand
CTCCAAGCTCAAGAGACCCAGCTCCCTCAGCCTTTCCTCATCAGGGATGTGTTCTACTTTCTTAATCATCTTCATTGCTCTATGCTGGACACCCTCCAGCAGCTCTGTATCCTTGAACTGAGGGGCCCAGAACTGGACACAGTACTCCAGATCTCACTAGTGCAGAGTAGACGGGGAGAAGAACTTCTCTCAATTTGCTAACCAACCCCATTTTGATGCACCCTAGAATGCTGTTGACCTTCTTGGCTGCAAGAGCATGTTGCTGGCTCAGTCTTCCTGCTGTCCACTAGGAGCCCCAGGTCCCTTTCTCCTACACTGTTCTCCAACAGGTCAGTGCCCAACCCCTCCTGGTCCCTGGGGTTGTTCTTGCCCAGATACAAGATTCTACACTGACCCTTGTTGTACTTCATTAAGTTTCTCTCTGCTCTGCTCTCTAGCCTGTCCAGGTTTCTCTGAATGGCAGCACAGTCTGCTGCAGTGTAGGTAACACCACCCAGCTTTGTGTCACCAGAAAACCTGCTGACAGTGCACCCTAATCCCTCATCCAAGTCATTAATGAACAGATTGAAGAGGTCTGGTCCCAGTACTGATCTTTGGGGGACCTCCACTAGATACAGGCCTCCAACTAACCTCTGTCCTATTAACTACTCTCTGACTTCTATTCTGCAGACAGAAATATAAAAGCTGTTAAAGATATTATGTTTTAAACTGTTTGTTTTCAATAATAGTCCTGTTTATGCATATCCTGTGCAAAAATTACTCTATTTTAAATTTGCACAGTTAGTGAGCAAACTGGAGACGTCTGCCAACAGTCGGTTTTACAGGGTATAGATATCAATATATTTAAAATGTTTTCTAAAAAAAAAGGCATTTGAGTGCCCCATAGTATAATTTAAGCATCCTTCTGCGTGGTTACTCAGGAAGATGTTAATAAAAAAACGGGAGGGAGAATAAGTAATTTTACTGATACCTGCGGGAAAATCTAGAATAGTGATCATTCATATTAAATTTATATCAGCCTGATGAGGTTTTTGTCGTCTTGACACATTTATGAAGCTGTTAAATTTTTGCTGCCTGGGGGACATAATGTACTTGGTGTGACCCCACTTATTAAATCAGGACCATGCAATTTAACATTGATGACTTGTCGTTCAAGAATAAAACAGAGTCAAGTCTTCTTGAGTTCTAGAGGAAGGACATATTTGTCAGAGAAATAGATAAGGAAATAGGAGAAAGAAGGAAAAGTATGCAGGCATTTAATGAAGTATCTAACAAAAGGTCTCTTACAACAGTCCACAGGTGATAAAAGAAGCATGACTCATGCTACAAGAATTCTATTCCCCTAACATAAAAACTGAGTGGACAAGTGGATATACAGCACTTGTTCTAGATTTCAAATTTCCATATTGGTGCCCTTTACAGAAGTTATGTTGTGTATACAGACAGGCAAGTGGGCATATATATTATCAAGCTGTTATTACTATGTTAAATTCAATCGAATCCCACTTAAATACAATGTCTTTTTTCTGTGGTAGGACAAATTCTTCTGATAGATAGATGCATTCTCTTATTTACAGCCAAAATCTTTATGGTTTCGCTAAGCGCTAACAGCATGGTCACACACCCATTACTGAAACAAGTAGCAAATACTGGTTACATAGATTTTAGCTTCTCTTAGGGAAATCTTGTTATAAATATTCCAATTTCTAGATACTGGACTATGTGATATTTACTGAAGTGAATCATAGTCACGCAGATTTGTAGCATGTGGTTTGCAATTTCAGAAGTCCATCCTTTTTACATTTTGTTTAATATGAAGTGATCAGCACCCTAGTGATTCTCTTGATATTAACATTGAGAACCTATGTACCTTGCCTAACTGGTTAAGAAGTCTTACAAGAACTTCTGTTCTGGTGAGCACTCATTGAAAATGTTTCTGCCCAAATGAAGAGTCCAGTGAGTAGAGCTGCCTCTTCAGTACTTTATTACTTTAGCTTTCTAAGTGAAGAAATTCAATGACACATGAAAGTGCATATGGAAGTTAATCAATATTACATGTTGGGGCTAGAGAATCTACCTTTTCTTATTCTTTCTGCTTTTCTCATGGCCATTCTCATTAAGTACAATTAATGTACTTAATGCTTTGAAGTACTCATAAACAATGAAGCCCAAATAATTACTTATTTCAAAAACACAGTTGTATCATGTAACCTTACCCTTTTCTTCTTGTAAGTTCTGGAGTGTCATGGACTTGAAATGTAAGAGGTAAGTTCTAGCTATTAAAACACCTACCAGAACCACTCAAAACAACAAACGAACAAAAAACACCCCAAAACAAAGATCACTAATAAATATTTCAGAGCAAGAATGTCTTCATTAATCCAACTAGTGACATTTTATGAATGTAGTACAAAGTGCATATAGTACTTATTCTCTATAGATGATAACCAGATAATTTTAAAGTAGCAACAAGGTTCTCTTAAGAGAGTAAAATTGTTATGCTACACAAGCAACAGACAAGCAACTTCCACAAATCTAATTTAATCTATGAGTCTTCGTGACAGGTTTAAATTACAGCATCCAGAATTTTTCATCAGGGAAATGAATGAATAAAACAGAAAAAAAAGGTATGACTCTGATCCCATTGAGGATATATATCCAGTCATGTGCTGTATATTACACACAGCACTAAGTCTTTCTTTCATTTATGTAGTTACATTAAAAACTCAGAAAATTGCTTGATAAGAGCAGCGGGTCTTGTATTTGTATTAAAGCCATTTTAACTACTTTTTCAGCCTTTGTGTTGTTTATTAGTATGTCAGCTCTTTCGTTTATCTTAATTTAGCTACTTCTATTTTTTATCCTCATAGTAGGGTTTTTTCAGTTGTTCCAAAAGGTGAGTTTCACGATCCTTTACAATAGCTTCCTTGTGTAATTTTTGGCTTAGCTTATGAGGATAGCATAGAATTTTCAATGAAAACTGAAGAATCTGTGTATAATTACAACTTAAAATACAGTAAGTATTAATAATAAACTTTTCTAAATACTCATCCTGTTGTTTCAAATTAATCATAGAATTTCCAGAACTGTTCTGCTCAAGACCACAGCTGTTTCATGTGGGTCAGTATTTGAAGTAAAGGTAGCACAGATTGATGCTAAATTACTTTGAAAAACTGTGTTCAGATTATATATAACATATATAATATATATAACATTATATATAACATATTAACAGGCTACATGGTACTGTAGACAGATCTGTTATTTTATACTTAGGACATACTCTAACTAAAAACAAAATAATAACTACTGTATTTAATAGTCCATTTTTGATCAAGTATACAGATGTTAATATGAAATATCTTAGGAAGTAAAGCAAAAGGAGGCTTCTATGTACTTAGTCATATCTGGAAAAACAAGGCTTCCATGTTTTCAGCCATTGTGGGGACAGACTGGTGAAGCTTGTAGAGTGGCAGTATGAGTGCAACTCTGTCAGTTAGCATCACATGCAGTTCTAGTACAGAGTTGACCATGGTATTAGCAAGTGGACCTCACTTTAAAAGCAAAAGAAAAGAAGTAGTCATGAATCATACTACTTTTCCCCTTTTTCCTCTTTTATCTTGTTCATTCCATGCTGCTTTGCTTTCCTCGACAGCTAGATTTTTTTTTTTATTACTAAGTTGGCATAATTATAGTCTTACTCTCCTGGTTTTTGTAATAGTTAAGCAGCACATACAATGTGTTCACTAGAAATGCAAACCATAGAAGATAACGTATATCCACATATAGATATAGACATGCACATATCCACAGGTAGGAACTGTGAGAGATGCTACCTCTAAAATGTATTACTATCTTACTAAGGATTGCTGTGTCAGCGATATGCAAAGAACATTGTTGACTGCTGTAGATATCTATGGAAGAGGTTTTTATCATACATGGCAAGAGGTGTCATTTATAACTCAGCTGTAGGAGGAAAATAACTTTTAGATTCATCTAGAGGAGAAGTCTCTCATCAGCTCTTAACTCTGTATCTGGCTTAGAAAACATCATTGGAATTTCGGCTTGGAATTTGAGGGTATAGGATAAATATGTAAGCATGCCAAAAAATTCTGGAGATACTTAAAAATGACAGTTTTAAGCAAAAGAAAACTGAAGTACCTTTTTCTATGACAACTGTATCAATAAGATCTCCTAATTCCAAGATTCGTACAAGGTTTCAACTATAAGTGAGTTTATCTATTAATTATTTCCATTTTTTCCAGTCAGCGCTCCTGCTATTTATCAAAACCTAGTCAGACACGATGAGCCCTTCTTGCAAAGGTAGATAAAGTATTTCATTACAATTTCTGTTATCATAGAAATAGAGAAAAATCATTCTGAACTGCAAACTATGTCAAAATATGTAAAAGAAGTATGAATTGCAGGGTTGAAATATTTAGCTTGTTCATCCTGTTTGGGTCTTTTTTAAAATCCAGTGGTTTGAAATCTGCTTGTGCTTTCTAAATCAACGGTTCTGTCAGGATATTCTTCATCTGCAGGATGGTTTAGTTCATCTACTCACTTGTCTTTTCATTCATTTTGGTACTAAGGAGAAAGAAGTATTGAGCTATTTCAGGTGGGAAAATGGCTCTTCAGGAAAAAGAAGGAAAGCCACAAATGTATCAGGTTTTACAACACTGTCTTGGTATCAGTGGTAAGAGTTACTGTAGTGGACTTTTCAACTGCTAAGCAAAGTGCTATCATGGTGTTTTAGGTGAAATAATGCAAGTTAATACAGGGAAAAGGCTTGCTTCACTTGGATATTGTAAGATCCATGAAAAAATTGATTGAAAATGAAATGACTGTATCATGTTTTACTGTATCAATGTGACTGAGAACACAGATGAGTTTTCAAATAAGTTCAAATAAGTGTGTTTGTAACTTGCTTTCTGCATCGTGTTACACTGATACTGGTGAGAAAACAGTCATTCTCATGGCAATATGAAATGGTAGCTTGTGTGGCACTCAGCCTGTTGCCATCCTGTTGTAGCTAAATTCTAGTGGAAGGTGAGAGAAAATAGCTAAAATAGAGTTACGTGAAATCCAGGAGAGAGTCCTATCTGTGTTAATTAGAATGTAAATATATGAGAACATTGTGAAATATATCTCAAAACTCTTGTCAGCAGCATAACATGGTTTTATCTGCAAATTTCTATCCAAAAAAATACTGAAAATATACTAAAGTCTCAAACCAAACTAGCTCAGGTATTTGACATCCTGAGCAGGAAAAGAGCAGTACTGAGTGTGCAATAGAACTATAGAAATTCATGCAGTGATTTTCCTCATATTTTGCTTGTTTTTAAGAAAAAAATCCCACATATTTTGGAATACAATGGTGAAAGAAGGAGATAATGTAAGCACCTTTGCAGTATTCCATAAAAATGACTATAGTAAATTTGTTCTGGTGAAGGAAACATAAAGCCAAAGTTACATAACTGGTGGGGTTTTTTTTTGTTTCTGCTGAGTTAATGCCCAGGAGTGTAATTTTACAGAATGCCTGTTGGAACCAATGACTTATTAGCATTCAGTGTCAGTTCTGGATGCTGAACACATTGCTGAGTGTCTGCAGAGATCTTTTCTATCTAATTCACAATTTCTGTCATATTAGGGCACGTCATGCTGTTCTTAGATTGGATTTATACAATTTTGGAGTGGTTGGTACATTTTGGTTTAGATCTTGATCTAGATCTTGAGCAAGTAAAAGGAGAAGTTAGAATTTCATCATAAAAGACAAGACATAGTGTCTCTGAACAGTGAAATTTAGCCCCACAGGTGCTATTTGTTCATCTAGTCTTCATATTTTCAGTTGGAGAAACAAGCTCATCCAGATGTCTATGAGATGTGTGGCTAGAAGAAAAGATTTCATTTCACAAGAAAAGGAGAAAAACCTCATGAATACACTCCTGCTTTTCCCAAACAAGAGTACTCTTCAGCAAGAACTTCTATATCAATCTGTTTTGTTGTACTCACTCTACTTATCAACGTGTAATATATAATTAAATGAATTGCAATTTGTTTGGAATTCAGAGATGGATCATTTTTACCATGCTACTCAATGACTAATGCATACATATATGTATGGTTAAATTGTAACCAACATATTCAGTCATAAACACAGAAAAGAAAAAAGGAAAACCAACCAAGATCCATAAAAAAGTGACAGGTAAAGAGAGAATTGTTTATTCTGCTCATTAGTTCATGTTCTCTCTTCATCAATAATACTCATTTTGAAGGAACACTGTCCAAAAAACCCACTTCTTTCTCCTTATGCAAAGTACTAATTGCAATCCAAAGGAATTAAGGCTAAAACCACTTGGAAGTGAAAATTTTCCAGGGTCTGCTTTGTTTCAGTGAGTTTCAGATTGCCTATATGCCAGCTCACCAGGAAAGACATTTCAGATATTAAACCAAAGATCGCTAACTTAAAAAACTCATGCTGATCATATTTTAATTAACGGCTAACCAGCATGCTGTGTTTGACAGTGAAAAATCACTCTTTTCTCTTATTAGAGGAGGGAGTTGTGTGTTCTCTTCATCCCTGATGGAAGTTGGATGAATTTTAAAGTAGATAAATGCAGGCTTAGAGCTTTCTTTTTTCTTGTCTACTGAATTATTCCTCTGTAAGGGTTGAATTTGAAATTTAGATCTTGCACGCAACACCTCGCTTTCCTGGCAGCATGCTGCCTGAAGTTATGTCCTCTGCCATGGCAGGACAGGAAGCACAAACTGAAGCGTTTCTCCATTTTTTTATTTACTTGTCATTCTGCCTTAGGCAATGGTGCAGGTCATTGGCTACTGGTCTGTGTACCCACTGAAACTCTCAGAGTGGCATAATTAGTTAAATCTATGGAGCAACAATACAGAAAAAGCAAGTGAATAAATAAGTTACAAGTAAGAGATGATGATATAATTCATGGTATGATAAAATATGTTAATTAACTACCCTCTACATGCAGTTAAAGTTGTATGGCCAGGCCAGCAGCTCTCTGTTCTCTCAGAAATTTACAAAACTCTCCCAGCCCTTCTGCTGTGGCAGAGTATGCATGCTGCAGAGCTACAGACAGCTTGTAAGAATCATGAGAGTGCCTGCATGAGGTCAGCCCAGGAGAGAATCTCCAGCCAAAGATTCCACCTCTTGGCAGAGAGATGAGAAGATAATGCTCTGCCAAAAGGAGGATGTTATCCTGAACTCCCAAGCACACTTCTTGCAGTTTACAATAATATGGGATAAGGACTACCTAAGGTATAAGTAAAATAAATTATTTAATTTATTGAACTCAGGTTTATAAAAGTCCTTATATTGTTTAATCATGTAGGTTTTTTTAACCCCTTAACAGTATTCATAGCATCTTACAAGAGGTCCCAGATTATTAAACCTGTGATCCTGCAGTTCCAAAACTGCTCAGTTTACATTGGTTTTCTATCAGAATTCTTGTTTAATTTGATCCCTCAGAGTTGGAAAAGATTCATAGATTCCTGGAATGGTTCAGGTTGGAAGGGACCTTAAAGATCATCTAGTTCCAACCCCCCTGCCATGAGCAGGGGTAATCCCCACTAGACCAGGTTGCTGAAGGCCCCATCACTTCCAGGGAGGGGGCATCCACAACCTCCCTGGGCAACATGTTCCAGTGTCTCAGCACCCTCTACGTTAACAGAAATATCTGGGTTCTACTAGCAAAAAGTTCAAGGAAAATCAGTTGGAATTTGAAAGAATAAGTTGGAAAATTGAATGGTTATTGCAGGATTTCCTCCTACAGATCAGCTCGTTTGTATAGTGCATATAGATACATTTCACTGAACTTGTAATAACGTGAAGTGCTTGTCTGATGCATCATTCAGCATCACACTAGACCAGGGTGCTCAAGGCCCCATCCAATCTGGCCTTGAATACTTCCAGGGAGGGGGCACCCACAACCTCCCTGGGCAATCTGTTCCAGTGTCTCAGCACCCTCATTGGAAAGAATTTCCTCCTGACTTGAAGTCTAAACCTCCCCTCTTCCAGCTTGAAACCATTACCCCTGGTCCTACCCCTTCAAGCCCTTGGAAATAGCCCCTCCTCAGCTTTCATGCAGCTCCCTTCAGGTACTGTAAGGCTGCTAGAAGATTTCCATGGAGTCTGTTCTTCTCCAGGCTGAACAGCCCCAGCTCCCTCAGCCTGTCTCTGTAAGAAAGGTGCTCCAGCCCTTCATTCTCATGGCCCTCCTCTGGACATGTTCCAACAGCTCAGCATCCTTCCTGTGTTGAGGGCTTCTGAACTGGATGCAGTACTCCAGATACACCTCCCTCATCCTACTGGTCATGCTCCTCTTGATGCAGCCCAGGAGGCAGTTATCTTTCTGGACTGCAAGGAAACATTGCCAACTCATGTTGAATTTTTTGTCGACCAACACCTGTAAGTCCTTCTCCTCAAGGCTGCTCTCAGTCTGTTCACCACCCAGACTGTATTTGTGCCTGGGATTGCCTCGACCCAGGTGCAGGACCTTGCACTTGGCCCAATCCTACCACTCATTTTCCTCTTACCTCCCTTATTTTAACAACATATGGATGCTCATCCTTTCTCCAGTCTCTTTTCCAGTCTGAAGGATCTCTGTGTAAAGTCATACCAATTGCTTTCTTCTGGACCTTTTCCACTCCTCCCATAACCTCACTGAGTTGTAATCCAACTGCATACAATATTCAAGACACTGGTGCTTCATGCGTTTCCATGACAGCATGATAAGTTTTTTTTTGGTTCTTCTCCTTATTGTTTCTTGCATTCCATTTGGTTTTTTCACTGTTCGTCAGCTTTGAGCCGATGTAGAGAAAAACCCCAAAACACTACTGCTGAAAAAATACTGCTTAGCCCATTGTTCTGTGTGTGAAATGCACATTTCTACACCCGATTTTATCTATCATACTATGGTACCATTTGCAGTCTTTTGGTTTATCCTCTGAAATTGGTCACAGTTGGCTCCTATCCTCACTCTCCTCACTAACCTTATATTGTGAAACTTCATTCTGCACCTTCCCAGACACATTGTGAATATATTGAACAAAACAGTTACTAATACAGATGCTAAAGTAGTCTGCTGAAAGCTGTTGCTTCTTTTTTCTGTTCATTGTTGGGGGTTTTTTGCCTTCATTTTATTGCAACAAAGATGTTGAGTAGAACAGATGGGAGTAGAACAGCTCTCTGAAGAGGAAAGGCTGAGGGAGCTGGATCTCTTTACTTTGGAGAAGATGAGGCTGAGGGATGACCTCATTCCTGTTTGTAAATCTGTGACCGGTGGGTGTCAGGAGGATGGAGCCAGGCGCTCTTGTCAAAGTCATCAGGTGATAGGACAATGGGCAAGCTGGATGCAAGCTGGAACAGAGGAGGTTCCATATAAATATCCAAAGGACCTTCTTCCCAGTGTGAGGTTACCTGAGCATTGGAGAAAAGTCATCAGGTGATAGGACAATGGGCAAGCTGGATGCAAGCTGGAACAGAGGAGGTTCCATATAAATATCCAAAGGACCTTCTTCCCAGTGTGAGGTTACCTGAGCATTGGAGAAGGCTTCCCAGGGGCATTGTGGAGCCTCTTTGGAGAAGTTCAAAACCCACCTGGATATGTTCCTGTGTGACTTGGTCTGGTGATGCTGCTGTGTCAGGGGGATTGGACTGGTTGATCTTTTGAGGTCCCTTCCAATTCGTAATGATTCTATGATTCTATTCTTGCAGAGTCTTCCCTTTCAGCCTAGAGCTGGAAGAAGAACACTCTTGGATGCCTTAGAGAGTTGGGTCTTCCTTTTCTGCACAGGGCTTCACAATTCACATCTGATTGTTCTGTTTTCCTTATAAACCCCAAAGAAATCCCATGTTGAAACTTGGAATACTTTCCTCTAGGATTATGAATGCTGCCAGTGAAAATAGAGTAAAACTAATGTGGGTTCAGTTACTCATAAGCTAACATCTTTTAGTTCTGAATATTCATCCGTTTGCAGAGCATTTGCAGTATAACCTGTATGTGGTTGCTTGAATGATTCTCCTTTTACAATTTTACTGATTCCAGTCAGGAAGTAACAAGTGGAGCCTGTTTGCCCTTAGTTGTTATACATCACAAGATATGCCAGAATGCTGACCAAAATGATCTGTGATTTACTTAAAGTATTGCATTTCATGCTTGACAGTAGAAAAGATTTATTGATAAAATTATTTTGCCTGTGTTTAAAGTTGAATGCCTTTCTCACTCATTTAGTCATTCATTCTGTTCTTTGTGATTTCTCAGGATTTGCAAATCAAAGGATGGACCCAAATTTTGCCTTTATTTTCCACTGTTTCAAATTTAATATCTAATGGCCTGGATTCAGTATGTGAAAAACACAAGGAACTTTATCATTCTTAGTAATTGAATACCTAGGATTATATGCTGCTGTCTTTAAGGATGGCTGGGAAAATCTGTTCTGAACATCACTAACAAACAAGTAATGTTTTTCTTGGTCATATGTGAAGAGGGACAGCTCTTTTGTGAACCTGTTTTACAGTACTCTGAAAGCCATCATCTGTATCCCCCTGGCAATTACTACTGATTATGATGTATATCTGTGCTTTAATAAGAGCTACCTTCTGAAATCAGCTCCTCCTTAGACCTGATCTAGGAATAAAACCATAATGCCAAGTTTATGATATCTTAGTGTGTTGCTATGGAAGTGATATTAGCAATATTAGAAATCCAGCACTGTGGGCTGTGTAGCCGTAGAATGTGATAGAATCTGGGTGCTGTAGAAGAAACCTTCATTTCAACACAAATGTCTTTTACTCTTTGGAAAATCATAAGAGAAAAGAGGACTGTATATCAGGAGACAGTAAGTAGATACTACAGTTTATCTTGATGTGGGTGTCTCGAATGGAAGAGCATAAAGTTTTGAACTGTCAGAAATATGGTTTGAAAAAATAAATGTAAAGATTGAAATGACTGCATGTGAATTCATAATCCTTTTAGGAAAATAGAAAAGAATGGGGGTTTTTACTGTTTGTTGTTCCGGTCATAGGCTTCTCCTTTTTTTCATGTTTTCATAATTATTTAATTGCTTTTCCTTTTGTTTCCACAGTGTGAAACAGACCAAGCAGATGGTAGCATCCTACTACTATTCCTTTTTATCTGTGATTATTTCCAGTGGCAGTTAAGGATGCCTGGCTCTATATGGGCCCCTGTAAACCTGTTGATATTGAGCAAACATTGAATAGCTTAGAATATGTATTTATGTGCAATTTAAGGTACAAAATGATCAGTTCAAGTTTGTTGCAATGTGCTTACGTGCATTGAAAGATGAAGGACTGAAGGATGGATCAATAAAGTCATTGCTAGATGGAAAATGCTGTGAAAATATATTGGTGATATACAATTAAACTAAAGAACAAAAATCATATACAATCACTGGTTCCAGCTTTTGACAGGAAACATGAGCCTTTAGGCATAAATGTCTATGAATGGCAAAATGCAGCTGCTGCCTTCATTTCAATAGCCTAAGGAAGACAGGAGAGCAATCAAAACATGCCCCAGCAATAATTTCAGAGCTGATTTATAAAGCAATAGCAATTTAGACCCTGAAGAGTACTAGACAGGATCCCATGATGTGACATTGCCAACCGACTTTGGAGGAGATACAGTGAATAAAGGAATATTCATGAGGGAAGGGATGTTCTGTAGGGAATTAAGCAGCTGCAGAAGCTGCAGACGTTGCACGAAGCATCGTATGTTCCAGATTCTGCAGCTGTCCTTCAGACTCCCTTCAGCTGCTGAAATGCCTACTTTTGCCTCATTCTTTCTGCTCCTAAGGAATGATCCCTAGAAGCAGCTCAAGTCTGCTTGCATGTTCTGAAGCAATTGCACTTCTCAAGTGCACTGTTTCAGATTCACTGCTCTCTTTTCCTCTTTTTCTTTTATTTTACTAAGAACAAAAAGAGTGAGAGCATACAGATTGCCCTAGGAACGTAAGAGAACTGTAGAGATGTAAATAGCACAAATACTTTGGTGATGTGAGTACAACACACCAGTGTACAACTTACAGCAGTGGTTTCAGAAGTAGAGAGATTCCAAGGGAGGTGCAGAGGTGACATAGTCCCACAGCCTAGTGCAGTGCCAGAACAGGTAAAACAGTATAAAATACAAAAATAACTGAATCTGTGTTATCATAGAGGCAGATTTTGGTAACCTAGCTCCAGATGTCCTCTACATAGCTGCATTTTTCTTCATTTTCCAGTCCCCCTTTTATTCCATTCCATAATTGCCAGAAACAATTGAAATACAAAGATTGTATAGAAAAAACAAGTTAAGCACCCCCCCCCCAGCTGTTTGCTGCAGCATGAGCTGCTGCTCCATGAATTCCCATATGTATTCCACAGGCCTCAAGCACAGCCTTGCCACAGCAACTGCTGCTACTGCAGAATGATTGCTCATAGTAAATCACAGTAAGCTGATCAGAACCCTGGATACCCTGGTATGTTACTGTGTTCTGTATTTGTGAGAATGGAATTTCCAAATAGTAAACACCTATGAGACTGCTTACTTTTGTTGATGTCTCTGTTGAACTTTGTTTTGATGTCTCTCATCATTAGTCTTAAAAAACCCCAACCAAATCAAACAAAGATCCCTGCCCCAAATCCAAACAAAAAGACAATCTGGTTGATTTATAAAAAAAATATTAAGTTGTTCCTAGAAGTGTGATGTCATTGTATAGGTTTCTCACCCATAGCTATATTAGAATACATAATGACTATGTAGTTGTATTTGCTCATGAAATACACAGATATCATACATAAGGAGCTTTTCAGAAGCATCAAGAGCCTTCTATAAATACACAAACTACACTAGCTCTGAGTTCACTTCAGCTGAATTAAAATCTTTTAAAATAAGCCACTCTTTATTGATGTCTATTTAAATAACACCTTAATTAATCTTTTGCTTGAAAGATATGAATGTATAAAAATGTTTGGTACAAGCTGCCTAGGGAGGCACCCTGGAGGTGTTTAAAGATCCTTTAGATGTGATGCTTAGAGATCTGCTCTAGTGGTGTCCTTGGTAGTGTAAGGTTCGTGGTTGCACTTGATGAACTCAAGGGTCTTTTCCAACCTGAATGATTCTGTGATTTTATGATTTATTTCGAAAGAAGGTTCCAACCTACTTCTGTTTGTTTCCCATACTACACTCTGTTACCTATCAGGTAAAAATCATGTCCAGTTCCTTTAGCTGCAATGAAGAAGAAAAACAGTGTTTGCCAGTGACTTTCAAATCAATACTGATGTTTAGTTCTCGTTTTCACTGCACCATTAATTAGATACTTTTACTTGGGTTAGAAGTCATCTCAACCTCATAATCTACACAAACCTACAAGGTTTTAGATTGGTCACCTAATTAGATAGAAATGCAAGTATGTAACTGGATGCCGTCTTCCAGGTGAAACCCAATGGAGGGGATCTGAGTATCATCAGTAAATAGAGGATAGTCAGGCAGGTGTCAACTTTGGCTGACAATCACCTGTACTAGAAATGGTGTAACGTACACTGTATATGTAATGTATTAAACTGTCCAGACTGGGACTTTAGAATAATAGCACTAAGCTCAGGAATTAACAATTCCACTTTACGGAGCATGTTCAAAAACGCCAAACAAAACCCAAGCCCATTGTTTCCACCATAACTTGTTTCCTAGACAAGATAGTAAAGAGCAAAGGAGCCAAATATTCACTTTTACACCCACATGATGCAGAGTAGAACTGTGAAAATTACTGTATTCCTTCACTGGTTGAAAAATAGTTAGAAAAATATGCAATTTGGAGACTCGAAAACTCTAACACCTGTCCTCTGAACACTGAACAGAAAAGCCCCCAAACTTCTAAGTGACAGGTTTCTGCCTCAATTGCTCTTAGTCTAAACCAGCTCACACTGTGGAAAAATCACAGAATAAATATGGGTGCCATGCAGATGAAATGTAGTGAAATAAATTTCTGTGCAATGGATGTAGTTGTCAGAGCAACTACTCTGCTGAATGCTCTGATGAAAATCAGAGTAGTTTAGTTTAACCCTCTCTTCCTAATTTTTTCTCTTAATTCCTTTACAGTCACTGTTTTTTTTCTTGATAACAGCAGCTTTGGCAACAAAAAATCCATGGCCAATGATAAAGGCTGAGCTAGTGTTAATTCCAAAACATTTTAGCTAGAAGTTAGTACCCAGCACCATGAATCTGGAGTCTGAAGCAATACTTGTCTCCCTTGAGTTTAATGTGAGCTTTGTTCTAGTTTGAGATTATTTTTTCATTCATTCAGTGGCAGTTGTACAGTTGACTACACGTATCCTTGATTTGACTTTGGTGAACTCATGAAATTTCATAGAATCATAGAATCACTAGGGATTGGGAGGGACCTTGAAAGATCATCCAGCCCAATTCCCCCTGCCACAGCAGGATCACCCAGACCAAGTCCAGGCAGGTTTCAAATGTCTCCAGAGAAGGAGATACCAGAATCACTCAGGGTTGGAAGGGACCACAGGACCATCGAGTTCCAACCCCCCTGCCATGGGCAGGGACACCAAAGCATCCTGTTGTCTTTTTTAATAGATTACATGGCAACATGGAAAATGCTTCATGAATCCAATTAAAGTTTCACTTTACATTTCCATGTGTTATATAGCACATGTAGCCTATTAAACAAAACTGTTTTCTAATAACTGTCGTGGGTTGTAGTTGGATTCCAGATCGTAACTCTGGACAGAAAAGTATGGCCTCAGGATACTGGTATCCACTTCTGTGTATGGGTTTTTGGCCTTTTATTTTTCCCTCCATTTAAAGTGTGCTGCACTTTGAGGAAATCAATTAATGCACAGAATAAATGTTCTTGTAATAAAGCAGCATCAAGGTCATCATGGCATGGTAAGGATAACGGGGTTATATTCATTTCAACCACTAGGATTCAATACTGAAGTTATACAGGAGAGTCTGTTTGAAGACATTCTTCTCCCTTTTTTTCCTCCACCAATAGTGTTGGTTAGCAGGCTCATTCTCTGACCCATGAATTGTGTGCCTACCAGTTCGAGCTGGATTTATATTAAAGCTATCTAAATCTGTGTGGGTAGAATTGTTTCCATGTTGATTGGATTTTGTGAGGGTTAGTTGGTGGAAGAATGTTTCTGGTTTATTTCCTACTGCCTAACCCATTTCTGTGGAATTTGCTGCATTAGTTTAGGAAGTTTTAACTGAGTTTTGAAGCTGATCAATATTTTTTACTTACATGAGTCTCTTTATATGAGTTGTTGATGACATAGGTTCAGTTAGAATGGTTAAATGTAGAGTATGGGCATTTTTACTAGTGTTTTTATTCTCCCTAAATAGATACCTTCCACACTTACAACTTTTTCAAATCAGGAACTCGTTTATATCATAAAAAATGTCTTTTTATCAACCTAGAGAAATTATAAAGCTATTTAAATTAATTTGTGGGGGGTTGACCTTGGTTTATATAGGAAACTCGTATTCATTATATTTAGGAAAGGTAATAAATTGATTGGAAGGCTTAGAATGTATCATTTATCTTATATCATGACTTCAACAGTCAGGCTATGATTCCAATCAAAAAATGTCACTTTGGATTTTAAATCTATTTTTATCACTCAGAACATCTCATCTGTCAATATTTGATTAGAGGTCCTTGCTGCAGGAGACAGCTTTTCTCTATCTGACAGATAATATGAAGCTCTGAGACCATTGATTGAAGCTTCATGTCTAGGAGGAAAAAAAATAAAGAAGAGGGAGCTAGTAAGAGTTAGAAGATAATCTAGGATTACACTCCAACCTGTGACTTCTGTTTTGAGCCCAATAGAAGGCTGAATCTTCCTGCCTTATCATTGCAAAGACAGGCTACTCCTGTATTGATTTGGACAGAGAAGTTCTAATAAGTTTCAGCTTGTTTATTTCTTCATAACAACTCATTGGAGTTTAAGGGAAAATATCCTGTTTATTTCTTTTCAGCCTCACTTTTACTCCTGAATTCTTTATTGCTTCTTAATTTTCAGTGTAGTAGAATGTAGGTTACTGGTCTAACAGAGGCATTTGATATGCCTGTCCACAATGTTTCTTAAACCTTAAGAAGCTTTCAGTCCAAGCACTGTCTTCTAGTGATAGGACAAGAGGGAATGGTTTGAACTGAAAGAGGGAGAATGTAGTTCAGATATTGGGAAGAAATTCCTCACTATGAGGGCACTGAGGCACTGAGACAGGTTGGTGGAAGTGGTGGATGGCCCCTCCCCTGGAAGTCTTCCAGGGCTTTTTAAGCTGGACAGGGCTATGGGCAGCTGGGTCTGGTGCGAGGTCAGAGGGGCTGGAACTAGATGATCACTAAGATCCTTTACAACCTAAGCAATTCTATGGTTTTATTATTTTACCTGATTACTTTATGACAACACTCTGTCTTGAA
This sequence comes from Upupa epops, assembly GCA_013397515.1. Classification (NCBI taxonomy): domain Eukaryota; kingdom Metazoa; phylum Chordata; class Aves; order Bucerotiformes; family Upupidae; genus Upupa; species Upupa epops. The sequence goes on along the minus strand of VZRI01010915.1, from coordinate 3,514 downwards.
GATAAGAAAAAGGCTAAAACTTTAGTTCAAGATAGAAGTAAAATTAGAAACAGATAAATTGATTGTTGTTGGAAAATCTGAAGTCTTTCATGTTTAGCTGCTAATGGAACAATCCTTGTCTCATGTATTCATAAATAGGTCTTTTGAAAAGGACTGGGTTCTATTTCTTGGTAATTGTAGGGAGAAAAGACTGTACTTAGTGTTTTCAGACTTGAAGTTCACAAATCTGTATTTGACAGTGTAGCAGTAATTTTGAGTGCTGAAAGTCAGGCATTTATTTAAATATATACCATGAAAACTGGGATAGATTTCTATCTTTAGTTATCCAAGTGACTTCTAAATTTAAATGTATAGATTGCATGTATTGCTTACTCTTCCTAAAAGAATAATTTATGAGTTCTTCATTCTACTGGCAAATTTGAGTCCTAGATAAGGTAAATTCAGAGCCTAACTGGATTAAATAGATCATCTGACTATACAAGTGATGTTGTGAACACTCTATAGTTTTATATTCTTATCTGGTGTGTGGAAATTTGACTACTTTCTAGGTTTGAAATTTGATTTTATGTCAGAAACAGAAGTGGTGTTGAAAAGCTAATAGGAGGTTGTCTGACAATATTTAGTATAGGCATAGAAAAAGTCGGTGGTTTTTGTCTGGTGTCAATATTAAAAGGTACTGATAACAATAAGGGACAGGAGTGACTACCTAAGATTTCAAGACACCTAAAAATGTAGGGCCAAACTTATTCAAACCAAACCAATTGAAAATACAACATTTTTTGCAAAGAACTCAACTTTGTTGGCACTCACATTAACAGCTAAGATTTTGAATACTCAATGTATATAGCTGGAAGCCAACACAGGGCTCAAAGAGGTTGCTCTGGAATTTAGCTATGTGTTAGAACAGTGAGAAAGACCTTTAGTAATAGGTTTCCAAACACACATCAGAGATACATTTATCAGATAATTCATATCTAGCGAAGCCCTCCTTTGGGTTTCTGAACTAATAACTAATGATACTATCACAGAATAGTTTAGGTTGGAAGGAACCTGAGAGATCATCTAGTTCCACCACCCCTGCCATGGGCAGAGACACCTCTCACCACACCAGGTTGCCCAGAGCCCAGTTGTATATCTCCCATATTTCCAATTTTGAAGCAAATTTGCTGTGTCAGTACAAAGTAATGATTCACACACGTCACAGGAATGTTATCACCTGCCTTACCTAGAGTCTCTTATTAATTCTTGTGCTATACTGTTATCTACTTCAGATAATCTGAAATTTCCTTGCTGGTTTCAGTTTTGATTATTCTGCTCTGTCAAAAGTCTGGGAAAATAATTCATAGTTTAAGATTTCTTGACAAGAGTAGGCAACAACTGTTGATTTTAACCAAGCTTCATATTGCACCTGAGGGTTATTGCTGTGTTTGAAGCTCAAGGCAGTTGAGCAAGAGGAATGTTCCTGCTCACATTCCTGCAGTTCCAAAAGCTACCAGCTGAAGACTATCAGGTAACTGCACAGTTATATCTGCAAGTTGAATAACAAAAAAAAATGGCTGTCAGTATTTCCTGGGTCCCAGAAGACAATAACTAGGGGTATCATGATGGCAGTTAAGAGTACAGAAGGAGGAGAAGGTAAAACCAACAGCAGAAACGAAACTAAGAGAACCTGTTTTTCTCATGGAGGGGAGGAAATCTTTTATAGTGACAGAAATATGCAAAGCAATTCACTGAGTCTAGAGTTAAAAGATGAACAGAATGATTGAAGAGGAAAAAATAGATTTAATTTAGTTATTAATGGAATGAAAATGTCGTTTTAAGTGACATTGAATCTGTGGCGTATTTAATTGCTAACAGTCATGAGCAGTATTTGTTAAATGAACATAAAATTTTCCATGGTTATATCAGACATTTACACTAAAGTGCCTGTGAATAAGCAGCAGTGAAACAAAGATCAAGATCTAGAGAACAAGTAGAAGCATCGAAGTTAGTTCTCTTTTTATTTATTAAAATATTCCATTCTAGGGGACAGAGTTGAATTGGAATACTTCTGTCTCTCTTTTAGTTTATTCATTGATGAGACACACATTTTCTCTAAGTTTCAGTAAGGAAATAACATCTAGATCATTAATCATTCAATCTTCCTTCACATAAGAAAAATACCCAGGGCATTATGTTTTTTTTAATTTCCTTTGGCTGAAGCTATTTGAAGGCTTAAAATGGGATTGGATTTAACAGATAAAGTTGTTGGTTTCTTTTTAGTTTTCTCTACTTTCATTTGCATTGAATCAACCTTTTCCAACCCCTGAATTTCCAATAATACCTTTCTTTCTTTTCTGTATCAAACAACCTCTGCTTAGTTTGTTTAAGAAAATATTTGTCTTCAGATCTCCTTGCCAGACAAGAAGGAGATGTACTGCCAAACAGTGTCACAAGTGGAGATTAAGGTCAAAATGCTACTCTGTGTAGGTGACAAACTGAGCTACCTATGACCTGCTTTCCTCACTACTTAGCATTACAAATGATTCAGTGGCACAGTGGTTCCAAGCAAAGTGCCTGCTGACCTCTGTTGCAGACATTACTATCCAGTATGCCTGTGTTTTAGGAACATAGGTCAGAAAGCAGTTGATCACTAATTATGTCTCCATATTTATTGTCCATCCATGAAAAGTCTGTTTTACATTAATTGTTCATAGCACATCTTATTGCATCAGCAGAGAATGGAGTATGTGTGTCTTTTCTCTTTCTTTTCCCTTCTTCTCTCACCTTATGTGTCTTTTCATTTAGTACCTCTAATTGTAAAATTGATTTTGTGTTGTTGCTATAATCTCAGGTTTATTCTTGGCAAGATGTGGTGGGGAAAGGAAAGAGAATGAAGAGATGGACTCTTATCATCATCATTTCATAAGCAGATTTCGATCTGATATGTTCTGTGGCTGCTGCCAGGAAAATACCTGTTGGCCTCAGTCTTAAATATTCTTTGTACAAATTAGATGGGTTACAGTAATATTGGCTTTTCTAGGTCCTTCCTAAGCACAAGCTTTGCTAACATTTTATTTTGGGCAGTCTTCCTCAGGCATGGTTATCTCTTACTTCCTGTAAGAATATTCCCTGCTGCATTTGAGCTGCTTGCTTTGAAAGCTAAGTATTTCTAGAAATTTCCAAGGAACGGAACAGCTATAGACTGAGGGATGAGTGGCTGGAGAGCAGCCTGGCGGAAAGGGATCTGGGAGCGCTGGTTGACAACCGGCTGAACAGGAGCCAACAGTGTTCCCAGGTAGCACAAAAGGCCAATGGAATCCTGGCTTTGATCAACACTAGCATGGCCAGCATGACTAGGGATGTCATTGTCCCCCTATACTGGACACTGGTGAGGCCTCCCCTTGAGTCCTGGGGGCAGTTCTGGGCCTCTCTCTCCAAGAAAGAGATTGAGGGGCTCAAGCAGATCCAGAAAAGAGCAACGAGGCTGGGGAAGGAAGTAGAGGGAAAGTATTAAGAAGAGAGGCTGAAGGAG
>VZRI01010914.1:247135-289257 GCA_013397515.1 Upupa epops | reverse complement strand
CACAGCATCTGTTCTCTTGAGGAACACAGGACAAAAAAGTGATCTTTTGATATCTGGACCAACAGAAGAGACTGTGAGGACAGCGTCAATTGAATTATTAAATTTCTTAGGGGGAAAGGGCTTACAGGTGTCTAGAAAGAAGTTACAATTTGTTCAAAGAAAGTGAAATCTTTGGGACATTTCATAAGCAAAGGGAAGCTAAAATCAGCCCTGGTAGGATCATGGGAGTGGCCTCTTTGCCACTGCCCACGACAAAGAGAGAAATTAGGAAACTGCTCAGACGTTTTGGTCACTGTAGGCTGTTGCTGGATGGATACTCTGAAGTTGTGAGATTTTTGTATGAGAAATCATTACAAGAAGGACTGGTTTATTGGACAGAGACAGAAAAGAAACAAATAGAGGAGCTTAAAAAAAAGTTAATTACAGCTCCAGTACTGAAACGTCCATCTTTACACAAAGCATTTATCTGCTTCTGGGTGCAGGGAGTGGAGTGGCTTGTGGGGTGTTGGCTCAGAGTTAGGCAAGGGCGAAGGAATGCAGTAGCTTGTGGTTCAGGACTGCTGGACCCTGTGGGTTGTGGGTGGCTGACCTGTATAAGGCAGTAGCTGCCACCATGGTTTTGGTAAAAATAAATAAATAAATAAATAGATATTTGGCGGCACTATTACTGTACCCATGCAGTAAGGAGCATGTTAAGGCAGAAAGCTGGGAGGTGCTCAACAGTCTCCAAGATGTTGAAATATGAAGCAATACTGATGGATCAGACAGTTGTTAATTTGCTGACAAACAAAAACACAAATTCCTGACATATTCTATGTGGAGAGGATGTGCAGGAGCCCAAACATAATTGTTTGGATATTATTGACTATCAAACAAGAGTAAGAAAAGATTTATTAGATGAACCTCTACCTTACAGGGGAAAATTACTCATTGATGGATCCTCTCATTAATTGCAAGGGAAAAGAATTATCAGGTTACACAATTATGGATGGGAAAATGGGAGTGTTGGAAACAAGAATTGCCTGCTGGGTGGGTTGCACAGATCTGTGAGCTCTATGACCTGAAACAGGGGTTGATATGTATTTGAAGGACAGAGAAGGGGCAGCGTGCACAGACTTGAAGTATGCAATTGGAGTGGTTCATGCATTTGGGAAAGTGGAGGAGGAAAGGTGGGGGGGTGTTCATAAATAGGAAAGGGAAGGAACTAATACATGGATAGCTGATCAGAGTAGTTTTAGAAGTTCTGAAGCTCCCTGCAGAAAGTGCAATGGTGCATGTAAGGNAACACATGTCAGTTCAAAAATCATACAAAAACTAACTAAACTAATGATTGAGATAAAATTATCCTGGGTAAAATGCCTATCCCTAGCCTTGTTAAATATCAGAACCCTTCCCCATGCAGACACGGGATTATCATCGTACAAAATGTTATATGGCATACAGTATTCCTCTGAAATGCCTAAAACCTCAATTGTGATTGAAGGTTATGGAGTTAGAATATATATAGAGAGATTGGCCAAGCGTATAGCTCAGCTGAGGGAAAAAGGACTCTCAGCCCAATCAATGCTCTTGGGGTTTAACTTACATGACATTAAACCAGGTGACTGGTTTATATTAATCAAAACTTGGAAGGAGGAAACCTTAAGCCCCAAATGGGAAGGGCCATACTTGACACTTTTAACTACTGAAACTGCTATCCGTACAGTGGAGAAAGGTTGGACACACGCTTCCCAGGTAAATATATCAAAATTGTTTAGCCTTAGATTATTTGTTAGCCGAAGAAGGAGGGATATGTAGGAAATGTAATATCTCAGAATGCTGTTTACAAATAGACAATAATGGAGAAGTGGTTTCACAAATCGCTGAAGATATTGAATACTTAGCTCATGTTCCTATCCAAAAGGTTAGTTAGATATCCAGTTCTTAGATATCCTGGTCTGGAAAATGGAGAGACATGGACATGATGGATGGACCACCTGGAGGATAAGGAACTTAATAGAAGATCGTACTCAAAGAGTTATGATCAATGGCTCAAAGTCCAGGTGGAAACCAGTGACAAATGGAGTTCCTCAGGGGTATCTTTGGGTCCAGTGCATTCTCAGCAAATCTGCTGATGACAGCAAGCTGTGTGGTGCAGTGGACTCACTTGAGAGAAAGAAGGCCATCCAGAGGGTCCTTGATAGACTTGAGAAGTGGGCCAGTGCAAACTGCATGAGGTTTAAAAATCTGTCCTGGTTTAAATTTCCCAGGTGCTGAGAGACTGGCCCAGTTTGCCTAGAATGGTGGTAGATACCATATCCCTGGAAACATTCTAGGTTAGGCTGGACAGAGCTTTGAGCAACCTGCTCTAATTCAGTATGTCCCTGTTTGCCTGTGGATGTTCTGGACTAAATGAGCTTTGAAGGTCCCTTCCAAACCAAAACCTTTTGTGATTTCATGATTCTACTCTGATAACTGTTACTCTCACTATGACCAGCTTTTCTGAGGATGGTCTCTTCTTCTGATGCCCACCATCCTTGGAGAGTCTCACTATCATTCTGCTCCCAAGGCCAACTGTCCAGTTTCCTGTGACTATCATGCTTTTGCTAGAGCTGTGGTGGCAAGCAGCACACAAATGGTTATACTTGCACAGCATGACCTACTTCTGCCCAACTTTCTTCAGTCGGTCTTACTTTGGCCCTATCATTTACAAGACACTAGGGAAGAAGAGAAAAAGGGTTCCTGTGATGAGCAACAGTTGTCCAGGAATGCACTGCAGTAGAAAACTTGGTCAGAAACTCCTTTGCCCTTGGGTTCCTCTGCTGATGACTTGATGCTTCTCACAAAGCTCATTGTCCTTGGAGTTGTCTACTAATACTCTCACACCTGGAATGGGCTCCTTGGAAGAAGTTGCAGCTTGTGGTAACCACAAACACATTGCTTGTAATGCACACAAGGAATGTGTCCAAATGGACAAGTGCCTGAATGGTTACCTGACAACTTCTGCCTTGGGTGTACCTCAGTCAGTAGGTATGGTGGAAAACATGTGTCCACAGAAGGAGAACTGCCATCCCAGCTGACTCTTTGAGATATATGGTACCCAACTCCTGCCCCAAAGACCTGTGCTCCTGGGCAACTTCTCTGTAAGTGGGCAGGCAATGCCAAAGTGCATCGATGTCTGGGCTTTTACAGGTGGTTGTTGTGAGGCGGACCTGAAGGAATCAGTGGTAACAGAATATCTTTGCTTGGAAAAGACCTTGAAGATCATAAAATCAAACCTTTGACCTAGCACTGCCAGGTCAGCATAAATCATGTCCCTAAGCACCAGGCCACAGAAGCATATGTTTAAATGTCTCCAAGTATGGTGACTCCACCACTGCCCTGGGCAGCCTATTCCGATGTTTGATAACTCTTTCAGTGAAGAAAATCTTCCTAACATCCAGCCTAAACCTCCCCTGGTGCAACCCGTAAATATTTCCTCTAGTCTTGTTGCCTGTCACCAGGGACAAGAGGTTGTCCCCACCCTTGCTCCAGCTTCCTTTCAGGCAGTTGTAGAGAGTGCTAAGGTCCCCCCTTCAACCCTCTTTTCTATAGGCTAAACCCCAGAGTTCTTGTCTGTGAGTGTACATAGGCTGTAGTTCTTCCCTGTGATGATTTTTCATGGCAGTGACCACCTGCAACACAAAAAGATCATGAGCTGACGACTTTCCAAGTCAATTGGCATTGTAGAGATACTTTCGAGCTTGTTTTCAATTGGCTTTTGCTAGGATTGTGGAGAAAAAAAACTCCAATTGCTGTGTATGGTGCACGGTCATCCCTCCCTGCTCTGCCATCTCTTTGAACCTTCTTTTTCCCTTCCATTTGTTTTAATGAGTCATTTCCAAGACCTCAAAGCTCTTCACGAGCTGAGCACTAGAAAGTCGGAATTGGCTCCTATCTGTCGTGGGATAGAGAGAAAAACGGGTTTGTGTATCATGTTACCTTCTTCTTTTCCTTTTACTTTTAGTGTAACAACAATCAGTTAAATACTGCCATAAGCGAGACAAGAGAGTCTGGAGGGACCGGGCGATTTCACTCGTGAGAAGCGAGAAATCTTTTTAGTTTTGGGGTTTTTTTCCTTTACTTTTTAAGTGGGAAATATTCCGAGTTTATGATTGGAAATCATTTTTGAGCGGGAAGTTCTTGGCTGTATGATTGGGGTTTGTTTGAGTAGGAAATCTGTTCGGCTTTGGAATTGGTCTCCCTGCGGCTATTTTAAGTCGCTGTGGAGGAGGTGAGCCGGCTATTTGGCTTTCTGCGGTTCACCACTTCAGACATCTCTGGACCCCACGCTATTCGCCACAGACTTCTGCTTCCCCCTGTGGAACTCCTGGCTTTGGATACCCTACTGTAGTTGCTTCTTCCTCTCTGCCAGCTCCTGCCGCTTCCTCGGTGCGCTGAATGAAGTACTGTTCGCCGCCACGAACTTGCCGTCGTTCTTTCCCCGTTGGAGACCGCTGTTGCCGGACCATGTTGCGCCTTACTGGAGCCACTCCCTTAGGAGCGCTACGCGGGCTTTCGCTACTGCTTTGCTGCAGCGACTTTTCCCTATGGACCCCTTTGGTGCCCTCCGGTGGATTTTGTCAAGGCTCCAGTGGTCCACCTCTGATGCTTCCCCAGGACCCAACCTCCGGCTCTGCTGGATTACCCGTCAAATTTTTTGGGGGGGGGGAGTGGGTTTTGGCATAGTGTATAGGTTTTGGGGAGGGGAATTGCCTTTATTTTGTTAGTGTTGTTATTTAATGAGCCTTCTTTACAAAGTTATTTACTTTTCACTTGCATTCCAGGTGTTGAACCTTTCTTACCATGTGGATTGCAGGGGGGGAAATTCCTAACTGGGTCTATCTGCCCCCATATTTGTTCTGAACTGGGACAGCTTCCCAAAGCAGAATGGTTTCTCCAGCATTCCTGTTGCAAACACAGAACACAAAACCTAACAAGAAGGGGAAGGAAAAGTGCCCAGAGCATTTCAAGTAGCAGTTTCTACAGAGAAGATGCTCTGAAGATGTGATGTCAGCAGTATCACAGTTTTTCCAGCGAGTCCTGGATAACAGGGGAACTTGGTGCTTATGGAAGGGCACCATGGGACAAGCCACAGTGGGACAAAGCAACTCTACCCATCTTATGGCAATGATCATCAAAGACCTCCGTGAGCAGCACAGACCTTCACCACCACATCTACCTGCCATGTGGACACCAAGGTGGTTTCCATAATGCATCTTTTCCTGTTCTGTGGTTAAGCTGTATTCTCTCCTCCAGCACCCCTAGTCCCAGCTGTAGACAGGAATGGTAGGGTTGGCCCAAGTTGCAGCTGACCAGCTCTGGTGTGTATACAAAGAGCTTGTCCTCAGCTGCTGCCTCCTGAGCCTCCTGTAGGGTTTGTGCCAACTGGCTGGGAACCTCTTCACTGCAGAACACATTGGTTAACTATCCCCCATGTCTTCTGTATGCCTTCATTTTTGACCCCGTTCACAGACCAGTTTCCATAGTTCACCCCTGTCCCTGCTGAAGGGAGCTCTGCCACAATCAGATAATGACTCCACTACTGTCCTGGGCAATATCAACTGCATCAAAAGAAATGTGGTCAGCAGATTAAGAGAGGGGATTCTGCCCCTCTACTCTGTCCTGGTGAAACCACATCTGGAGTATTGTGTCCAATTTTAGAGGCCCCAACACAATAAGGTTGTGCACCTGTTGGAGTGTTTCCAGAGAATGCCATGGAAATGATCAGAGGACTAGAGCACCTCTCTTATGAAGACAGGCTGAGAGAGCTGGGTTTGTTAAGCCTCAAGAGAAGGCCTCTGGGGGACCTTATAGTGACCTTCCAATACCTGAAAGGGGCCGATGAGAAGCTGTTCACAAGGGCAGGGACTGATAGGATGGGAGTTAAGCTGGAAAAGGGTAGACTTAGGATGGACATTAATGGAAAGTTCTTTAATCTGAGGGTGGTGGATCACTGGAACAGGTTGCCTGGAGAGGTGGTGGAGGCCCCATCCCTGGAGACATTCAGGGTCAGGATGGAGGGGGCTATGAGCAAGCTGTTCTAGTAGGAGATGTCCCTGCTTGTTGTAGGGGGGTTGGACTAGATGACCTTTAGAGGTTCCTTCCAACCGGATACATCCTATGGTTCTATTATCTTGTCTTCCAACCATTTGTAGCTCTGGAATGGTGAGGACGGCCGGAGCCGCTGGTTCCCTGAGGTATGAAACGGGAGATGCTGAGGCTGCCCCAAAACTCGACGGTGACAGTCACCCAACTTCGAAATGTGACGTCATATCTCCGCGCCTGTCCTTTCAACAACGTAATGTGTCTGCGCCGGCCTGCTCCGTGACGTCATTTCCTTGCGCCTCTAATTCCCCGGTCGCGCCCGCGTCCCCCAGGAGCCGCTATGTCCTTACGGGTGGTCAGGCTGGGCCCGTTTGCGGCTGCCGTCGCCGGGGGTAGCTCGGGCAGAGCCGTGGTGCCGGTGGTGAGTGAAGCCGAAAACGGGGAGGTGGAAGGGCCCCGCAGCGCGGCCTTCACCTTCGGTTCACCAGGCGGTTCACCTTCGGCCTCTCGTTCCTGCTGGAGAGGGGGTGTGGGCGCCTCTGGGGAAGGTCCACTGCTGGTGGATGAGCCCCGGGGCTGTGGAGAGGAGGCGAGAGCTGAGGTGTAGAGTCATTAGCTGAGAGCGGAGGGGGTTGACCTCGTGACCTTCACCCGTGGAGATGACCTTTGTCAGGGCAAGCAGAAGGATATTGAATTGAATACAGGATGTGTACATGTAAGGCCACTGTGCAGCTCAGTGTAAGTTCGGTTCTGTCCGGGGTACTGAGTTACTTTGCTAAGCTGGCTTCAGTAAGCTGCCTCCAGCTTGACAGGATAGGTGGATGTTTCTCTACACAGTTGTACACAGGAACTGTGGGATGCAGCAGAAATGTAACTCCTGGGAAAGGATGTTGTGTTAATATCTACCCACCACCAAAACAAAACACAAACTCCTGTTGTAGCCCCAGACCTTGGAGCATAGGGCATGTTACCTGCAAGTGGCCTGCAGGTAGGTTCAGTCACTAGGCAGGTGTGGAGCAGAGTCATAGCAGAGCAGTCCTGCTTTAAGGATGCTGAGAGGTGTTTCATATTTTTTGTTATCTCAATCTTGCGATTCAGCTGCTTGGTTTAAACACCATTCCAGTGCCTGAGCTGAAATGACAGCATGAATGTCATAGCATGAAAATTCCTTGTGAGAGAGGCATAAGCATAAATCCCCATGCCTGTGTGGTGCATCTGTAGATGCTGCAGCCTTGAACATGCCTGGCTGGTCTGAGAAAGTGAGGAGATGAGGTGCTGATTCTGTTGTGTTTTCTTTCAGGCGAGAACTCACACCAGCGCTCGTCAGAATTTGAAGTATGGTTGGCTGGCTTATATGTTGGGAGAAAAAGCTACCAAAAAATTCAATGAACACAGCAAAATCTTTACAGTGGAGGGAAACTTATCTTCTGGAAAGGGCAAGCTTGCACAGCAAGTAGCAGAAAAGCTTGGTGCGTCTTGTTTTACCTATTCCTCCAATGGCTTGTGGAATTTCAGAGTAGTCGCAGTTCTTGTGTGAAGAAAATCATTTCACCCAAGGAGTGAGTCTTGACTAGCAAACACCACAGTCACAGTGAAAATGAGAATAAATTGTTGTTGAGGTTTGGGATGGTGGGAGACATTTGTTTTAGCTGTGCATGTATGATCTGTGGTAGGTGAAAGGTCAGCTCTCATGAAGAGAATTTGTCTGCCCTCCATGATGTGACTGACCAGAGGATTTTGTACTGTTTCCAAGAGTTGTTTAACATGTAGTGGCATACTGAAGTGGTCTGAGTAGATGTTTGCTGTAAACAAGCATAAGTGTTATTTGAAGTGATGCTGTCTTGTGGGTTTCTTTTTTTTGTCAGGAATGAAATATTTCCCTGAGGCAGACATCCACTACCTAGACAGAATCTCAGCAGATGGAACACTGCTGCCTGAGAAATTCAATGGTTTCTGTAATCTTGAGAGGTTTTACAATGATCCGAAATGCCCTGATGGACACTCATACCGTCTGCAGGCCTGGCTGTTTGGTAACCGTGTTCTGCAGTACGCTGATGCCCTGGAGCATCTGCTGAGCACGGGTGAGTGTTCATGCTCTGTGAATCTCATTTCTAAATTGACGTCTGGCTTAATGTTGTGAGTTACCTGTTCTGAAGGGCTTTGCTTGTGTCTGTAGTTTAAAGCAAAAGGTCTCTTGTTAACCTTTTTCTATTTTTCCTCTCAGTGAGTTGAGGTCAACAGCTCCTTAGAAAACCACTTCCCATGTTTTCTATGAGAACAGTGTTCCATATCAATTCCAGCACAGGAAATAGGTTCCAGTTACTGATTTAATCAGTTCTAATTTGGCAATCCATGATGATTACTCTCAAAAAAGCATTTTAAATGTGCCATATGAGCTGTGACTTGCAGAGACTTTTTAAACTACCCCTTGACTTAGTTTCTGATGATGTCTTTTGTTTGACCTTTTGCTTTCATTAGATACTGTTTTGTAGTGGTAGGTTGTGACTTGAGAGTCTTATGCTGAGAAATGATGACCTGTACCAACACTGATTTAGCTACTGGTTGTGCTTTAGTAAGTGTTTTCCTAAGGCAATCTGGGACTGACTGGGACCTGCTTTCCCTTGCAGGACAAGGAGTAGTGATGGAGCGCTCTCCCTACAGCGACTTTGTGTTTCTGGATGCAATGTTTAAACAAGGCTATGTCAACAAGCAATGTAAGTTACCCGCCTGTGAACAGAAATGCTTTTGCCATAATCTTAGCCAGGAGTGTGATGGTTTAGTTTTCAAAAAAAGGTTGGGAGATGGACTCCTTTAGATGTTCAGAGCTGTTCACAGTGTGCTGTTCCATGCATCAAGGATCAAGCTCAAGCTGTGGCAGGTGACTGGTGCTGCAGCCTCTCAATGGTGTTCCGAGAGACACGTCTCCATGGTGGAGGTCTCTAAACCCATTTCTCTATGCTGAAATCAGCAATAAGTCCCCCCTTTGAATCTTGTGACTTCTTAGTTTAATTGTGCTTTGGTTTTTGTTTCTTAAAGACTGTTGATCCTAAAAACTTCCTGAAACTTGTGTGAGGTAAACTGCCCCTGTAACGTACTATAGTAGCCAACAAGAGGAGACCACAAATGCAAATATGAGGGGCTGTGATTTGCAAATGCAAGATAAAACCCTCAGAAAAGGACTGCATATTCATTATGCAGTTGATTGTAATTTTAAGGCTGTTCCAGTGGCCCTTGTCCTTGATTGGACTCTGTGTGTTCAGCCATGCTGCCTTGAGCTGAACCCAGTGTGCTTAGGTTTGGTTTTCTGCAGGTCTTGATCACTACAATGAGATCAAAGAGATCAGCATTTGTGAATTCCTGCCGCCTCACTTGGTCATCTATATAGATGTTCCTGTCCCAGAGGTGCAGAAGAGGATTCAGGAGAAAGGAGAGGTAATTTTCCCCCTTGCAGCTGTTAGCTCCTTTGAGGCCTGATGCAAAATTCTCTGCTTCATAAAAGCTTTTTTCTTGTACTCTCAGGCATAAGAACTGTGGTGGTGATGACTGTATGTCTATTCCTGGAAGGTTTCTGGCCAGTCTCATATGTAGCTGCTAAGAAATTCAGTTTCTTGTCACTAGTGCGACCTCACTGTAGTCTAAGCTGTAACTCTCTGACTGACCGGTGGTGGTTCTCATTTGTGCTCACCAAACCTTTCTGAGGGTGTTTCTCTCTCCAAGTTGTCTTCTGTGAAGTTATGATATTGAGTGGAGATGAGTTAAAAAAAAAAGAGAACAAATTAACTGAGTACTGTAGTGTGGTCTTCATATTCCCTCTCATGATATCAGCGTTTCTGATCAGCAGGTTACTGAAGCAGCCTTGGATCAGAAAAGCTGTGAACTGTGTTGTTATAATGACTTGTCTAAATAGGGTTTTTTATTTGTGTTTTAACTTCCCTTTGTGTGATGTTTGGACCACTCCACCGGTAACTCTTCTTTGTCATGTTGTGAGGATTAAAGAATGTTTACCTTTTTCAAAGGCTGAGGGAGACTGGAGCCAAATGAAATGTTTACCTGTGTAAAGCCTGGTAGATTCAAAGAAAAATGTTATTTCTCATGTAAAAAATTCTTGGCTGTCTTAAAATTGACACCACATACTTCTCAGATGCTGGTTATATATCACTTGAATATTCAGGTAGCCACAACTAACCAGTCCTTGAGAAGTCACACTTACTGAAACTGTTGATGTTTGGTTCTTTTGGTTAGTGTGAGCTCAGGGAAAATGAGGTGATTAACAAACTGGTGTAGATTGCAAGGGAGTTCATTTTGCCTTTACCTTTTTCTGTTGAACCATCTTTTCACTTTTACGTTTATGAGTGTGTGAAGAATCTGCTTCATCAAGCTGATTATTGAAACCATGCACACAACAAATGGCAAAGCACCAGTTAATGTGAACTGATTTGTTCCTTGGGGTTTTCTAGATAAATTTGATGCCACATCAGAAACTCTGAATATTCCAAATGTTTTGGTTATTGAAATGTTTATGTTTCTGCTTAGACTGTATTCTGGGCTGCTGGGAGGAAAAAGAAAGAAAATATGTCTCACAACATAGTTTTCTATTTGATTTCAGCCGTATGAGAAAAAGGTGTCTCTTTCATATCTCCAGAACATTGAGGATGCTTACAAGAAAACCTTCTTGCCGGAGATCAGGTTAGCAAACCAAAGTGTTTTGTCAGAGTCTTGGAGTAGAATTATTTCTAAATCCTGAAGTCTGTCAATATAAGAGTCATAGAATGTTGTGGGTTGGGAAGGACTTTAAAGGTCATCTAGTTCAACCCCAAGATAAGCAGATAAACCCCATGTCATATGAGAAATCTTCTTTATGATACATGGGACAATATTATGTCCTAATAATGGGCTGTTGTATCTGTACTTGTGTTGTTACCTCTGGCACCTGAGAGCCTGATGCTGATGTTAGCATACTGGCAGAGTGTCAGTGGAATCTTTGAGGTTTATAAGGCACTGGGGTTTTAGTCTTAAAACACTCGAGAGGGGGAAAAATGTTGCACATAGTAAATTAATTTGGTTTTATTTGTTGACCTGCCTAACCTGTTGCAAAGTTAATGGACCCTGACCTGTTGTGTGATTTTCATCATGCTGACTTGGGATGTTTCAGCTTTGCTGTCATGAAGTTGGATACAGCAAAGCATAAACTTGACCAGGAATCTGGTCTGTTTGCTCTGTAGAATAAGCTCTGTCTCCCATTCTTGCTTCTCAGGGTGTCCCCTGTGGGTCAGTGGTCAGCACTAGGCACTTGGGGGCAGGGTGTGTGGAAGCCTTGGGCCTGGTATCCCTCATGAGGACAGAGCTGGTTGAGTTACTGGGTGGGAGAAAAATGCTGCTTCTTGTTTGGATCAGTTCAAGCCCCAGAAACACATGCTGGTGTTTAGTGAGTCTGAATCCTAGACCTGGTCCTGCTGTGGTTTCAACTCTGCCCTTTGAGTATACATGGTCAGGAGACTCATTAAATCAACACCTTCTGCTTGGTGTCTTCATCAGCTGGTGGGCTCACAGTGATGGTTGTGATGGTTGTGTTAATTTTAGTCAATGCTGATGAACGAATGTTGTTCTCCTAAAATTACAGATATTAATGTACTAGGGATAGAATGGAAGGTTTGGGTGAAGCTTGTTGAAAATTCCACTTGGCTTCAAATGGCTTGGACAACTGTGCTTTGGGCAAGGATCCATGTTAGTGAAATGGAGATAATAGTGTTTTTTTTAATTATTTTATTGGCTTGAATGGAAACTATGTAGGGATCACAGGCCTTTCGCCTTTTCAAAGCCATTTTTCACCTTACAGGACTAATGGGAATTCTACTACCAGAACTCTTTAAGCATTCTAAAAAAACAGTAATGGTTCTACGTTTGTACCTTTTAACTTTATTTCTGATTCATTCTGGAGCAAGGTAAGAAGTTGTGTTAGGAGAATCCAATTACCTTTCACTTTTTTCCTCTTAGTGAGACCAGTGAGGTTTTGCAGTACACAGCAACTGAGGCAGAAGATGTAGAGAAGGTAAGAGTTTGCTGATTTTGGCTTTTTTTAAACTTTTAGACTAAAATCTAAAGATAACATGTCCTAGATAGCAAATCCAGTGACCTGCTTAATGCCTGTGGTGTGTGTTACTATGGTGAAGATCTGGGATGGGTCTGTCCTAGAATATTTCAATGAGTCAGTGTTGTTTTGTCAGGAGAATAGAACTCTTGCTTCTTATTTCTTTTGCCAGGATCCTTGGCTGAGTGAGCAAAACCCTGTAGAGTGCACAGTTGTCACTAACAATTTAATGCGTTTTGTTTGATGTAACTTAGTCTGAGTGTCTCCAGATTCACTTCGCTTTTCCAATCAAAAATGGAATGCTTCTGTGTTGTTAACTTCTCTTTGTAGCTGCTATTCTCTGCCTCTCTGAGAAGAATGATGAGTATCTTCTGTGTTTCTTGCTGGAAATCTGATAATTCTTCTAGGTCTACTGGGTGCTCTCTTGTCCTCTGTTAGAGAGAGAAAGAAATACGAAGCTGGTTCTGTTGCTATTTGCTTTAGGAAACAGGTCCCAGCGTTTGCAGAGCAAGATGAAATCAATTCTTGAATCAGCTGGGAAGAGAGGCATGGCAGGGGATTGCCCTGAGATGGAAAATGTATTGGTCTGGGAAGGGGAGCAGTTGGGGAAAGCATAACAGGCTGGGGTCAGGGTTATTCTCTCTTCAAGAGCCCCTCTAATGCTGTGCCTTAGACCCAACCAGAGCAGGAATGCTGATGCACTGGTTTTGACTCTCGTCAGGGCTTGCACAATATCACAACTCCCTCTTCTCTCTGTCTCCTGTGATCAAACTGGGGATGTGCATAGGTTTAGGTGGGGACATGGCCAGTACTCCTGGCCCAGACTGACCAAAGGGATACTCCACACTGTCTCATCACAGTTGGCAGTGAAAGAACGGGAAGGTAATTTCCAAAGCAGCAGTTGCTGAGAGCAATCCTGGGAGCTGGAAGCTGGAAAATCTGCTGGATCTTTGAACTGGTTCCTGCAGTTTGTGTTAGTGATGAATGTGTTCTGAGGGAGGTTTGCTGGAAACTCTTCTCTTAAGCTGGACTTTATTTGTAGGAGCAAAGAGTGGGGTTTAGTTGACCTTGTACATTACAATAACCTGCACTGAACATCCTCGTGTTCCCATGCAAAAGCTTTATGAAGTGGAATAGATTGCTATGAACTTATCTGGTCCTAATACCGTAGTTCCTGTTAGCTGCATTATGGAGGGTTTCAAGGTCTTCTGATTCCCTTTATAAGAATATGATGATGCATTATGCGTGGGTGCTGCCATATCACAGTTGGATCTCAGGATGCTCATGCACTTGATGACAGAGGTTGTCATTACAAGCTAGTGGAGTTGTATAAAAAGCAAGCATTGTTTGGCAGGAGGAATACAGTAAAGTTGGGATAGGATTCATTTGCTTGTTTCCATCCTTCTCACTGATCATTCCTTGAAGTGGTCAGAATAAAGCATTTTATTTTTTTCTCTCTTTAGGTGTTTTTTGTTACATGCCCCATTGCTGGAGATTTTATTTTGATCCTTTAAATCAGGGTTTAAAGACAATCTAAAGCTCTGTCAATCTCTCGTATCATCACTGCACATTAACAGGGTCAATTAACATCAGTTGTAGCGTTCAAAGGAATGATAAGTGTCTAAATGAGCTGCTTTAGGGTGTTTCCGACCAGTTTTGCATGAGGATAAAACTGGAAATAAAATGTTAGCAAATACGTTTGGTTAAAAACATGGGTTTTTTTAAAGCCCTGGAAATGAAAAAAAGAGGTGGGCTGAGCTCTTTCCTGTAAGCTGTGGTGTAAACCCTCTAGGACTGTAGCCTCCACTGCTCCCTGTGTCCATCTCTTTCTTGAAGAAACAGCCTACAAGGAAGGAGTTTTGAGAAAAGTCAGGTGGCAGAGCAGCCTATTGGGGTTTAGTATGTCTCTAGATTAAATGAATAAGGATGCATTACCTTCTGCTGCATGCTACACCCACCCCACCCCATCCCCAGCTCTTCCAGCCACAGCATTCTCCAAATCATAGTGAAACAAGCTCAGAAGCTGATTTATGTGCTGCTCTGTAGTGTTTAAGACCCAGTTTCTCCTGGACAAGTGTACTGTGATAGGTTTGAAGTCATCCATTTGCTGCTGATTCCCAGGGGGTTCCAGGGAATGATATAAATTAAGAAGCCTGTTTGGGAGGCTGATGCCACTGTTAGTGAGCTGCTGCGAGATGCATCTTGTGATGTGACAATAAGAATGTGCAAAATTAATTTTGATATAGATTAATTTTTCTGTGCAGCATATTTTGAACCCTGTGGTTAGCTATTCTAGTTTTAGCCCTATCATCAGCCACAGTGGAGAGTTTTCAGAGCTTTGTTGTGGAGTGGAGAAGTCATGGCTTTTGGACAGCTAATGGGAAGTATGGTGGAGCTTCAGCTCTTAAATAATTAAAATGAATAATAAATGAGTTAGGTACCTGAACTAGCTTACATCTCTCTTTACACTGAATGCTTGCTCTGGGGTGGATGTTACAGTAGTTTGGTAGGAAGACTCTTCTGTCTGTGGTGCAGTTTTTTCTGTGATGATTTTCCATTAATATGTGGAGTTACTGGCTTTTTTTTAACTGGGAAATGAAGGTTTCTTGTTCTCTCAGCTTTTATACCTGCCCTGCCAACTTGGCCTCTTTGTAAGACATCTAAAGTGTCCAAAGAGTTTGAATGATGGTGATGTTATGTCGCCAGTATTTTTTAATTATAGTGGTGTTAATGTACAATAAAGATTAGAAGCATTTTGCATGTATTATGAAAATTCCAGGCATCCACACTTTTGTCAGCAGGCCGGCAGTATGTCAACAGGATTTTGACCCTGACCTTTATCCTTTTCATCTGGAAAAAGTCTCTGAAAAGTGGTGTTTAGAGCTGTAACCATCTGCTCCCTGACAGGTTGCTTCAAGCTACTATGTGCACCTCATCATGCAGCTTAAGTGTGTCCTTGTGACAGTATTTCAGGTTTCCTTCAGATCTGATCATTCATGTGTGATAATCTCAGGGTCATGTTAGGTAACTGCCAAGTGGACCAGCAAAGACCTGTTGTGTGGTGGAGCCAGGCTGTAAATGATGGTCAAAGGTGGGATGGATAAGTTTGGGGATGTTGAAGGAATGATTTGCTGAGCTGATGTTACTTGTTTGAATGGTTCTGGGTGCTGAGCTATGAAGTTTAGCTTCCCTTTCTGCTTGGGGTTCTGATTGCATGGGTAGGTCCTGCTAACTGGTGAAATCCTGATATGTCAAACATTCATCAGGCTGGCTGTTTCAAACGTGTTTTGAATTCTCCATCCTGAAGCACATCTCATTTCATAGATTCATATTCATAGATTCCTAGAATTGTTCAGGTTGGAAAGGACCTTAAAGGTAGCTAGTTCCAACCCCCCCACCTAGACTAGGTAGCTCGAGGCCCCATCCAGTCTGGCCTTCCACACTTCCAGGGAGGGGGCATCCACAACCTTCTCATCGCAAAAAACTTCCTGCTGACTTCCAGTCTAAACCTACTCTTCCACCTCTCAAGCCTGTCCAGGTCCCTCTGGATGGCATCCCTTCTCTCCATCATGTCCATCACACCACACAGCTTGGTGTCATCAACAAACTTGCTGAGGATACACTCAATTCCACTCTCCATATCACTGACAAAGATGATAAGCAGCACTGGTCCCAGTAATGACCCCTGAGGGACACCAGTCATCACTGCTCTCCATTTGGACTTTGAGCCGTTGACCACAACTCTCAGTATGACCATCCAGCCAATTCATTATCCAGCGAGTGGTCCCTTCATCAAGTCTATGGTTTTCCAGTTTGGTGACCAGGATGTCATGCAGGGCAGTGTCAAACGCCTTACACAAGTCCAGGTAGATGACATTGGTTCCACTTCCCGTGTCCACTTGTGCTGTAATGCCATCGTAAAAGGGCATCAAATCAGTTAGGCAGGATTGGCCTCTGAGGAAGCCCTGCTGGTTACCAATCAGCTCTTCATTTTCCGGAGGCCTCAGCAGGGCCTTTAGGAGGATCTGCTCCATCCATGGTCTTGCCAGACACAGAGGTGAGGCTAACTGGCCTATAATTTCCAGGGTCTTTTTTCCTGTTTTAAATATGGGGCTGATGTTTCCTCTTTTCCTGTCAGCACTAACTTCACCAGACTGCCATGATAAATAGTTTATGGTGATGTGAACCACACACAGCAAAACAGAGAAGCAACTGCTACAATTGCTCCTTAATGTGTCTCAGTAGGTCACCAAACATGTTTTTGGTGATGGTGGTGAAACCCAACAAACATGTCCCTATGATGTATTTTGTTTGGATTAAAAGAGATAAATTTAGGCTATTTCAGTTTCCTCGTAATTCTGCCTTAAATGTGAGATTGCACCACCTTCACCTCCATTCAGCTGTAGTGGCAGGTTGAGAAAGAGAACTTTGAATCAGGTAAGAATGTGGAAATAAGGCATCTCTCAGCTTGTTTATTCTTCTGCTCACCAAGGCTGAAAAGCAGCAGGAACTTCAGAACTGATTCCCCACATCTGCCCAGCACTTACAGCAAGGCCAAGACCTCCAGAAATACAGTTGGGATGTCTTGACTCTGAATGTTTGTGTTGTTAATGGCAGTGAAGCCAAAGTGAAGTGTTTAATGATGTATTTCGATTATTTCATGGATTTGAGGGGTGTGTTCCTTGTTCTAGGATGTTCTGATCAAACCATCTCTTAGTGTGATTTTTATCTTTCAATTCCAGGTAATTGAAGACATTGAGTACCTGAAGTTTGACAAGGGGCCATGGCTGGAGCAGGATGATGTTTCTTTACATCATTTGAGACTTTAGTAAGTATTGATGCCTTCCTATGACCATTACTTACCATCACATCTCAGAGAAAATGGTTAAAGCCTTTAGATTTTCCAGGTAGATTTATATTTGCACTTGGACTTGTTTTTTTTTTGTTAGAGGGCAGCAGTGATAGTAGGATTCTGTAATACTGGTGTTTGGCATTGGAATGTGGCATCTTGCTGCTGCTGCTAATTGATTAAATGAGAGACTGAAGACTAATAGATGCTACTTTCATTAATAAAGCAGGAGAACTCTTCAAGCATTTCCTCACTGCTGTGACCAGTGGCCCTTGGGAAGGTATTTTTCCAAACACTCTGTCCCTGGATGATCACAGAAGACCATTTCATTTTAAATCAGAGTGTGCAGTTGACATGGTGGTTTCACTGTTGTCCTGGCAGCACAACATCATTCTGCAAAGCTTGTTGTACAAGGTTTATGTGTGGTGCTGTTGAGGTTGACTTTGTTTAGGGGTTTGTATTTGATTATAATAATTCTTTGCAAGTACTCAGTGGTTGAGAGAGTTAGTGTTGTTCTGCCTGAGGAGGAAAAGACTCTGGGGGAACCTTATAGTGACCTTCTGATCCTGGAACAGGGCCTATAAGAAGTCTGGGGAAGACTGTTTGCAAAGGCATGGAATAGTAGGACAAGGGGTGTCATGGTTTTAATCTGGAAAAGTGTAAACTTAGGCTGGACATCAGAAAAAAGTTATTTAATCTGAGGGTGATGGATCACTGGAACAGGTTGCCTAGAGAGGTGGTGGAGGCCCCATCCCTGGAGACATACAGTATCAGACTTGATGGGGTTCTGAGCAGCCTGTTCTAGCTAGAGATGCCCCTGCGATTGTTGGGGGTTGGACTAATGCCCTTTGAATGTCCCTTCCAACAAAGTACATTCTATGTTTATGATTGTCTTCAACCCTATCAAGGGTTGAAGACAAGATGGTACAGGAGTAGTGTAGGGTGGTGTTTAAGAGGACCCAGCTGTGATTTGAGTGCCCTGTAAGTATCTAAGAAGAGGTTTCTTTGCATAGTAGCTAAGGGATAGCACCTGGTGACTTGGATCCTGCAAAACTATCAAACCCAGATTTCCTTTGAAAGTAGAAACACTATTCAGTTTCTTGTTTTTCTATAGCTTCACAGCAATACAGGTAGTAAAAGGGATTATTAATTGCACATTGGTGAAGGATGTTGAAGGAAAGCGCAGGTTAAGGGGCAGTGTATTGTATGAAAATTCTACTTTGCAGCTATGGAAGAGTTAAAAATGAGGAAATGGTGGGTATTATGTTGGGTAACCTCTTTGTCCAAGCTTACACATTTTCATAGTATCTTTTCTCAATACAAGACAGTGGGTCTCCTGTCACAGCCTGCACAAACTTCACTCATAAAAACATGTCAGACCCAGTGCCAGACAGAGGACAAATGTGTAAGGACCAAGGAAACACTGCAGGAATTCTGCTGTATGTCTTCAGGGTTGGAATTCCATCCCAGAGCATCAAATACCAAACTCAGGTGATGGTTCATAAACATTAAAGCTGATGCTTTCCTCACTTTTTCCAGTGCCCAGGTAGAAGAGAACTTGTGGCACCCAGCATTCTGCATATCTGCAATGGCATCATGGCCACACTCATTTTAACTTTGGGAAAGATTTTTTTTTAAACATGTTCTCGATGGGTTGCCTGTTCCTTATGCTGGCACATGCTGCCCTCTCGTGGGTGTTTCTGGAAGGCTGAAGCAGGTATTTGCTTTTTCCATCTGCTCTGACCTCCAGCATTTGGCCAAGCCCAGGCTCATCCTGACTTGGGCCATTTCAGCTCTGGTGCTTCACTAGGGCAGAAAGCCCTGATCCCACGGCAGCTGAAGCCAGCATGTTGCAGGCCTGACCCCACTCTGATTCTGGCCTGGCTGTTTGTAGTTTCACATTAGCTTGTACCAGCATGTCTGAGGGAAGAGGTAAGAATAACTTCCATTGCACATATATAGGGTCTAACTTAGCAAAACCCCAGCAGGGTCTCCGACTCGTTTGGTGATGCAAATAAGAGAACTAATCAAGCCAGTGAGCCGCGCCTATATAAAATCAGTTGCATAATGACACCTTTTATCTCCCTGCCTTGCCCTTGAGTACTCTCTCCTTTGGCCTAATAGTGTGGTTATGGGACTGAGGCATGTCTTGGTGAAAGGTTAAAAATGTGTAACAGTTTTGCCTGTGTGTTGGAGGGATCTCCCTGAGGATCTTCCTCACAGCTTTCCTTCCTCTCCAGGTGTGGAGTCTAGCAGAAACTGTTCTGCTGGTTTTTTTTTGAAGCAGCTCAAGGAGCTCCTCTGTCACCACTGCACTGTCTCAAGCATGTGGGTTTTTTTTACATGCACTTTGCCATGAAGTTGTGCCGTGCAAAATAAATTATTTCAGTGTAATGTTGCCTCCATTACTTTACCAGCTGTTGGGGAGAGCTTGCTGCAGTTGGCTTGTTATGTCAGATGAGCTGATGATTAAAGCTCCTTCATCTCTAAAGCTCTTTCAGATTTTGCGATAGCAGAACATATTTTGTACGAGCAATTTTTGGTTATTTTTAAAGCCTCACCAATTTAATTTAATTTTAAAAATAAAAAAAATATTTATGTTTGTTGTATCTTCATGAAAAGGGATTCTGTTTCCATTTGGAAACAATCCAGCTATGGAGTAATTTGCCACCCTCATCTGCTCAGTTTTGTCTGTAAATAACTCTTTGTGCACCACAAACCCCGTGCAATAAATCCTCCAGCATCGTGTTTGGTGGAACATCAGATGTATGTCCCAAGTTTGTTATGGAAGGACCTTGTGTGTAAGTTCTCTGAACTTATTTAACTTCTGCAACCCTGGAACTAGACTCCTATTTCCTTTCTGTATGCTTTTCTGCTGAAATGAAAAGTTGCAATGAGGAGTTAAGTCAACCAGGCTTGGTTGCTTGAGGCCTCATCCAACCTGGCTTCAAGCCTCTCTGGGCAGTCTGTTCCAGAGTCTCTCTACCCTTCTACTGAAGAACTTCTTCCTAAGATCTAGTCTAAACCTACTCTCCTTCAGTTTAAAACTATTTCCCCTTATCCTATCATGAGATACACTTGTGAAAAGTTCCTCTCCTGAAGAGACCCTATAGGTATTGGAAGGCAGCTGTAAGGTCTCCCCATAGTCTTCCCTAAGCTGAAAAACCAGCCCTTGGATCATTTTGTGCCCATTGTCTGGACTCACTTATACAGTTCTATGTCCTTCTTACATTTGGGACACCAGAACTTGTTACAGTGTTTGAGGTAGTGTCTCCCGAGAGCAGCATAGAGGCCGCGTTTTCTCTGCTGCCACATTTCTCTTGATGCATCCTAGGATACAGTTGACCTTCTGGGCTGTTTGAACACACTGCTGGCTCATATTGAGCTTCTTGTCAATCAAAAGCCCCAAGTCTTTCTCTTTCTTTTCCATTCCACAGACACCAGAGGTTTCCATGTTTGAATGGCTGTCAAACGGCAGGACTGGAAGTGCTCGTGAGAGGCGTGTTTGGCTTGGTTTTGAAACTTTTGATCCACTTTTGGTTCGCTGTAAAACTTCTGGTGCTATTAGAAACTGCTTCTCTTAGCACATTACTGTTCTCTCAGTTCTGCTGGAACAGCTCTTTGTAATTTCCTCTTTGCAGTGGCATTTTACAGATTTGAAGTTGCTGTTGTACCTCCTTACCTTTTCTTGGAGATCATCTTTTTTTGAGGAGCTCTTTTTCTTGGTGTTCATGGTGATTCTTCACCAAGGGAGTGGCTGTGGTTCACACTGGGCATGGTGTACTCATTCAGCTTCACCAAACAGCGGACACCAATTCCCTTAGGCAGAAGGAGATCTATACATCATTGCAGTGCCTTTGTTATGTTCTGGAAAAAAAGAGCAAGGAATAAATTGCAAGAAAAAGCACATGAGGAGGACACAGCCCACAACTCTCTTGGCTGCCTTCTGAATGAGTGCAGGGGCAGAGGAGGTCAGAACACTAAGAGCTAGGTGCAGGTACCATCTTTCACCCTCAGCTCTGTGCCTATGAGTCAGGGGTGTTTCTCCTTTCCCCCACTCTCACAGGTATGGGCAAAACCCCAAGCGTCTCACGCGCTCGCTGCCTCACTTACACATGTTTTAGCCTACCCACAGGAGACAGGGAAGCCAACCACAGCAGGGATTGAAGAGCCCTGACCGAGGCAAGAATGGTGTGAATAGCAGAGGAATGCATGCCACCCACTTGATTCAAAGCTAGAATATAACAGCTGGTTGCAGAGAAGTTGGTTTCAAGGTGTGCAAGAATCTGTTTTCCACTGAGATCCAGCTGCTGTTTCTCAAGTTACTTTCACCTATAAGCACAGAATTTAACTTGAGTGTTCTTTTTTGTTGCTGGCTCTAAGCCTTTCAGACCAGTGAATGCTTTTAGGTAGGAAGCGTGGATTGTCACTTTGGCTTTTGTGACTATGCCAACATCCGTTGTTGAGAAATCATGGCTGGATTTTTGTTTGGTTGAATGTTTGGGAGGGGGTTTAGCACTTTGCTTCCTGTACCCTACCTAGCACCTTTAGCAAATATGTTTATAAGACTTCCAGGCTTTCGTTGTGGTAGGCAGTCTTGGGATTTTGTTTTATACGTAGGCTGAGACAAAAGAAAAAACTGAGTTGCTTGTGTGTCATCAGATTTCTGCAGGTTCCCTGCAAAATTGGTGTCAGCTACCTGTAAAGGAAACAGGATTTCCTGCTCTGCAAAGAGGCATGAATATGTTAGTCCCAATTCCTCAGCGTCTGCTTGTGTGTGCCATGTTGTGCATAGACCATGAAGTAGGCGTGCAGTAGGTGCTTTTGGAGAAGACATGAGCTACCTGTTGCTGTAATACACTTATGAGTGTGATTAGCAATGTGAAGAGCTTTAGCTGGTAGGATTACAGATAGTTGTGATGATGTTGAAATAAAATCTTAATGTTCCAATGGTATTAGGACCACACGGTTACTTACATGCTCTTGGTTAAGTTTGAAATTTCTAAGGAACAGATTAACTGCAGACTGGTTGACTACTGGACTCATATTGCCTGTGTCAAGTTATATTTCATATAGAATCATAGAATCATTAGGAATTGGAAGGAACCTTGAAAGATCATCTAGTCCAATCCCTCTGCCACAGCAGGATCACCTAGACCAAGTTGCACAGGAACAGATCCAGGCGGGTCTTGAACGTCTCCAGAGAAGGAGACTCCACAACCCCCCTGGGCAGCTGGTTCCAATGCTCCGTCATCCTCACTGTGAAGAAGTTTCTTCTGATATTTATATGGAACCTCCTCTGTTCCACCTTGCACCCATTGCCCCTTGTCCTATCACCAGATGACCTTGAGAAGAGCCTGGCTCCATCCTCCTGACACCCACCCCTCACATATTTGTACACATTAATGAGGTCACCCCTCAGCCTCTTCTCCAAGCTAAAAGAGACCCAGGTCCCTCAGCCTCTCCTCATAATGGAGGTGCTCTGCTTCCTTCATCATCTTCGTTGCTCTATGCTGGACACCCTCCAGCAGCTCTCTGTCCTTGAACTGAGTGGCCCAGAACTGGACACAATACTCCAGATGTGGTCTCACTAGCACTAAGTAGAGAAGAACCTCTCTTGATCTGCTAACCGCCCTCATTCTGATCCCCCCCAGGATGCTGTTGGCCCTCTTGGCCACAAGAGTACATTGCTGGCTCATAGTTATCCTGCCGTCCACTGGGACTCCCAGGTCCCTTTCTCCTACACTGCTAACAGGTCAGTCCCCAACCTATACTGGTCCCTGGGGTTGTTCTTGCCCAGATGCAAGACTCTCACCCTTGTTGTACTTCATGAAATTTCTCTCTGCCCAGCTCTCTAGCCTGTCCAGGTCTTGCTGAATGGCAGCACAGTCTGCTGCGGTGTCGGCGACACCACCCAGCACAAATCTTCTCCTTTCTGCTGCAGACTTGGCATAGAGTCTTGCCAGCTCCTTGGCATAGAGTGCCCTCTCATTTCTGTTGGAGAAAGGAACAGAGGTATTTAGTCACTGATAGACAAGTGGCTCTTCCACAGCCTCTGCTCCAAAGCCTGAGCACAGCAAGGTCTTTAAATATCTGTGCATGGTCCTGTTCTGGTCCTAATTCTTTGCTTGTTGTCTCTGCTCTCTGTCCAACAAAAATGCAGATTAAATGTCATGGTGTTGGTTGCAGGATGGACTGTACTTGAAGAGCTGGTACCTGAAGGGCTGTTTTCTGCTGGTGTCTGTTTACTTTAGTGACAAGTTAAAAAGCAGTGGGTATTAGAGCTGATTCTTTCTTGGCTCTTCCTCAAGTATGGTGGGTTTCAGAAATAACACTGCTGTCATCATCATGTCAGTCATTTGGGCCAACTCTTGCATTCTTCCATTGCAGCTTGGTTATTCTATGCTGTCCTAGACTGAGAAGCCTGGGAGTGGCCCAGAGGAAGGCTGGTGCAGTATGTCATGAACAGAGTTCCTGTTGTGTTGTTTAGGAGGCAAAGGAGGGCTCATTTTCCTGGCTTCCAGCAAGTGAAATACATGTGAAGATAATGTGGTTGCTTATAGGAAGCATCTTTGCTGTTTGTCATAGCCTTGTAAAAGGGGATTTATTTTTACCTTCTCTCATACTGACTTTTACTGGATTATCGTATGTCCTTACTTGTAGTAGGATAATTTACTGTGTGCATGTTGGGATACTTCAGCAGACTAGTTTACTTGCTGAAACTGTTCAGTGCTGAAGGTAAGATACCAAAATTTGTGATTTAGGGACAAAAATTAATTACTTAATGGGTGATTAACTTAATCTTGTTCAGCACGTATGCTTTATGTGTATGTAAATACTTGTAAAGAAATGCAGCTGGAAATGCCACAATTTTCAGTGTTTCAAGTCTTGAATCTGTTCAGTGTTGACTGGATGTATTTTTCCCCACCTAAGTGCAGATGGCACTGTCGGTCTGCATATAATACCAGGGTGCAGAAGGTGGCTTTCTAGCAGCTTCTCCGAGATTTTAAATACCAGGTATTTGAGAGTGCTGGCACCATGCAGCATGGATTTTTGATGAATCCTGAGTTACCTGTCTTTATTAAGAAATGGTTCAGCAAGTTTTCCGTGGTTACTTGCTGGTGGGATGCCAAAAACACTGCCTGCTTCCAAACCCTGGGATAGCCTCCATGTAGATCCCTTAAGATGGAAATCTTTTAACCCTTGTGAATGGTTTGTTTTAGAAAAGTAATTGAGAAGGTGCCAGTTAAATGAGGTTGATCAAGTGTATGCGCGTTGATAAAACCACTGGTCATTACCTCACTGAAACAGGAAAACAAGAAGCTAGAGGTGTCTTATGGAAAAGACTTCCAAGAGCAACAGAGTATCTTCAGGGAGGAAAAATCTGGAGGAGGGAATGGAGAAGTTGGGCAGGAACAAACTGGAGGGAAAGGTGAGGAAAACACTGCATTAGCTGGTTGAAGAAAAGGACTTTGTGTTCTTCATAACTGGAGAAGAGCCCAAACCTATGGAAGTTCTATTCAACAGAAAAATAGCTCTTCAGTATTTGCTTGAAAACTTACCTTGCTGTCTGGTGCAGGATGTGGACTAACTACTCCTTCATCTTTCTTTCTTTCTTTTTCTTTCTTTCTCCTCAGTGTTCAGGATAAAGATGGAGTGCTGGATCCTGTGGCCATCCCTCGCTTCATTCCAGAAATCACAATTGGAGGTGTTGAATATGATAAAATCTATTACCAGTTTCGATCGGTGAGTAATAGTGGAAGAAGAGCAGTTTCACAAAGGTCAGGCAGCCATCCCTGCCAGGTGTGTGTTCATAACTGTCCTGCACACAGCCTGAGTGTCAAACCCATACACAGGCATAGAGAGATCTAAGAGCAGGTACTGGATTTTGCCCAGATCTCCACCTATTTTGAAGTCTAGTTTCCTCACAAGAGGAATAATGAAGCAAATGGTTTCTTTCATAAGCTGATTTTTTTGTTTGATCTTTAGATGCGGACTAAAGAATGAGTGGTTTTCATTTGGTTTTGTTTCTCCTGCACTGATTAGTCTCTGACCTCTGATATCTAAAATAATCCTTTGAGTCAAACAAGAAAATTGGAAACCTGTGGTGACTTCTCTACAGAAAAGCATGTATAAAACACTGAGGGAGGGGGTGTTTTTTCTGGAGTAGGCGGAGGAGGTACAAATGTTAGTCTGCTTCTCAAAAACTGTTGTTGCTTTAAATAGTGTGTTTCTGTATGTGGGCTCACATCCAAAGCCTGCTGTGGCCCAGTGCTCTCTTACACCTCATGCAGGCTCCCACACAGCAATTTAATTAGCTCCTCACCTTTCTGATTCTGGAGACAACAGCTGCCCATTGACTTCATGTTCTGCCCTAATGCTTATTGTGATTTGGCTGACATGGGGTCCTCTTGCATCAATCATGTGGTGTTTTCTTGAGGCCTGGGTACTGTAAATTCTCATTAGAGAAATGGTGGAATTGAGGACTATTGATTGGAGAAAATGAAGTTGCAGATGGTATATTTGAAGTTGGGTTGAAGTCTTTACTGCCATTGTTTTCAAGTAAGACAAAGGAAGTTCAGTATAAGTTCCTGTAAACTATGGTGTTCATAGAGAAAAGTTCTAATTTTTCTGTTCCTTTTAGTCTGCAGTCTCTTACTGAAATGGAAATGCAAGATACAGGTTTATGGACTTGTTTGGAAACTCTGGGCTACCAATGTTTTCTTCTGGAACAGTCAGGTTAGAAGTCCCAGTGAATATTCAACATAATTGCCTCCTTATCTAACTGCAGTGGTGAGGGTTCTGGGAGTTTGTAGAAGTTGAAAGCAGCTCAGTACTCCTTGAGGTAATCTAATGGCTTTGAAACCTCCCTGATCCATTTGAGAAATTCCTATAAGAATTTCATGTGTCTTGGTATCACTTTTTAAGGTCCAAAACTTGAAGCTCAGACTAAGGATTTTTGGAGCCCTTCACTCTGAGACGTCTGTGCATGTGCAGCACATATTTCAGAATGATCTGCTGCATGACTTGTCGCCAGCATTCAACATCCATCTGTACTGACGGTGCCTTTCTTCCCAAAGATAATAAGGGTTTTTTGGCTGAAATGTCACTTTACAGCAGAGATGGGAATTACTGAGGCTGCCTGACACACAGCTAGCGGTGACCTTGGTGCTGCACGCTGAGAACCAGGGATAATACTTCTGAAAGCTTTCCCCTTCCCTCCCCGCCCCCTCCAGCTGTACAACAGCACATTCCACTTTGTGCTAGCAAGAAATGAGAATGTCTTGGCTCATCAAATAGCTGCCTTCCAGGAAAAACAGTCACTTGCCTTGCAGATGCAGCAGAGGGATGCTTAGGAATATGAATACCTGTGAAGGGAAACTGGGCTTGTGGATTTCTCTGCTTGATGCCAGTTACTTGACAGCAGAGGCTGAGCACTGTCAGTGCAAAAAAAAAAACCACATTGCCAAAACACAATCTCCCTTTTGCAGGCATGTGTTTAGGCCTTGATTCAGAAAGTACTTTGGAAAGTGATAATGTCCTTTGGAATACGGAGGAGTCGTACGTTGCATGAAGCATTTTGTTGAATTCAGGCAGCACTAGTTATTCCAGGGCTTCAGCGCTTGTAATCTTTGTGGGATGGTAGAAGGTCATAAGGGGTAGTGTACAAGATGCTGAGTTTTCCTCCTTCTCATACGCCAAAACCAGCCCCACCTGCTGTTTTATGTTTTAAGAATTCAATTCCTTGTGTTGAAACTTCGAACATGTATGTAATTCCACTCCAATTTTGTTTACCAAATGAAGATGTGAATGTCTTTGTAAGACAAGGCATATGCTCAGAGGTATTTCAGCATGAGACCAGCCAGTACAGGCAGAAAAAGCCAGTAAAGTTCCAGACATCCAGATCCTGGCCACAAGGTTGCTGGGACTAATGAGAGGGAATCGTAAGCCCTTGCTTTGCCCCTGTCTGTGCAGGGATGGTTTAAGCTGAGCTACCACTTTTGCATTTGAAGAGAGATAAAGGTTTTAGGCTCACATGACTCATAAGTAAAGTCTTAATTGCGGGATAATTACTGAACTTCAACTTTTCCTTGTGGGAAATCCATGCTTTTAAAGTTAGTGTAATGATGTTTACCACATAAATACAATGATTTGCGTAGGGGATTTTTTTTTCCTCAGCAATCCTTTAACTAGTTGTAAATCCTCCGTGGTACCAGTAGGCAGCTGACTGCTGTGCTATTCAGAGTTCTGTGCACACAATTCATGCTGCCTAATAATGGTGGTTTTCAGGGGATTTGCAAATTCCAAGCAGTAGCTGGGTTTTGTTCAAAACATTCATTAGTTGGAAGCAACGGAGAAGGAGCAGGAGGAAATGCACTACAGAGTCCAAGTACCAAGTACATTTTAATACCTGAGTCTTTCCACAAAATAATGAGGTAGCCACATACAGCTCAGAGTACTAGAAACTCACTTTTTTTTATGTATATCCTCTAAATTTCTACACTTAAGTGCTCTTTTCCCATACGAGGAGGTGGCTTTCTGCCTCCTTCCTTTACCAGAGTCATCTGGCAGGGTTCAGCTGTTCTGTTCAGGCATTCATAAACTTCTAAATGCTTTTTTGGCAAGGAAGGAGTAACCTTTTAGTCAGGTTCTGTAGATCACAAGAGACAAGCACATGCATTCTTAAGTGAAACAACATTATTTTAGGAACTGTCAGACTAGTAAAGACTTGACTACTCTCTTTTTGTTGTTTTGTTTTTTTGTTTAGGTCTTCCTTCTGTATCTCTCTGCTTTTTTCCAACCATGCACAATCCCCATGGATAACGCTCCAAACTCCATGTGCACCCTGTGAAGCTGGAGCACTTAGGCAGATGTGTTTGCAGAGAGGGTGAAAACAAATGGTTCTGTTTAATGGAATCAGTTGTACTTCAATAATGTGCTTATGTACTTCACACTCCCAAATGTTGTTGGCAAGTCCTTCTCAATCTCCTTGGAGTGATGAAAAAAGGCTTCTTTTACGTGCATGCTCTTTTCTTTATACATAAAAGTGCAGCTGTCTAAGATTTGTATTCAAGTTGTCACCTACAGGTTTTCAGAGTCTACTTCTGAAAACAAAGCTGGAGAACTTTAAAAGTATCTTTGCCACCTCTCCCTTCTCTGCAGGATCTGTGTTTCATTTATGTAAACACTGGGCTTAAAAACAAAAAATCCATGGACTTGCTTAGCACAAGGTGCACCAGAACCTTGTGTCTGGTGCTTGCAGGTGTTCCCTTGGGTACTGGAGTGGAGAATGTCTTCACAGGAGCAAATGAAAGTAAAACAGTTAAAACCTCATCTCCTTTATCATTTAATCAGTGGCAGCAGAAAGGGTTTGTGCCAGCCTGCTCACCCCAGCTGTAGTTCACTTGCTCCTCTGTTTGCCCTGTGGCTTTCCCCAATGCCATTGAACACAAGTCTAAGAAATCCTGAAGGACAAAAAGGCTTATTTTTACTAGTAAATTGCTAAAAACTGCAGCTTGCACTGGGAGTAGAATCTTACCCTCTTTATACTTTGCTTGGATTTTTTAAGTGACTCTGTGATTCTAAGTGTATGTGCTGCTGTGTATGTTAAAGAAAATGGGCAAGTACTTGGGCACAGATTATTCTTCAGCCAAGACAGGCCTAGGCACCTACAAGTTCCTATTGTACTAAGGCAAATCCCATACCAAAGTGTGCAATCTTTTGTTAGCCTAGCTTAGACAATTAGAAAAAGGGAAGCCAGGGATGTATTACCTTACCCTTGAAGCAGGCAAATGTGATGGAATTCTTTGAAGAATTTATTCCATGCTCTTGAACGACCTTCAAAGACTCCTATCCCAACATGACTCCCACTTCCCATGTGTAGGTTTTGCTTAGAGGAGTTTTAGTTGTCATCTTTCAGCCTGAAGTGTCCTTTAGGTCTTGCAGTGAGCAAAAGCAAAATGAATGGCTCAGATTTTTCTGCATAATATTTAACTTGCCAAGAAGGTGAATAAATGCACCACTGAAAAAGGTCAGAGAAGGCTCTCATTTTATTTTCCCCACTCTTTTCTGTTGGTGGAAGACTGCTTTTGGAATAAAGGGACACTGACTATGAGGCAAGGAAATCTTAAGCTAGTCAAAGATTTAACTGCTGCTGTGAGGTGCAGTCCAGCTCTGTAACTGTCTCTGGCAAGTCCCTCAAGGGAAACAGCTGTAACACCATAAACATTTGAATGATGGGATGGTGAGCCTGCAACCTTAGTCATCTTCCAGCCTCACAGCCCAAAAATTACTATTGTAATAGGGTGTGCTTATAATGTGGAGATTGTAACTAGTCTGAAGAGGACAACGTTGGGAGAAGACTTTCTCCAGGTTCAGTGTGGCCTGGGTTGCACGTATAGTGCAGCCCTGACACTTCCTTGCAGCTGTGGTTGCAAGGGGCTGAAGATGGGTTAGGAAGGCCTTTAACTTTCTCATCCATTCTGAGAGTGCAGAGCATACTGGACTTACAACAAATCATAGAATCATAGAATATATTGGGTTGGAAGGGACCTCCAAAGGTCATCTAGTCCAGCCCCCCACTACAACAAGCAGGGATAGCTCCCAACTAGAGCAGGTTGTTCAGAGCCTCATCAAGCCTGTCCTTGAATGTCTCCAGGGGTGGGGCCTCCACCACCTCTCTAGGCAGCTTGTTGCTTTCATTTATGTCCATTTAAAGTAGTTTGAACTACAGAAGAAATTCTTAAGCTTTCAGGAAACCATAGTCTGTATGAGCAATGGGGAATATTTTTGTCAAAATGATGTGTTGAGGTTTAATGTGGTCATGTTGCATGGTTAGGTCTTCAGTGTCTTGGCATTTGCCTGCAGATTTTGGGTTTTAAGAAAAGCTATAGGCTTCTGTAAGAACGCTTTGACCAGTCTGCTTGTACGCCCGAAGGACATCACCCATGTGCGCATATAAAGTACAGCTGATGCATTGAGCCTTACCTAAGCCACAACTTGTTCTCCAGTTTTTCCCTTTGCAGAATTAGGGAGGTCAGACTGTCTTTGTTCTCCATGTTTGTGATTGTTACCATAGCGGCTGTCTTCGATACCATCTTCTGTTTCTTTCTCCTGCCTTTTTTTCTTGGCCTGATGAAGTTTACATTATTTTCATTTATTTATTTTTTAGGATCAAAGTCTCTCTCTCTAATTCCCACTTTAATGGAGGTGTTCGACAGCTGTAGTGCCCAGCCCTGTCTGCTCTTGAGTCCAGGAAGGAATGAAAGCAGACATACTGTAAATTAGGAAAGGCTTAATTTATTTTTTCTGTTTCATCTCTGCTGAAGTATTTTTAACCCTTTTCTAAAGTAACATGATGTTGTCTGTGTAAATATTGATGAGACCGTAAGAACCCAAACAGTAACTAAAACCTGTGAGTGATGAAGTTGTTACTGCAGGATACCTGGGAAGGGGTGGGAATAGGCACTTGATCTTCCTGCCTTCTTGCTCCTCCGCTCTCGCCAATCTTGTCTGTACAGAGAAAGCATGAGAGCAGCACGTGTTCTGCTTTGGAAACATTCAGCTTCCCTTGAAAAGTATTGGGGCAGTTGGCAGGGATATCTGTCACAGATACAGGGGGTCATTAAGGAACCTGAGAAACCGTGTGACTATCTCAAATCATGGTCTTAGTAGTTACGTCAGGTTTTTTTTTAAATGACAGACCATGCTGTCCGAGGCAATGGGTGTCTGTATAAATCAAAAAGGCAGTAAAATCACACTGGCATTAAAATAATCCATTTCAAAGTCAAAGGTATTTCACTGAGCCCTGTAAAAGAAACCAGTTTTTTTATGTGGGAGCACATCCTCCTTGTCTCAAGCCCCTCTTAATCCCATACCCTTGTAGAATTGTGATCCTCAGGACATATCTCTCTAAAATCAAATAATACAAAAACTTAAGGGAAACAGCTTGAAAGAAAGATTTGTATGTTAGTAATTAAGCGAAGTGGAGAAAAGTTGCAGGTCATCTGCTCCCACTTCACTTTTCTGTATCTCCTTTAATAAAAAAAAATATCCAAGCCTCAGAGGAAGGTTTCACTGTGATCATAGAATCATTAGGGATCGAAAGGGACCTCATCCAGTCCAATCTCCTTGCTACAGCAGGATCACCTAGACCAAGTTGCACAGGAACATATCCAGGCGGATCTTGAACGTCTCCAGGAAGGAGACTCTGCAACACCCCTGGGCAGCCTGTTCCAATGCTCCATGTTATATATTATATTGAAAATCATGCTTTAGATTGGGAAAATATTTTTGGCAAATAAGTAAGCAAGATAGTTGGATTTATTCCTTCTTCTTCCTGATTTGTTCCATCTTCTCCATAGGTCTTAAACCTTTGACGTAGGGCTAGTTTGAAGTGTTTAACTTCTGCTGTAGTTACACAGTTTTGGATGGGGATAGTGTACAATTTTCCTTGTTTTCTGACAGCATTTTTCTGCTGGGAAGCACTTTGGGGCTTTTAACTGTAATACTGGCACTGCTAAGACCCACTTCTACCTTGAGGCAAGCCACTTCTAGAGGCTTTTTGTATTTTACCTGGCATTTTTACTAGCCTACAGTTAGGAGTGTAACACTTACTAGGCGACTGGCATTTCCATAGTATTTGCTGAGAAAAATCAAAGCAGATGTTGTTCTGCCATTATGGAGAGAAGGTGCTAAGGCAAGGAGGCACTGTGGAGAAAAGCTGCAACAGAATATTGAACCATGCCCTCTTGCTTGCTTATTCTTGGCTGCCTTGCAAGGTTACAGATACACATTAGATTGATTGTGGTGGTCATAGTTA
Organism: Upupa epops; assembly: GCA_013397515.1. Lineage (NCBI taxonomy): Eukaryota > Metazoa > Chordata > Aves > Bucerotiformes > Upupidae > Upupa > Upupa epops. Next base: position 257,433 of record VZRI01010914.1, on the reverse strand, counting down.
TTCAAATTGTAAGTCACAAATTCATTTCTAAGAGTCTGATTCCTGCTGAGGTTCACTTAGGTTGGTTGAAGTAAAAAAACCTTCAGCTTTAAAGACAAAAGCTGTGTCCTCTTTATGGATACTTCTCTTACCAAAAGAGATACGTGTTCTTCTCTGCATCTTGTAATGAATGAATGGAGGATGGGACAGCATTCTTTGAGTGATTTCAGTAAATTGGATTTGTTTTAACCTCGATTAACTAAAGCCCGAGTAACACAAGTGCTCAAAAGGGTACAGTGAATGTTAACAGCAAGCTGTAAGCAAAACTCTATTTATGCCAATCCTTAGGAAACAAAACTAAACCCACTCTGAATGTGGGTTTAGGGGGTATTTCACCCTCTTCCCTTTTGCTCTAGAATATGGGAACCAAACCCTTCCAGTATATAGCCAATACATGAAGCTCCATGTCCCTAGATTCTCTCACATTTTAGCCTTGCATGCCAACCATAAATGCTGACAATAAACGTCTGTAAAATCAGGATTTCTACTGGAGAAAGCAGTAGTCGTCGCTAACAACAATGACAAGAGGTGCTGCTATTAATGCTCGTTATAAACAGCCACTAAATGACAAGGTTTGGATATTGATGTGCGTGAGCTCATGCTTGCAGAGTAATGATTTTGTTTTTGAGTGCTCTTTGATCAGTAATGCTCAAAACATGCTATTTATAGATCTCTTTTAGCTGCAAAATCCAGCCATTAGTGGAAAGTGGCACAGGAATAGAAGGAGAGAAAAAAAAAGAAGTAAATCTTTTTGCTCCTGAAATGTTGGAAAACAAGATGGGCTCTAAACTGATGGATATAGACCTTTTCAGATTGCTAAAACTCTCCAGAGCTCTACCTGTACATGTCTGGTTTGAAATTGCTTTGAGGAGCAATGAAACCCAGCCACAGCATGTAGCAAACAGCTGGCTGAAGCTGTTTGTTGCTACTCCACAGCCTGCACCATTTTATAGGGCTTTTCATCATGTTTATACTTTTGACAGACACTTCTGTGGCAGAGTTCTTAATTTAACTGATAAGATGATCTTGTTTTTTGCGTTTTACTGATGCTCTAGTTCTAAAGTTGAGCAGTTTCATTCCTTTGAGCTGGCTCTGCCGTTGGGTACAGCTCATTTCATTAGTTCCATGCAGTGCGTGGTGGATTTTATCGCATAGTTTTTGAGATCATCCTTGCTGCCAACTTTACGTTCTGCACAGTGTAAAGCAGCAGACCAAGACTTGATTCTCCATCTCAACTATTTCCACAGAGTGGAAAAATCTCTTTAGTTGGCAACAACCTGGCAGGAGCTCACAGCTACCTCGTGCGTCAGGGATATGTGCGTGATGTTGTGCAGTGGTATCTGTGTTCCTATTTGCTTGTTCAGTGCTGCTTCAGTTCTAAGCTTTTGAGGGCAGAGATGTAATTGTTGTATTGTAAAATTAGTGTCTAGATGGCTGCTGTAATACTGGCCTGGCTTTTCTACTTTCTCTGGGAAAGATAGTTTAGATTTGGTGTGATGCTCACTTCCTTTCTCTGCCCCTTGGTGCTTGGACAATGCTGTTGGTGACTCTATAGATCTCTTTTGGCTGATGTATGTGAAGGACCTAAGAAGGTTGGAAGGGATTGATTTGATTCTGTATGCTGTTACTTGCCTGTGGAATTGTGTTGTTAATAATGAATTATGCATAATAGGATGCACTATTATTTTTAACATAGCCGTTATCACACCTGTTAGTTGGTCTTACTCTTGAAAATGGTGTGGCTTCATTGATTTTCATTGTAGTTCTGGCTGGGAAACATAATCATGCCACACAGTTCTCTTGGAAAATGTGAGTCACTTCCAAGTACTTGTTTGGTTTCTCTTCAAGATTGTGTAAATTGTGTCAGCAATCTCCTGCAAACCATTGGCTTTGTTTGATGGCACATATAATTTGTACTGAGAGGGATAGTGAATATTCAGAGTGTTGCCTCTGCTACTGGAAAGGTACACAGAACTCTGTCCTGTCTCCCTTACATCATTTCTTTCCTAGGCTGGACCATTTACCTCTTCTGGCTGCCATATCAGCGGCCTCAGGGGTGGCCGCTTATTCTCATCCCTGCCCTTGCACTGTGGGCAGAACAGGTTAGAAGCTTCAGCTGGATCCAGTTTGGAGCACCAACTTAATCATTTGTAGTCACCGAAACAGCACATTCTACCGCCTCTCTGCATCTTCCCTGATACTCCTACCACTCTCTGTTGCAGTGGTCTGGTATGTGTTTGAGCCACCAAAAACTAATCCAGCCAGAAGTGAAATAGATTGTCACAGGGTGAAGGGTTTGATGTAGCTTGTGGAGTTTTCCAGCCAAGCTGCAGAACTTTAGTTGAGCTTGTGGAATAATACAACAGAGCTGGCTTCCACTATGCAGCAGAGAGATGACAGGATGGGTACTGTAAGATCTCTTCTCATTACATCGTGTTCTTCAGAGCGTTAAGCCAATGCTGTGCAGCAGCACTGCAATGATTTCATTTAGCACTTTGAATCCAGGTTCCTTGTGACATTGAACAAACTCTTGCTTTGGCAGAAGCTGGACATGCAAGAGACATAGAAGACTACAAGAACAGGAGCAACTCCTGTTCCATTATTTTTCCAAGTGCTCATCAAGTGGTAGAAAGATCATCAGCTTCCTCCCCTCTGGGACAGCCCTACTTTGTTTCTAGTTGTGCAGCTTTTTTACTACGGTCGAGGTTCTGAAGAGCCTCTTCCTGGCAAGTCATCTGTATTGTGCTTGGTGCAGAACATGAATTCACATTATTTTTCTTGCTAGGTAATACAGGATTTATTCACTCTGCTGTCCTCTCTCCAGTTTTGAAGTGGGTTTTTTTTTGTCTGTTTTGAAAGCTGGGCTGTAAGATATCCTAAAGCCCAACTCCTTTTTGCCAGGGCCCACTGTGAACAATGTAGTATGGACAAATACTTATTATAAAAGTTGCTTTGATGTACTGTGTATCTTTAACCAAAAGCAGGTGGGGAGTTTGTTTTGAACAGTGAATCTGAATTGTTAGGGTTGTAATGTATCTTTTCAAGAGGGCAGGTTCCCCCAGAAATGAAATTGTAAACTCCAGTGTTTTCCCAGAGAACTCCTGTTACTTTAATAATCTTGTTATCTGGGAATCTCTTGAAGTGTTAAAGGACCAATTATGTGCTGCCTGGAGAGGATGAGGGAGAGCTAGAATTAACAGACACAGGCTGGTCACAGCACGTCTGATGTCCTTCCTAGCTCACCACTGTAAATTTGCAAGGCAGAGGTAGTAATCATTTATTTTCATCTCACATCTCTTCATTGCTCAGCAGGAGTGACTCTTAACAGGACTTCATGGCTTCTGATACTTAGACAAGACATTAAAGACAACTTAAAATGAAAAACCAATCATGAATGGCTTGTAATGGCTTGTGACAAGGCATGGTGTAGGGACTGTCTTGTGAGGGAGGCAAAGGTCTTCTGTTAGCTTGATGCTTAAAGGAAAGAGTGTTGTGTTTTATGATCTTCACATAAAAAACACCCACCCTTATTTTCTTAAAACCACAGGCTTCATCCTGGATTAAATAGCTGGGTTTGTGGCCTGAGTTTTGATTTCATCAATACCTTTGTCTTGTGTCTCTCTGCGGCGGCAGCTCTCTCAAACAGGATAAAACCATCAGAACAAGTCATGGCTTCTCTATGAAACCAGTATTTATGTAGAGATGAGCAGATGATCTGTGCTTAATTATTTGTGAAGGCTGCCAGGGGATAGCTTATTTGGGAAGGAAGAGTTTTATTATTAGCATCCTTGCTTCAGACTCTCTCATAAAACTAATTTTGCTTTTTCGTGGTGGTTCGCTTCTTGATTCCAGTATCTCATATGAACACTGTGTTCTGCCTCTTTTTTCATTCCTGGAAATTAGAAGTAGTTCTGGAGACAGACTTTGCTTTTGGAGCTAGGACCTGCCCCTCTCTGCCATTCCAGGCCACGGTCAGTGCATTCCACAAGGGACTGCTTTAACACTTTAGACTTAGAGGCTGAGATGTGTCTACATCTGTTTCCTCCACAGAATCACTCAGTTATTGCCAAAGTAGGTACTTCACGCCCTGATCCTGTTGCTGGCAGGTTTCGTTGCCATAGCTTAGCTAGCTAGTGGGTACAGAGACTGGTTTATGCATATTCAGTCTGAAAGTGCACAAAAAAATTTGTGTTGCTTTTGCAAAGTGAGTTGTTCAGAGATGATTTTGATGACAGTGCTCTTAGCACACTTGTGGTAAGTCTTCTGTCACGTGAGTTTGCTTTCACTGACCTGACACTTAGCCTGGAGGAGAGTTTTCCTTGCCTGCAGAGAGAGCACACTCACTGTGCAAGGGGACTTTGCTGTTGTAACTGTGCTGGCAGGCTTCCTCCTGTAGTCATGTGTGCTGTGCCTGTAATCCCTTAAAATGACTGCTGCTTAAAGAGCTTCTTTTCACAAATCTTTCAGGCTGAATGCCTTGGTTGCTGAATTTCCAAGTTCTTCTGCAGTGTGGTTAAGAGGGCTAGGCTTGGCTTTTTGTCTGAATGCACCATCCGCATAGCCTTGCATATCATCTTCCTCCTGAACAAGCCTTGTGGAAGGCTTGAGCTGGCTTTGTGCTTCAGTGTCTCCTGTCCTTTCACAGACTTAGAGGCAACAGATCCTCATCTCTAGCTCTAGATGCTGTTCCTTTGACTCCCAAATGCCATGACCATGTTTTGTTTAGGCTACTGTTGTTCAACACCATTTGTTCTCGTCTCAGTGCCAAGTTCCTTTCACTCCCTGGTGAGGGTGTAGACCCTCCAGCTTTCCTGATACTGCTGATGTCCCCCTTCCAAGCAATTCAGTCCATCCCTTTCCTAGCACTCCAGTCCACCCAGCCTTTCCCGCTGCAGTGCATTTCTTAGTTAAGTAGCCTCAAAGCTCTCTTTGTGTGATCCTTTTGTGACCTCTACAAACAGCCCAAGCTCTGGAGACGCTGGCAGGAGGAAAGGCTTGCTGCTCTACTCTTCGGTCCTCTGCCATCTCTCATACAATGAGTTGCAGCAAACTGCATAGAGTGGTGACTTAACAGAGCTTGCACTGTGGTTCCTCAAGCCCTTGTTTAGCAACCAGAGATACAGAGGTCAGTCAGGCAGTTCTGCATGTCCGAACTGCCAGCAGCAGGTCTGTGCAGAGAAGTTACAGCCTGGAAGATCTATGAGGTTCAGAGACAGTAAGTGAGGGCTGTTGGTTGGGTAAGGGGTTCAAGAAACTTCCTTTTTTTCAAGCAGATGATGGTTTCTGGCTTCAGTTATGAAGGACAAGCAGATACTGCTTTTGCTTTAATGAAGTTAAGTTCAGCTCTTGGAAGCTAAATACGCAATTTCATTTGAATGGTTTAATTTAATGTAGTAATTAACTCAGTATTTCATGCATGAAGTATTTAATGTATTTAATAATGTGTGCCTGTTTTGGCATGAGATTCTACTGACTGATTCTGGTCCTCTGCTATGTGCTACAATTAAAGGGGTCATCTCTTATTAACTGGGAAGGAAGGTTGTGCAGGGGAGGAGAGTTGGATGAATCCAGGTAGAATATGCCACCAAGATGAGATGTCTGTATTATGGCATGCTAGTTTTTTATGGGTCCTCCCTTTCAGCTCCACAGCTCAATTTTTTCCAAAGGGACTGATTTTTCTGCATGTTTTCATCATTGTGTTGTAAAAATATATTTCATGTTGCACAGGTACCATGAGGAATATAAGGGATCTAAAAATTTTTGTCAACAGTGAAAAGGCAAATGTTTTGCTGATTAAGCTTTCTACTTTCTCTAGCTACCTGGTCGCAAGTACAGGCAAGGCTGCAATGCTGATGTTGGTGACAAATGGATCTGGCTCAAATAAATCTGCTCCCTTTGAGCCCCAACTTCGATGGACCACAGGACTTGAGTGAAGAGGAATTCACTGTGCTCAATTCCCATTGACTGTGTAATGCGAAGAAAATTCTGGTTAAATAATCCTCCAGCTAAAGCAGAATAGACTCTTCAAAGGGAAATCACTTCATTCTGCTTTGTTTTTCCTTGATAAATTCAGGGCCCTTTGTCTTTGGATGTTGTGCAACCAGTGTGTGGTACCAATGTGATCTGGGTTTTTTTCAAGGGCAGACTTAAGGTCAGCACTGAACTTTCTATTCCTCAAGACTGTGGCATATAATTATACAGGATTATTGTTCTTTAGCTAAATCAAGAGAAATTAAACCTGTGTCCTGGCTCTCAGTAAGTTAATTTCTTGCTCTATCATGTGTGTTGTGTTTTATTATTTCATTAGAAGAGTGCTCATGCTCAAAAAGTACCTTTTCACTCTGCTCTGAAAGCCTCATAGTGATCATCAGCATCAAAGCAGGCAAGCATGAAAAAAGTTCATTGCGAAGAAGAAGTACATCTAATTTAACAGCAAAATATTAAAAAAATAGTAAAAATAATATTAAAAAATGTAAAAAAACCCCAGAATAAATGCCATCACTTCTATTCATAGCTTCTTCCTTTGAATGGGCGTTAGAGAGCTAAATGTTTGTTGGGTATAAAAGATAAATGTAGTTATTATTTTTGCAAGTTCCTGAAAGTCCAAGTTGGAGTTCTCTTTAAAGAAATGATTCATTTGGTATTAGTTAGTCACAGAAATGAGGCACCTTGGCATTGGTTCAAGCAACACTGTCCAGATTTAGTCTACAGTAATTCTGCGTTGCCAGCAAGGGGCTTAACAACTTCAGTCGCTGAGGAGAAGTGCTGCCAGGCATTCCAGTATTCAGGGCACTGCCTTTGAATTAAGCAACCAATGCTTGCCTCTGACCCTTCCCATATCAGAACTGGTATGAAAAGGCTCCTTTAACAAGATCCTCAGGGGCATGGTTAGATACTGAAATAAATGAGCATTGGGACAGAAATCTTCTCACTGATCTCTTTGTTTCCATGTTTTATGGCTTTACAGGACTGACTCTGCTTTTGTGCCACCCTGAGCTGGTACGGCTGGTGGTTTCATAGTGGTAAGCAAGTACTGGGGTGCAAGCCCAGTGCCATGCCTTGGACTTGTATGAAAGTGCAGCAGAACAGGTCTTTTCAATCATTGAGGTTCTTTGGGGGTTTTTGAGCTGTTTTTAGATTTTTGAGTTTTTTCACTTTCAGAGGCTGGTTATTGGGGCACTGGACCTACACATTTTGCAGCTTGGTGGAGTGATTCCTCATGCCACATCTTCCCAAGGAAGGTGTAGCTTTGTGCTTTCATACCTGGTGAACCTGCCAGCCTGAAATCTTTGTTGTCTTCTATGCAGAGAGATGCTGGGCAACCTGTGATCCTCCTGAGCAGCGAGACCCTGTTAGCACTTGTCCAGAATGCCATCTTGCAGCACTCAGTAGTGCACATGGAGATGAACAGATGGTTCCCTCTGGAGCAGTCCAGAAGTGTTTGTATAGGTGTCCACCATCTCGTATTGTTGTGCTATTCACTTGGCACTGTGCATGTAACCTGATGGCGGATCTCCTAGAGACATCTTTGGTCCAGTGTGTGGTGATGGCAAAACTGATTGGGTGAACTGTGCTACAGCAAGGCACAGTGTGGTGCAGAGCATTTCTGAAAGCCTTCCCTGCCTGCCTCACCAGCACACTGAGAGCTGGGCTGAGCTTTGGATCTAAAGGAATTTAATTCCAGTTAGGAAAAGCAGTGTTGGCTTGAGTGGTATGATAAATGCACACTGAGCTTAATTTTTTATCCCAGTTTTAACTGCTTTAGTTTATAAACTAAATCTGTGAAGGAAATAACTTTCCTCTTGCTGTAGGAAGGAGCGTTAGCTGTGTTTTTTCTCTTCCCTCCTTCCCACTCACAACACCTCAAAAAAACATCACTTAGCAAACCAGCTGTAAAGTTTTTTGCTTTGGAAGACTGTTCTGTGCCAGTTGGATGAATTTATCTCCACTTCTTTATTAGATTGAAAAGATTAAATGGCTCAGTCCTCTCTACATGCTTTGATGTAGGTGGGCATGTGATGTCATCTGCAGTCTGTCCCTTTATCCCAAGTCCCTGCTGCCTGTGTTAATGCAGGGGGAAGTTTGCCTCTGGCCTTTATGTCCCTTGCTTGACTCTGCCAGCTTACACAGGCACATTTCCTGGCAGTGGTGGTCATTTGATCAACCCCATTTTATGGGCAGAACCATCAGCTTTCATTCCTGCAGTTCACCAGTCTAGCAACTAACTCCCACTTTGGCTTCAATTTTTGGTTGTGCAGTGGGGGCCAAAAGGAAAGAGGAGGTGGGTGGGAAAGGGTCCTGCCACCAAAACAAAGGCCTGACATGCAGCACCACAGATGAGGTTGTGAGAATTGCCTCTCAGCCTCAAGAACCTGTGATTTCATGCCAATGCCTGTCCCACTCTAAAGACTTGGCTTACCACATTTCAGATTTGGTTTCTTAACTGCCTCACTCTGGCCTTTGCTGTGGTTCACTGGTGCATGTTGGTGCTTTCCCACTATCTCCATTAATACCTTCCTTGTCAGCTGGGGGACAGACAAAACCATCGAGGCTGTGACAAGTTCTCTATCTCTGCTGAAGATACCTCATCATGCTTTGCATTGTGGGTCGAGGTACTAATACCTCATCTGCTTCGACTCACCTTGCATTCATCAGTGGTGACATTTGCCCCAGGACTATGATGAAAGAGATCCAGCAAGTTTCTTCTTCCCCGTCCTGCTTTATGATGTAACTTGTGTGTTTTTAGAGCAGCAAGGTTTGGATGTTAACCCTGCTGCTTCAGTTTTGTGAAAGGAAAGAGCTGCTGCTGCTGCAGTGAAAGAGGCTGTGCATTGCTGGGCCTCCAGCACAGGCAGAGATGGAAATGAATCCCTTCTGTGTAAGAGCTTGCTGAGCAAGTGTAATTTAGGTGCACAGCAAATTCCAGCTGGCTTTGAATCTTTTACAAAAGATTGGGCGAAATGAATAGTTTGTGCATGAGTTCAGTGGAAGCAACCAGAGTAGAGGGGAAGTGAGATGATGGTATGCCTTAACCTCTAGAAATGTCCCTACTTGGGTTTAGCATAAGCTGGGAGATTCTGGAGAAGCTCAAAAGCTATCTGTATTCAGGGAGGTCTTGGAGGAAAAGGAGATCCAAAGATCGATGAAAAGGATTCTCTATATATGTTCCTGGCCTTTCATTGAATTGCCTGGGATCTTGGGCAAGCTCCTCAGAGGTCTGTGGTCCTGAGTGTTCCCACTTGTGCTGGTCAACACTGAGACCATCTGGTGGTGTTGGTTCCCACAACTCTGCTTAAGCTAAGTGCAAAATGCGTGTTTTGTTAAACACTGGTTGAAAGATAGGGGTAGGCATTCAAAGTTGCCTTCTTCAGTGCTTTCTTCAGGGTTGATGCAAGGTAGGGTCTGGGTTTCTTTGGCAGAAATGTGCAGCTCTGTGGTCCCAGCTTGTCTGCTGTGCTGGTACTAGATGCCATGCCTCAGCATTTCTACAGTCGTTGAGCAAAGCCTTGGCCACCCAGGGAACTGCTTCACTCTAGTTTTCGTGTCATGGGTCAGAGAACAGGGAGAATTAGTGAAGTGGTAAGAACTGAAGTTGACACATGGATGATACCTTCTGTCTGTGAGATACAGGTGTTTTAAATTGAGACAGATGTTTTGCTTCATGGAAGAAAATGTTGAAGCAGCAGCACAGTATAAGAGACAGGCTGCTTGCAGAGACTCTGGAGAGGGAGATGTTGGCTCTGTCTTCAACAATAGGGTAGACTGTCTTCAGGATGACTACTTATCTAAACTGGTAGAGTGATGAGAGAGCTGGTGGATGAGCTTACTGAACTACTGTCCATAATTTATCAGCAGTCGTGGATCACAGGTGAGGTCCCAGATGATTGGAAGTTGGCAAATGTGACCCCCATACACAAGAAGGGTTGGAAGGATGATCCAGGTAACTATAGACCTGTTAGTCTCACCTCAGTTCTGGGCAAAGTTATGGAACGGGTAGTGCTGAGTGCTATCATGCATCAACTGCATGACGGCCAAGAGATTAAGCCCAGTCAACATGGGTTCAGGTGGGGTAGGTCTTGCCTGAATAACCTGATCTCCTTTTATGATCAAGTGACTCAACTGGTTGATGAAGGCTGTGGATGTGGTGTACCTGGATTTCAGTAAAGCATTCAACATGGTCTCCCATGATATACTCCTGGAGAAGATGGCAGCAAGGGGCTTTGACAGGAATATTCTATGCTGGGTCAGGAACTGGTTGG
>VZRI01010914.1:172832-246728 GCA_013397515.1 Upupa epops | reverse complement strand
ATCTAAAAGGCGGTTGTAGTCAGGCAGGGGTCGGTCTTTTCTATCTGGACACTGGAGACAGGACAAGGGGTCAGTCTTAAGCTCCATCGGGGGAGGTTTAGACTTGACATTAGGAAAAGGTTTTTCACTGAAAGAGTGATCAGATTTTGGAAAGGGCTGCCCATGGAGGTGGTTGAAGTGCTGAGTGGCATGATCTAGATGTCAGGTGTTAGATTTACTTGATTGGTTTTAGGTTGGACTGGATGATCTTTAAGGTCTTTTCCAGCTTCATCATTACTGTGATACTGTGATATTGTGATGCTGTCCCAGAGGGAGATAGAGTTATGCCACCTGTCTTGATGGGATTCCCCCTCTGTGAACTGACTGCTGCTAATAATGGACTTAAGCTGGTGGACTCTAAGTTTAATGGATAGTTGATTTGAATGGATTTTTCCTTTTATTACGGAATTTCTCATTATTTCTAGGTTTTTTTTCTTTCCTGATATGTCTGGTCAGAGGTAGTATGCTTAGCCTCTGTGCTCATGAGTTGTCTTTTCCAGCCTCATCATCACTGTAATACTGTGATACTGTGATATAAACTTATCCTTGAAATATGCAGAGTCCAATAGTGAACTCTGATTTCTGTTTATGGATCTGCTCCTTGGACTGTGTTATAGGCTTGTCAAAACAATCACACAGTTGTTTGAGTTGGAAGGGACTTTCAAAGCTCATTAAGTCCAACCCACCTGCAGGACAGAGGGACATGCTGAACTACAACAGTTTGCTCAGAGCCCTGTCTAACCTGACCTGGGATGTTTCCAGAATGAGGCATCTACCACCTCTCTGGGCAACCTGGGCCAGGGTCTCACCACCCTTGGCATAAAAAAATTTCTTCTTTAGATCTAGTCTGAATCTCTCCACTTTAAGTTTAAAACCATCACCCCTTGTCCTGTCATGACAGCCCTTGCTAAAATGTTCCTCCCCATCTTTCTTAAAGGCCCCTTTTCAGCAGTGAAAGGCCACAGCAAGTTCTTTCTGGGGGCTTTTGTTCTCCAGGCTGGACAACCCTAACTCTCTCAGCCTGGCCTCACAGCAGGGAGGTTCCAACTTCAGATGATTCCCATGGCCTCCTCTGGTCCCATTCCAACAGGTCCATGTCTCTTCTGTGCATAGGAGCCCAGAGCTGGAGCCCTTGCCTGACCTGCTACCCACACTGCTGGGGATGCCACCCAAAACAGGGCTGGCTTCTGGGCTGCCATCACGTGTATCTGGCTCTCATCCAGCTTTTCACCCACCAGTACCTCAAATCCTCCACAGAGTTGTTCCTTCATCAATTCCTTCATCCCCCAGCCTGTGCCGATACTGAGGTTGGAGATAATCTACCATGAAAGGTGCTCACATTGGAGAACTTCCCTGAGAAAGGGAGTTCTTTTGCCTTCAAGTCACTCAGTAAGAAGCACTTACTTTGCCCTGACCCTTTTCACCCCCATGAGAGGGCAACATTCCTTACATAGCTGCCGCTTGGGTTGCACCATTGCAAGAGCAGCACAGGCAGCAGGAAATCTGAAGGTTCTTCTGCAGTTCCCAGCTTTAAGTCTTTATTTGCCAAATACATATTCACAGTGAGATCAAAACAAATGCGTTGCCTGCTGGTGCTGTGTAATTCCTCTGCAGGTGCTGGAGCCCAGCCGTGCTGCTTCTATCTGATGGGACCGTTCCTAGCTGTTTGACTCCTGCTGGTGTTTTCCACTTGCCTAAACAACTCCAGGTACAAATGATACCTCAATTTTATATGCCTGAGAAAACTTCATCTCAATTAGCTTCATGGGTCTCGAGTGTCTTCAAAGATGGATGTGTATTAAAGTCCTCTGTAGTTCCCTCCAGGAGAGGCAGGTACCACACCTCATTCCTCCACACCTGCTAGTGGATCTGCAGCTCACACAGCATGGCCTGGAGACACAATCCCAGACAGTGGAGCCTCATGGGGGAATCAAGGCTGTGCTTGCTGGTTGGCTGCAGCTACAGGAGAGAGTTCCCAGCCCTTGGCTGTGGGTAAGGTGGCGAGAAACGTGAGTGAGTGGCTGAAGAAGAATCATTAGTGGATTTGGCCCAGTGTGGGATCACCAAGTGCTTCTCCCAGCTGTGGGCTCAATTTGTGGCAGAGGAATGGTTTTGGCTTCTCTAGGCTTCTTATCTCCCTGCTGCAGGCACCTTCTCTCAGCACTCGCAGGGCTCTGGCAGAAAGTGTGGAACCATCTCTCAGACCACTTGGCTTTTCAAGGAATGGAGTGCAAGAGTGGTTTAGTGAGTTGCTGCAGTACAGCCTTGCTCTTTCCTTTTGTTGCTGGTCCAAACCACTTTGTGTGGAAGCCTATTTCATTTCTGGGAATGAGATTTTGACAAGTAAACCTTGTGATAGAGTTTCTGTTGTGCAAAGGGATTCAGTCAATGTGAAAGTGGAACAAAGCGATGCTGAGATAAAGTGGACATCACTTACCTGCTGCCTGTGCCACCCCCCAGGCTGTGCCTGTTTCCTGTACCAGCCTGCTGTTATCTAGTTGTTTTGGGAGGCGAGGCTAATTTTTTTTATCATCCCATAAGAGGTGAGGGTGTTCACAAACTGGTGGGATCCACCTCTGAGCAGTGTGGAAGCTACTGTTTTGACAAACTCCATGCGCTGCATTCAGGTTCTGGTTTGTGCTTACAGGGGAGACCCAACTGTCTGAAGGAAGGAAAAAGGTGGAACCTGACAAAATCCTTTGGTTTTATCTTTGTATTCAGGTAAATCTCAGGCTCCTAGCCACAATGGGAGTGTGGAGTCTGTCTGGCCTGGCTTTATCTTCTTAAAAGCCCTGGCTGCTGCAGAAGCTGTTTTCCCCTCCCAAAAGAAAGTCCTGGTTGCAATGCTCAAGCCACAGCTATTCAACTGATCTATTTTCCTTTCAGGATTAGTGTTGATACTTCAGCATGGTTTTGATCTTCTGTTCTGCTGGTGTCATTGCTGGGAAATGGAGAAGAGGTCTCAACAGGCATTAGGGGTTGTGGTGCTTTTGGAGAGTTGGCTGAGGTAGTCCACCTTATTCATAGCAGGTCAGGGTTGAAGTGAGGCACAGGCTAGTGCGGTGTTAGCTGGGGTTTGTACTTGTTGCCTATGTTGTGTGTATTAGGGCTGTGGCCAAAACCATGGCACAGCTTTAATCTTTGCTCCCCCCTCCCCAATTAATTTTGTCCCTCTGCCATGTTGTGCTTTCTGGGAGGGTGAGGTGAATGTGAGCTGGCTTGTCCTGCCAGCTGAAATGTCCTAGAAATGAGGCCATACAGGGGACATACTTCTGCCAAAACTGAAGACACCACAGTCCAAGAGGTCTCACAGATCCCTGCTGACTTCTCTCTAGGTTGCTTGCTTGAACTTGAGTGTGAAGGAGCTACTGCAGGCAGAGCAGAAGGCTGATGAGAGCCTAAGCTGCTGTCTGGTCATAGGATGGGGTGTGTTGGGTTGAACCTTGATGATACAGGTTATAAGCAGCAGTCCCCAGCAGGACAGGGACATGAGCAGACTCTTCTGGAAGGGCATCCAGCGCAAGCATTGCCTTCAGGTGACTTTGTCCAGTATATTTACCCAAGAGATGGGAAATTCTGCTTGCAGCAGTTCCTGTGAAGGCCCATGGAAGGTCATTGCTGGGTTGGGATAGATTGATGCTATGTTGCTCCCTTGCATGAGATGTCTATGCAGTAAGGCTCTTGAAAGTGACTGGTGTAGGGCTCTTCCCAGGAGACATTTTGATGCCTTTTTGCTTTGAACCATGACTGTCTTCCTGCATCCCCAAGTGAGGGGGACTGTTTCTTAGCTTCCTGCAGGACTGGTTTTCTTGGGTAAGGGAGACGAAGTGAGTTGCTTGGAGCCACACAGCCAATCTGGGATCGCAGAAGACACAGTGCCTCAGTCTCCACCTAACTGGTCCCATGCTTTTGTGGCACAGCCACCCCACCTTTATCTTAGGCCCACACACTCAACACCCCTTTCTGGAGTCCCTGTGGGTCTGTTTCTCCCATGCAAGGAGGCACCTCTAACTGGGCAATGTACCTGCTTCCTTGAAGAACTTAATATTAAACATGCTCTGATGGCAGAAGCTTTTACGAGCCACGGAGGCAGTGAAAGGAAAATTACTTTTATACCAAATGAACCTTTTAGCTGCGTGCTCAGATCAGGGGTACAATACTGCTGGGTCACAAGCAGTTGCTTCACACTGGTGTTTCATGGCACAGCTGGTTTTCTAGCACAGACCCACTCACATCCTCCCTGTCCTCATTGATCTGTGCTCTCTGTGCTGTCTTACATTACGGTGGTGGGGAGGTCCCAAGCAAAAAACCTCTGCTGGTGCAGGTGAGCTGGATAAGCATCTCCACCTCTTGCAGAGCCTCCTGTATGTTTCCAGTAGGATGCACAGGGTTTTCCCAGCAGGTCCCATTAGGTGGCAATGCAGCCTGTTCATCCTTGCAGCATTAGAGGCTGATGGCAGCGAACAAGGGGCTTCACTCTGCCTGGGGGAAGTTAAGCTTCAGACCTGGGTTGTGGGGAGGGATGGGGCAACCAGTCTCAGCACATGGGAAGGGCACTTAACTCTGCACTTTTTGCTCCATTTTGGCTACTAACACTACAAACAACTGCTGGCTCTGAGGCGGACCTTGAAGTATCATGAGGTCGTCCTTGGGCCAGCCCTGTCCCTTGAGTGGGCTACACAGGTTTTCTTTACAAGTGCTTTACCTCTGTGTGCACAGGCCTGATGTTCCCCGTTGGCTTATTTCATGTCATCTCCAAGCAGGGCAACAGGAGAAAGTGCCCAAGGGGCATGAGAGCAAGGGGGACACAGAGCATCTTCCTCGGGGAGACTGGTGAGCAGAGCAGTTATAGTTTGTCTGGATGGCAGCCCCCATGCACTTGGGTGCTTTAGAGACTCAAATGGGTAAGGCTTCTGCTTTCCAGCTTTCTCCACAGAGATTTCTGGACCAGCAAAGGATGGAGGCAGACACCTACAATACCCTTAGTCATGGTGCTTAAGCTCTTGGTCAAGAAATGGGTGAGTAAAGAAAGACCTCATCTGGCCAAGCTCTGGCAGGTATGTCAGGCTGTGGTCACGGGACTTCCCATGGCAGCCACTGGGCCAGACAGCAGCGTTACTCACAGACTATGCAGAGCATCACCTGGGTAAGTGCACTGTACACTGGTGGCAGGGAGAGGTGCCAGAATTTCAAACAGGAGCTGAGATCAAAGCATGGGACTATAATCCAGGTGGCTCCTCTCAGGGAAGGCTTTAGGGACTGGATGACTGGAGGTGGGTTGGAAATGCACTGACTGCCCCAGCTACCACCCAGCTTGGAGGCTGTGCTTGAAGTGTGTCCCCATGCTCTGGAACTTCTCTGGTGGGTTGTCTGTCCCATTACCTGACTCTCCCTTGTTATCTGCAGATCAGAAAGCTCTTGGATCTGGATCTCCAAGAGAGCAGCCTTTCATGGCAGCCGGGACAAGGGGAGTTAAGGAATATTAAAGCGGGATATTTCATCTCTGTGTAATTAACTTCGGCTGTTTTTGAGCTGAAACAAATTACCCTCAAAGACCGTTTTTGTACCGGGGAGAACTTTGAACTGCATTACCAACCCTCTTGTTGTCTGGGAGGGGAGCAGGGAGGCTGCTCCTTCTGTCTGTGGCTGCCTCTCTGTGTGTGGTTTGCGATGTGATAGTGTGATCCAAACCAAGCCTGTTCCCAGTGCCAGCCTCCAGTGCAAACAAAGGCAGAAGTTGTTAGTTGTGATGGTAATTAACCCTTAAAAGGGAGAGCCTGAGGCTTGGGAAACTACCGCAGCAGCCCAGGAGAGTCTTTGGCTCCACCCTGGGTGTCTTCTCTGCTCACACATATCCTTATGTGCCCCGAGATGCTCTACTTGTGAGTGAGAAGGTCTTGCTTCTCCTGCCATAGCCGGAGCTATATGTGTCCTACACTGCTTGTCACCTCCAGATCCTTGTGTGCAAGCTTTGTCTGCCCACTGCCAGGCCCAGGTCTCTCCAGGTTAATGCAGGACTGTGAAGCTTCACCCAGCTTGTCAGAAGAGAAAATTCAGCTAAAACGCCTTATCTTGCAGTTGTGTGTGTTAGAAGGTTGCTGCTGGCTCAGCAAAGACTTTCTGGTGATCTGACTGAGACCTGCTGGTGCATAATGGTGGGGATAATGAATGGCTTAAAATACAGCTCAGCGTTTCCCGGCAGGCTCCCTTCTGCTGCATCTCCTCGAATATATTTAGCACTTGTTTGCATTTACTTTATGTTTGTATTATCCTCTCACTCTCTCCCTCCCCATGGCAATGGTGCAGCCTGGTGCCCTGTGCAGCTCAGGCTGGGGAATGTGGCAACAGGCTCCTGCAGTGGTGGCTGAGCTGCTACAGGATTTCCAGGCAGTGGGTCTGCTAGATCTGCCGTGGCCAAGCACTGCTTCGAGGAGCCCTCCTCCTCTTGGAGAAGTTGCTGTGCAAGAGCTGGAGGACTCCAGCAGCTTGTCTGGGGTGCTTCAACCAGGGGCAGCTTAATTGCCTTTGATAAATTAATGAGATCATAAAGCCACAAGAAGATGATGAAGTGCTCATGTGAAGCCCTTGGTGTCAATAGGATGCAAAGCAGATGTGCTTGGAAGTAGCCTGAGTAGGTTAAACTCAGTGTCCAGAGAAACTGCAGCAGCAGGGAGGGCCTCTACCTAGGCCAAAAGAGTCATACACTCAAAAAAATTCAGGAGAGCAATCTCTGAGCTCTGCAGGATTATCTGCGGTGCTTTGTAGCCCTCTGAAACTCTCATGGTTTCAAGGTGCTTCCATGTGCTCAGGGAAAGGAGAATTGCCCTCTTAGGTGCCCTCAGGAAAGGAGAAAGGAGGAATTTGTGTATGTGGCTGCTCTGGACCTCTCTACTAATCCATATGCCCAGAGAGGAGGTGGTTGGAGGAGTTTTAAGCTGCTTTGTTACTTTAGATGAAATTCATGGATGTGAGTCCCTGATCCAGATGCATTAAAGCATGAGAGGAGGACCTGCCCAAATTCCCAGGGAGAAATACTCCAGCCCAGATCTGATTGCTACACCCTGGTCTTGCCTCTTTTTCTCTCATGGAGCAGCAAATGTTCATTGTGCTGGAATGGGTCCGTCCCAGCATGAATGCCCAGCAGCTCCAGTTAGACTTGTGGGTACCAGCCACAGAAGGGTTCTGATGCCTGGATGTGGATTAGGAGCGTCACAAGCAGTTTGGTCTATAAAGCCAGTGGGGAGAAGTTAAATCCACAAGTTGGGGAATCCAGGCTGACAACTCTGTGATTGCATTCTTAGGGGTGCATCATTCTGCTTTGCTCCTGCAGTCATGGAGGAGCTCAAGATGCACTGTGACCTCCTTGCATGCAGGAATATGAGATAACTGGGCTGTGCTTGCAAGTGCTGAATAACCAGATCTGTCTAATGCCTGGTGCTTCCCCCAAAACAGCTGTTAGTTTTAATCCTGGGCAATTAATTATGCTCAGCCTGACTTAAAAACAGGGGTGAAACCTTCACTTCTGGTTTCTGCAAAGCCCTTCGAGTGCTGCAGAAGCTGAGGTGAGGCTCAAGCCCCAAGCACAAGGGGCTGCAGGAGATAGATGTGAAGCAGCAGCAGTGGCCAAGTACCCCTTAGTTACCTCGAAACAGCCACCTGGGTGGAAGTGTGTGGTGGATGCATCCTATTGGGACAAAGCAACAGGGAGGGCAATGCTGGTGGTGAAGACATTGGTCGTTGTGATGCAGGTGCTGCAATGGTGGAGTTGCCCTTCCCAGGGAAGGCAATAGGAGTGCAGCCCGCTGGGGTGGCTGCAGAGGCAGCCCTATAATTTTCAGACAGGCCAAGTGGAGTAAGTTAATGATTAGATTTATCATAAAGCAGTGTAATGAGAAGCAATAGAGCCAAGTACTTCCCACTCTGTGACACACTTCCAAATCTTAATAGAAGCTGACAGGCTGACCCTGTTACTGTGCTCTGGCCAAATAAAATCATCCTGATAGTTCCCTGGAGAAAGCAGACACAGCTTTAATATGTCTTCTCAAAACATTTATCTGACCAGCTTTAAAAAAAACAAAGCATAACACAACACATCCCAACCTGCAGTGATTCAGAGCTGGTTGACATGACCTGCCCTTGCTTCCCATCTCCTCTGCAGTGCAGGGGAGTCAGGGTAATTCAGATGGAAAAGTCCATGCCTGCTCCTTGGCCTGGGACAGCTCGACATGGCAGGGAAACATTTAGCAGCATCCCTAGTCCTCTCCAAGCTGGACTCTTGAGTACGTGGGCCCTGCAGCACTGACCCTGAGAGAAGTGTTAACATAGCATATGTATTGGTAGGGCAGATGCAGTAGCTGAAGGTATTTGGGGCATTATGTATTTTGTTGGTACTCTTTTACTACAGCAGCTCTTTTAGGTCCAAGCCTCTTCTCTAAACCCTTCCTGGCATTCTCCTTCTGCAGTTCATAAAGAAAACTTGTTTTATTACAAGTTCTCAGTGCCAGCCCTGTCTTTTGCTGACAGTACTTTTAAGAAAAACCTGGGCATGTCTTAGTCACTCAGACACTGAAGCACCTCAAGCAAAAGATCAAACTCTTGATATAATATGGGACTGGAGAGGAGAAGGCTTGGTCTTCCCAAGGCCTAGTTTTATCCTGACTGTTGCTGTGTATTCACTCCTTCGAGTGCTTTCCTGCTTCTTCCAGGGTTGGTTTTGATCAACTGCATTGCATTTATCTCATCAACTGCAGTAAAGTGAAGGACCAAACCAGGCCACAACCTTGAGCCACACCTGATGGTGCTGGCCAAAGCAGCTGGGACATGGGCTGGAGCTGTGAGTGCCATTTCCCCTGAGCCTGGCAGTTGGATTGACTGCTGGCTGCAGCTCTTTATAGGGCAAGTGGTGAGATGATGAACCAAGATCTTCCCAGCAATGGTATGGGGATTTGGAGGGGTCAGGCTGGATACAGGGAAAACCTGCCAGGGGTGGCTAGAAGGAGGGAGTCCTGATATCCTTGTGGTGGGAAGTGCTGGTGGCCCCTATTGTTAGCAAAGGATTCTTCTGACTCAGCCAGGGTGGTATCAGATGGTACCAGGAACCTCAGGGAAAGCCGTAAGAAGTCCCTCAGCCTGCATCCAGGCTGTCTGCACTTTTTCTGGGAAGAGGCTATGGTGTCTCCTTGGGAAGTCTTCTCCAGTGTGGTACTTCATGGGCAAAACAGCCGGAGCGTTTTATGGTGCTTGTATGTGGCTCGCTTGGTGGAGTTTCCCCAGTTGTATGTAGTTTATTTTTTGCTGTGAATAATAGAAACACCCAGAGCCAGCTCAGCAGTTGTTTGATCCTACAAGCCCCTGCCCTTGGCCACATTATATGGTGTTGGGTTCCCCAAGGCAAATTGTGTGAAATTTTTTTTCGTCACTGGAGAATTTAGTGTCTCTTCAATTTGGCTGAATGCCCTGTTGTTTGCAGAGTGTGAATACAAGCTCTGTCCCTGGGACCAGGATGACCCCAACTGCTGGGCACCATTGGACCTGAAAGATGTGTTTTTCTGAATACACTGACTTTCAGAAGAGCCCTTCGAGGCAGGGCAATTACTCTGTCTTTGTGCAATAACCTTGATCCAGGAGATGGCCCAAGAGGCAGATGGAGGCACAGAGAAGACCCACTTGGAGGGGGAGGGAAGCCAGCCAGCTCTAGTGGGATGAGTTCTGAACCCTTCTTTGTATTGCTGGACTTGGGTAGCAGTGACCCTGTCCTTCCTGTGCCCTCGTGCAAAGAGCAAGTTCTGTGAAAGCACCTGGGAACCAGTGGCAGAGCAGGGGTTGGGAATGACAGGACTGGTGTTACACTCATTCCCTCCTCAGCCCTTTCCTTTTCCACAGCACAGGCACTTACCTCCTTTTTCCTTTTCATTGTGCTGCATCTGCTCATCCATCTGAAAGCCTGAGCACTCTCTGTTTACACTTGTCACTCCGAGGTTGGGCCATGCTCATTGGGTGTACCACAATAAATATGGTCTGAGGTGTTTCATTGAGCTCAAGTGCAGCTCTTGGCTGTGCAGCTTAAAGCACACCGTGACCCTGTCATCATTCCTGGGTGCTTAGCAAGGGCTGTGGTTATTACCCAAGCAGTTGTGCATCCCTATGCTCTGCATCCTCTATGTGCTCTTCTCTGGAGAATGCCTGCACAGATTGGGATGTAATGGCTGCTCTGTTGAGGGTTTCCAGGAGGAAATTCCTTCCAGAGCAATTACTGACTCACCTGAGCAGAAAGGGAAGCCTGCCTTCTGGTAAAACAGAAGTGAAGGGCAATTAATTGGAGGAGCAACATATGGATGATGATTTTTCCATCCCTTGGACTTTAGCAGGCACCTGGGCATCAGGAGAAGAAATGTTCCAGCCCACCTGTGAGGAATCAGGATCAACAATATCCCAACCAACTCATCTAGGACTTGCTTCACAAGGACAGCATCTTTCACTGTAATCTGTGGTTTTGTCTGTGTCACTCCCTTAGATATGAGGACTGAAAAGTGTCCCTCCCCTAAGAATCATCAGAAGTCACTAATGCGGGCTCTGGAGCCTGCTCCTCAGCTGGAGCTACACCCAAGCTGAGGAGAAACAAAGGCAGAGAGCCCCAGGGAACGGATGGTGGCAGAACTTTTGCTTAGGACAGGACTAGTGCATGGGAGGTGATGCTGCTAGACACCGTTTGTGCTTTTAGGCTCTTCTGTCCTCTCAGAGGTCCAAGACCCAAAATTGTTAACTCACATTCCTGAACAGAAAGCACAGAGGGCAGGGTGTGGGTGATGTGTTGAGCTGCCCTTCTATCAGTATCAGAATGAAATTACTCAGCAGATGTCATGTGTCTGATCTCATCTTCTTTGTGATGAAGTAAAGAAAAACAGGTAAGGATCCTCTTAGAAGTAAGGACTGGGAAGAAGGAAGAGTCTCATTCACTTCTCTGGGTGGTCGTGGGGAAATGGTGGTGTGCTCCAAGTGCTGGGAGTCTATGTGAGTCTTGGTTTGCTCAGGAAGACAGGCTTGTATTTATGTAGTTATCTGCTTGTGAGTTTTTGGTTGTGGTTTTTTTTTTCTTTCTTTGAAGAACCCAGGTCAAAGTCCTCAACACTTGTGATCCTTGAGGATTTGGTTTGTTCGCTTGATTTGTCTTTTTTTGTTGTTTTTTGTCTTGTATCTCCCTTAACACCTTTGTAATCACAATAGGAATCCCATCTTCCTTGTCACAGCTGTAGAAAAAGGCTGAAAGAAACCTGTTCTTCCGTGGTTTGTGCCAGAATAGGTCTGATCAATGTACTTCAGAGACCTTCAGCACCTCCACAGCAATCCCTAAACCAGCCCCTATTGGATGGAGGAAGGCAGGCACAAGCCGGGGAGCACCTTGGTGAGAACAGGTCAGCCCTGAAAAAAAGCAGTGTGTGGGGCAGGAGCTCACTGTGGTGTGCAATCCACCCCGCATACCAGGAGGAAAGGGGATGGAGAAGTTGCTCTTCCCTCCATCCCATCCCTGTATGCTGCTCATGAGCAAGTTGTATGAAGGAACAGAAACTCCTACCACGTTTGGAGGTGTTTCTCACCTCTGTGAAAACAAACAGGTCTGATTTGTTTCTTAATTGCTTGTCCACAGGAGCTGCGAAGCTTCATCTGTATAGGGTGGGAGCTGAGAATTTTGCTGTATTTAATCCCATGCTCTTCTGCACCAGCTTCAAAGATTTCTTTGGTTTTCCTCTCCCTTTTATGTACCATCTCTTGAAGTTACACTCCTGCATGAAGGCACAAACCCAGGACAGCTGAGGGGTTCCAAAAGCAATTATTTTGCAGAGCATTTCAATAAATTAGCAGCTCATTCCTTTGCCAGGCAGCATGTTCTTTCCAATGGTTCCGTGTCTGTGCAGCCTGTGGTGTGCATTGGACCTTTAGCCTTCAGGATGTCAGCTTGGGAGGATGGAGCTGGGCACACGTAGCTGTGATTCAGACCTGGATGGGGTTCCATGCAGGTTTTTTCACAGTGAAACAGCAATCTGCCATTTCGTCTCTGCTGGAGATTTGCACAGATTGGATTTTGTAATGTAAAGACAAGGAGTTCCTTCCAGTGAAGTGGGAATGCAGAGTCCTAGCACTTAGAGTTACTGCTAGAGAAGAAAGGGTGGCACAAGCATCAGCCGATATATATATATATTTAATAGCCTTCATTTATTAAGCTGTTTAAGAGTCTGATTCACTTGCTTTGCTTGATATTTATTAGTACTTCACCTGCTTTGAACTGGGAGCTGCAAGCACTTTGATAAATGGGTTGCTTTTCCTGGAACAAGGTCCCAGCATTGGCTAATCAACATCTCCAGCAGGATTGCCAAAGTACCATTCTCCCAAATCAGCGATGACAAGGAAAGGATCAAACCCCTGAGCACCAACAGCACAAGGCTTTCTCAGAGGCAGGATGGTGACCCCAACACCAGTCTCTTCCCAGTCTCCATGGGTTTCAGTGTTTAGATAAAAAGCTTGTCTGAGCTCTGCATTTAATTCAGGGCTGTCTTGGTTTCAGTGTACACAGTGCTCCTCTGCCCATTCTGTTTTTATTCATACTGGTTAGGCCACATCTGGAATATAGTGACCAGTTCTGGCCCCTCAGTTCAAGAAGGATGGGTTACTGCATGAGAGAGTCCAGTGCAGAGCTACAAGGATGATGAAGGGAGTGGAGCACCTCCCTTTTGGGGAAAGGCTGAGGGAGCTGGGTCTCTTTAGTTTGGAAAAAGGGTCATGAGGAGTGACCTCATTAATGTTTATAAATATGTAAGGAGTGAGCATCAGGAGGACAGTGCCAGGCTCTTCTCAGTGGTGTCCAACGACAGGACAAGGGGCAATGGGTACAAGCTGGAGCATAGGAGGCTCCATGTAAACATAAGAAAAACTACTTCACTCTGAAGGTGACAGAGCCCTGAAACAGGCTACCCAGATAGGTTGTGGAGTCTCCTTCTCTGTCAGTGTTTAAAAACAGCCTGCACTTGGCCACTGCATGTAGAAAAGGTAACTCTGTCTTCAGTAGCAGAATTTTTGATACCAAAGGGCTTAAAAAAGTGATTTAACCTCTTGAAAGGAGATTGTAGCAAGGTGGGGGTTTGTGTCTTTTCCTAACAAGAAATAGGATGAAAGGAGATGGCCTCCAGCTGTGCTGTGAGAGGTTTAGGTTAGACATGAGGAAAAATTTCTTCCCTGAAAGGAGTGTCAAACCCTGACACAAGTTTCATAGGGCAGTGATGGAGTCAGCATGCAATAGTTGTGGAGATGTGGTGCTGAAGGACATGGCTCAGTGATGACTTGGCAGTGTTGGGGTAACAGTCAGACTCAATGGTATTAAAAGTTTTATCCAATGTAAATGCTTCCATGACTCTATGAGAGATTTATGGTAGGAAAATTACATAGTGGCTATAAGAAACTGGAGTGCGGGCTGTGCTCTAGGAAGTCTCTGGGCTCCTGCAATCCTCAGTGCTGGGAGCAGATGCAAAGCGAATTAGAGGAGGAAAGGTTTGCCCTTCCAGGGGTTTTCCATCTTGTGCTGCCAGTGAGCAAGTCTGAGCTTTCTGAAAGAGGGTTTGCTGCGGTTGAAGCATCATTGCAGTGCCCAGGTGCCTGCTGAGCCTGTCTGCTGCCTACTGCAGGAGGGTCCCTTGCCCCTGTTCTTTCACACCTGAGGCTTAAAGAGCTGAGAGGCACGAGAATAAAGTAGTGACATCTTTGTAGGGAAGAGATCAGAAACTCCAGCTAAAGGTGGCTCTGCACTCATTGCATGAACAGCCCTTGCAGGCTGGGGTCAATGAGTCTTGGGACACTTCACTGGGTGTCTCATGCAGATGATTCCAGCTTTTCCTGTAACATCTCATGTCTGCCACAGTGTCCTGCAAGGATTCATCTTTTTCCTCAGCTTGGAAATCAACTGCATCTCTCTTCCCCACCACTGTCTGCTTTTCAGGAGCAGGAGATGCATTGCTGGGGATGATGTGGGGAGCCACAAAGAAGGTGAGCAGAGTGTGGCTGTGTCATTTTCTCTGAAAAAAACAGGATGGATAGTGATAAGATGACAGGTAATGGCATTAAACTGAAAGATGTAGCAGCTGATCAGTTACTAACAGCTTGGGATGCAGATGATGCAAGACCACCCCTAATTAGCTGCATTCCCATCATCCTCATTTGGGTATGGGTAAGGAGGAAATGTGATTTTCCCTGGAAATGCCTGTCAGTGGTAAGGAGGGGTGGCATTTCTGGAAAGGTGCTTTGGGGATGCAGCTATATTTAATGTCTAGGTGTTGCTATGGAGAAGCTGGATGGAGGCCACTGGAAATAGTAGCTGGTGAAAAGGGATCGTGGCCCAGAGAGATGTTTCTGTAGGGCTTCCTGCTCACCCAGGTGGCTTTTGGTAGGCACTGGGGTGTGCTGGACCCCCAGGACAGGGCTGTTCTCACAGCTGTGGCACAGGTGGGTGTCACCTGCCCTGCTGTTCCTCCAAGGGTGGGAGACGGAGGGTTGAACTCAGAGGACATGCAGGTGGAGGAGCTGCCAGTGGGCTTGAGCATGGCGGCAGTGCCCATAGCGAGACGAGTGAGGACAAGGAGCTTTGCTTTAAAAATCAAAACAATTCACCATAAAAAAATCCTGCATCACCTTGCAAAAGTGTTTCAGGCCTTTTGGGCTTTTCCCTGTGATTAAGTCTAACAAGAAGAGACAGCAGAGTATTTGTTAGTATCTGCTTGCTGATTTCAGCTTTACCTCTGTTGTGACAGAAGATCTATTGCTGTTATTCCTGAGCAATGACTTCATGTGGTGGGACCACAGCCCTGATGCATCCTAACCCTTTCCCCATCAGCCCATGCTGGCATGGCCAGAAAAGGACTGAGTGAGGAAGGAGAAATCAAAGAGCAGCAGAAATCAGGGTGGAGGAAAATCTGATCTGAACCTTGACAGTATTGCCATGGTAACGGGGGGACCTGCCAGCAAATGCTGCAGGCTGGTACTGCGGGCAGCATGGCACGCTGTGATCTGGGTTGGTGGGATGGAGAGGCTGCGATTTTCCCTGAGAAAACTGGCAGGAGCCATGGAAAGATGCTCTGGGAGATGATGGCAGCTCTGGGAAATGACAGTTCTTTGGGCATAATGTTCTCCTCTGCCTTCCCTTGTGCCCTGCTCCATTTCCTCACTGCTGCAAGGAGTCAAAGCCTTGGCTGCAGCCCCAGTGCTGCTTCCAGACCAGCTGCCTGTCCCCACAGCTGCTGCTCTACCACAGAGGCCACACTGGTGAGCTTAGTCATGCTGGTGAAGAGCAGAGATTACCCTTTGTGAACAAACACTGCAGCTTGGGCTGTGTCTTTATTCCCACCTCCCCAGCCCCAAGGAGTGAAATCCAGACCTCTGCACATTGCTCATCCAAACCAGTCTGCTGGACCGACACCTGCGGTGTGCACCCTGGCCAAACTGGCTCCTGATCACCCTAAGACCCTTCTCCTTCTGTGCCTGGATTTGCTTGAAGGCAGACATGAGCAGAGATCCTGGCCCAGAGGATCTCCTCAGTGCCCTGGTCCTTGCTATGCTTAGGCTTCCCTTATGGATGCAGGTCTGGGGGTCATCAGCTTCCTCAGCACCTTCCTTGGGCCAAATTGTGCTATGGAGTAAGAGAGGGACAGCAGAAAACATTCCAGCTCAGGTTGGATGAGCAACCTGATCTTGTTGAAGATATCCCTGCTCTCTGCAGGGGCATCAGACTAGATGATTTTTAAAGCTCCCTTCACTCCAAACCATCTCACGATCCCATGAATTGGGTTCCCTGGGGTAGCATCATTGGGTGGGAATTGTGTTTGTTAATTGGTGGCCCTAGCAGTGGGGCTGATGTGGGCAGGGCTGTTGTCTGGGACCAAATGCACTGTCCTGGAGCTGCCAGGGAGTAAGGCTACAAGAAGCAATTAATTAATTAGTGGCACTGCATTTGCCCCCAGCCCTGCCATGCTGTAGATGGAAAAAATGTCCTTCCAGCTGCAGTTGCTGGTCTCTTAGAGTCTTGCATCTGGGCAAGAACAACCCCAGGGACCAGTACAGGTTGGGGACTGACCTGTTAGACAGCAGTGTAGGAGAAAGGGACCTGGGGGTCCTAGTGGACAGACAGCAGGACGACTATGAGCCAGCAA
This sequence comes from Upupa epops, assembly GCA_013397515.1. NCBI lineage: Eukaryota > Metazoa > Chordata > Aves > Bucerotiformes > Upupidae > Upupa > Upupa epops. Next base: position 230,502 of record VZRI01010914.1, on the reverse strand, counting down.
TGTGCTCTTTGTGGCCAAGAGGGCCAACAGCATCCTGGGGGGGATCAGAACGGGGGTGGTTAGTTGATCAAGAGAGGTTCTCCTCCCCCTCTACTCTGCACTGCTGACATCTGGAGTATTGTGTCCAGTTCTGGGCCCTTCAGTTCCAGAAGGACACAGAGCTGATGAAGAGTGTCCAGCATAGAGCAACGAAGATGATGAAGGAAGTAGAACACCTCCCTTATGAGGAAAGGCTGAGGGACCTGGGTCTCTTTAGCTTGGAGAAGAGGCTGAGGGGTGACCTCATTCATGTCTATAAATATGTGAGGGGTGGGTGTCAGGAGGATGAAGCCAGGCTCTTCTCAAGGTCATCTGGTGACAGGACAAGGGGCAGTGGGTGCCAGCTGGAACAGAGGAGGTTCCATATAAATATCACAAGAAACTTCTTCCCAGTGAGGGTGATGGACCACTGGAACAGGCTGCCTGGGGGGATTGTAGAGTCTCCTTCTCTGGAGACATTCATGGCCCACCCGGATGTGTTCCTGTGCGACTTGGTCTAGGTGATCCTGCTGTGGCAGGGGGGTTGGACTAGATGATCTTTTGAGGTCCCTTCCAATCCCTAATGATTCTATGGGTGAGCACCCCCAGGGTGGGGCTGTTCTGTGAAATCATGTGAGAGGTCCCACAGGGAAGATGAAGTAAGAAGAAACCAGGGTAAAAATAGTGCCACGTGTGCTTTTTTTCTGTGGAAAATAAGGGTAATTTTGATATTAAGCAAAAAGTAAGAGGGAGATTTCCCCTCTCAGCTTACTCTCTGGAAACCAGAACCTGTTTCTGGGTGGAGGAAAAACACTTTGGTCCCCTGAAAGCTGGGCAGAAGTGAGTGGCCATTGTTGCATGTGGGCAGCTGCTCCAGCTGCATACAGGTATAACATCTGGGATGATGTTTGCAGCACAGAACTGGGCACCTCCCTGCAGTGTTCCTAGTGCACCCAAGGTTCCTGTGGCCACTGCAAAAGGCATTCATAGTCTCAGCTTTAGGTGCAGTTTGATCAGATCTTGCTGCAGTTCCAGAAAGCTGCAGGCTAAGTGTTGAAATTTAGCAAATTCTGCTCTGTCCTGAATACAGACAGAGCTGTGGCTTCTTCAAGTAAGGCAAGATGCGACTTAAAAGTTGTGATTAACCTAAAAAACTGGTGTGGTTTCTACAGTTTCGTGTAGGAAGATGCCTAGTCTGGATTAAAGATGTCACAGAATAGGGAATTCATCCCAGCCCATGCTGGTATTCGTGTACCTCTCCCCAGTGTGTAGCTTATTCTCTCTTCTGCAATTCTTCTCAGCTGCTGGCATCTTCCTTTCTGCCCAGCTAAGCTGTCTTGAGGTTAAGTAATGCTCTGGGGCTGACCTGACTTTTTCTTTTATACACAGTCAGCCTTAATTACACCAGTGAGAAAAGCAGACGTTGACAGTGGTAGGATGGAAATGTAACCCCACTCAGTTTTGTCGGTAGCCCTGATGCATCAGGAGAGTGGCAACAATGGCATCTGGACTATGGGAGCTGACAGTTGGGGCGGCAACTGCTCTGCTCGTGCCGACCGACATCACGAGACATTATAAAATCCAGAGGGTTCCCATCCCAGAACTGTGCTGGCTGGTTATGCCAGGACTGCTGGTTTGTGATTTGCTTCCCATGTATTGTTTTCTAGGGATTTTTATTAGCAATCTCCATAGTCCTCAGGTGCTGGGTACTTGGGCATACCTGCATTCCTCAGTCCAAGTTGTGGAGGGGCTTCTCCCGCCCTGGATATGATGCAGAAAGGTCCCATCACGAATCATTTCAACCAAATGGGCTTAATTGCCCAAAAAGCTGGAGGAGCAGCATTGGCCTCTTGGTGCCAGGCACTGTACAATAACAATAGATTGAAAGTATAGAAATCAAAGACTTGGTGGGGTAGAAGTGCTTCAGTGTGGGGTGTGGAACCTTTGGTGGGTGTGTATGGATTCCAGGCACCAGGGTGGAGAAAAACTAGAGGAAAAAGGATTCACTTGGAAGGGAGCTGGGTTTGACTGATTAAAGATGGTGAGAACAGAACCAAAACCAGAAGTGCAGCAGCTGTTCCTTGTGAGGAAGCTCCTTCTTTCCACTGTGAGCATGGAAGGAGCCTCACATGTGGCTTTAGCTGACTGAGAAAAAATGTTGTGTCTCCATGTGCCAAGAGCATCAGCAGCCCTCTGGGGCCAGCATCCTCCAAAGAAAATGTAAAAAATGAGGGAACCCTGCCTCAAAACGACACTGCAGGGCACAGCAACCCTCTTTTGCTGTAAAATACTGGAGTGTAGAGCAAGGCCTGGGTATCATATGCCCAAGTTTAAAGGGAGCTCAGCTGAGGTTTTTTAAGACCCTTTTGTTAAGGTTATTCTCCCAGGACAAGAGGCTACTGTACCGGATATCTTTAGGGCAGAAGAATCCCTAGGCAGTGTTTTGTTGTGCTGTTTGGTGGGCTCAGCCTGCAGTGGAGAGCGTCCAACATCCATGTTGAGCCCTTCACAGGCAATGCAGGGGTGGAAAGAAGGGGTAGCTATGAGCAGGTGAGTGCAGAGGACCCTCCTGGCTTTGTGCATGGGCAAAGCCAACTCCTGGAAGAGACAAGAATCTCTTCTTGTTCTTTGGGTATCAAATGAAATGGAGTTTTCTCAGTCACATCATTGCTCTGCAGAGCAAAGGGGTAGAGGCTTAACTATGCACCTTTGCAGCTCTCCTGGAAAGTTCTCCTGAGTCTGTCACACTAAACAAGGCTAAGATCGGCCAAGACTTGTCCTTCCATTTAACTTTTGCTCTCAGAGTCCTGCCTTAACATCCATTTTTGTTTGCATTTAACTCTACAGTCTAAGGGGATAAGATTGACCATGAGTCATGGTTATAGACAGCATATTGGTGCTGGAAAAGCTGATTTTGGTTTGTTGCTGCAGTCATGCCCGTGCTGTGACAGCCAAGGCTGAAGGATGTGTCTTAGTGCTGCCATTGTCCATGTCAAACTGTATTGGAGCAAGTGGATCAGATCCAGCGGGAGGCATTGGGTCTCTCAGTGCACAGTTATCCCCTGCTGCACCATTCAAAAGACAAGTATAAGCAACGAGGAACCTGCCTGGGTTTTGCCAGACATTGCAGATGATGAAAAACATAAATCTAGCTATTGAATCTCATCTGTGCCTATGACAGCAGGAACTGAGACAGCAGTGGCAAGACGAAGAGATGGGCTGACTTATAAGAAGTCAATTTATTACATGCCTTATCTTATCCTCCAGATCCTCTTTATTTCCCGTGTCTAGAGATGAAAGCAAACCAAGCGGAATGCATTAAGAGTGCACAATGGCAAAGAAACACTTCTTGATGGCTTCCATGGCCCAAGTCTGAGCAAACTACTTTTCTAATTATGGCCTCCTGAATGGACCCCAGACAAGTCACTAAGCCAGTAGGAACTGTGATTAGATCTGGTTCTTCTGGTCGCCACAGCCTACACCATCTCATCTTGTTTCAGGTCATGTAGAGCTGGGCTGTGCTGCCACATCCAATAGGAACTTTTGATAATGATGGGAATATAATAATGGGACCAGAGATATCCTGGGCTCCCCTCCCTGTTTCTTTCTTTGTCTTCTAACTGGCAAGCAGCATGGCTTGTAGAAAGCAGTGAAGAAATATTACTCAGTTACACCAGACCGATGTCTCGTGCGTGATACGCATAAGTAAAGAAATGTTGAAGTCATGGTTGCCTTTCACATATGTGGTCCACCTATCTGAGACTTTATGGGAGTTTATTGAGCCTTAGTCGAGTTTGAACTAGGTTTTTTCTTCAAACTGGTTCTTTATGGGCTTGGTTGCATTATAGGAGTTCAAGAAAACCAATCATTTAAACTGATATAGAAGAAGAATGGTCATTACAACCTGATCCTTTCCAGGCTGGTGCGTGTTGGAAATGATGTCCAGGAAACCTCTTCTATCACACAGCCTCCAAATTTTTTTCCAGGAGATCTGTGGAGCTAAGGCCTGACCAGATCAGTTCTCCCGCTGATCCGAGCTGTGGCAGGACAGAATACTTTGATGGTGTGAGTATAGGATGAGGAAAGGACAAGAGCAGATAATTGTAGTCTAAATGGAGAAGCTCTGGGGTTCTCCTGATGAATCTGCCAGGCTCGCCTGCCTAATGAATGCTGTGTTTCAGTTTCTGACTAAAACTTCTCTTTGACTGGGTGAAATGGCATTTGCAAAAGACAGAGAGATAACACAGCATTGGAGAAGGCTCGTCAACTGCATTACACAATATGTGGCCAACTTTTGTGAGGCTTTGCTTGCTAGAAGGGGACTTTCTTGGTCATGCTGAATGGAGACAAGGTCTGATGAAGTCCAGACAAGTTCACCTCGGGCCTGTTATGCAAAATCTCTGAGCACACTGACCTCTGCATACTGTTATCCAAGGCTTTTTGAGGTTTACCAGGGCAACTTGGGCTTTTAGGCTCTGAATAGTTGTTCCCCATTGCTTATCTTACATAGGAGGTTCCATATAAATATCAGAAGGAAGTTCTTCACAGTGCAGGTAACGGAGCATTGGAACTGGCTGTTCCTGTTCTACCCAGGGGTGTTTGTGAAGTCTCTTTCTCTGGAAACGTTCAAGACCCACCTGGATGTGTTCCCGTGCGACTTGGTCTAGGTGATCCTGCTGTGGCAGGGTGATTGGACTAGATGGTTTTTCAAGGTCCCTTCTGATCCCTTATGATTCTATGTGCAAATAAAGGAGGAGAAATGGGGAAAAGACCTTTTGACGCCTTCTCATTCCTGAAATTTCATTAGGGCAAACTTGCATCTCAATGCAAAGCACAGTTATTTTACCTGTCATCTTTGTTTTGTGTGCTCGGAGACAGCACTGGCACACACTGCAGGAAATTAGCTCTTAACTAAAAGCATTTATGTAATTGGGGAGGGAGGGGGAGGTGTGTGTGCACTGGCTTGGGGGAAGTTCGTTCTATGAAACAAACCTTACTAACTACACTTGTTTCTGATTAAGAAAGATAAATCTGTCAGAGACTAAATTTACCAACAGGGTACCCTCCCACCCCTTGTCCCACCAGCGACGGTCAGGCTGCGTTTATTTCTATTGGGCAAGCTCCAGAATGCATCAGGAGGTGAAAAACAATTCCCAGAAACATGAAAAATGTGGAATGAAATGAGAGTGGCTAGAGGAAGAGTGGGAGGGGATCCAAGACTGAGTGACCAACAGCAACATGGTGGGTACAATTTCAGTTTTTTGCTGCTACCACAGCTGGAACAAGAAAACCCGAGATGCATGCTGAAAATGCAGCAAAGGGAATCCCTGCTACCCAGCTCCTTGTAAGAATGCTCAGCAATACGTTTTAGTGGTGAACTTGGTGGAGTAGGGTTAATGGTTGAATTTTATGATCTCTAGGGTTTTTTCCTACATGAATGATTCTATGATTCTGTGAATTGCTATAGGTGGGATCCTTGCAGTGGTAGAAGCTGTGTGAAGGCTGCAATGTAAGGCATTACATATCATCAAAGCTGCTTCTCTGTTGGTCTGTACAACTGAGTACCTTTCATGAGGCCAAAGCCAGCTTTGGACACATGAGGCAGTGGCTGTATTAGACTGATCAGAGGGCATGAAGGGCATTGCAAGGACCAGGCAGCACCAAATCCAAAGACAGAAGGTGGGTCTTGCAGTTGACTGACTAATTGTCTAGGTGTCTGGGTACATTAAGGTGCAAGACAGAAGATTTTTCAGTGAGAGCTATGACCTGTTGTAAAGGATATCTTTATCACTTCTTACCCTCACTGGTATCACATGAAGAGCCTTTTTTTGCAGGGATACAAGAGCTTTTGTCACATGTTGCTGATCAGAACACGCTGCTTTTGGATGTATTAGGTTGCCCACTGCCACCAGATGGTCCTACCTGTGTGTAACTTGAGATGAGTGCCAAGGATACCCAACTCATTGCTGACGTAGCTGTTTCTTCTTGTTTTCTTAAAAGTTTGCTCTCTTTAAAGCTTTACTTGCTTCAATTAAGGAACTGCTTTCTTTTGTAGTCAAAGAGAGGTATGTGTTGGGCCCTGCTGGGGAAGAGTTTTGTGAGTTTCCCACCTCAGGAACCACAGCATGGCAATGGCACCTTGCCCCCAGAGTCAGGTACATTATAATACCCCTAGCTCATGTGTAGCCACTTTCTCCTGGGCTTACAAAGGTGCTGTCACAATAGCTAACCTTCCTGGTTAGCTCACTGGAAATAAGCTGATTAACTCCTGGATTAAAGTAGCTACAAATCAAGCTTTCTAACAGATCAAGGAGGGACAGGGTGGCATCCATAGCGTGTGCTTCCTATCCACATGATAGTCACCACCTTGACTGCCTCAACAGGGTCAGATCTGCTGAGAGTAACGTCTCTAGGGTACCACCACTGATGGATTATGGGCTCCAAGTGTTGTGTATAGGTACTGGAAAGAACATCATGCATCCAAAGCAATCTTTCTTTAGCATGCAAGAGATGCATTCATGGTAGAGGTTTGGCTTATCTGCTCAAATCTATCATTGATTAATGAATTGAGTCATTGATATATCCATTGACCATGAACCAGAAGACAGACCCACTTGATTCAGGGTTTTAGCCCTCTGTAGCACTGGTTTTTGTGGAAGAAGTGCTGGAAGAGGGGAAAAAAACCGGCTCATGTGGTCAGTGGCAAACAGAGACCTTTTGATGCAAGCTTGTTCTTGAAACTGAATGGCCTCATCTCTTCTGAGTCTTGGATTGGTATCAGAGCTGAGAAAGCCATACTGGCAGGAAAGGTCAATGGCATCCTGGCTTGTATCAGGAATAGTGTGGCCAGCAGGGCTAGGGATGTAATTCTTCCCCTGTACTCAGCACTGATGAGGCCTCACCTCGAGTACCGTGTGCAGCTCTGGGCTCCTTGCTTCCATAAAGATACTGAGGTACTGGAGTAGGTCCAGAGGAGAGCCACGAGGCTGGTGAAGGGACTAGAGGAAAAGTATTATGAAGAGAGGCTGAGGGAGCTGAGGTTGTTCAGCCTGGAGAAGAGGAGACTCAGGGTGGACCTTATCACACTTTATAACTACCTGAAGGGAAGTTGTAGACAGGTGGGGGATGGGCTCTTCTCCCAGGCATCTAGTGATAGGACTAGAGGGCATGGCCTGAAGCTGCGCCTTAGATGTTAGGAAGCTTTTCCTCATGGAAAGGGTGGTTAGACATTGGAATGGACTGCCCAGAGAGGTGGTGGAGTCTCCAATCCTGGAATTGTTTAAGAAAAGACTGGACGTGGCACTTAGTGCTCTGGTCTAGCTTATTGTGTCGTCTTAGGCTGGGATTGATGATCTTAGAGGTCTTTTCCAGCCTCAATAATTCTGTGATTATGTGACACTAAAAGAAGTCTTGGCTCCTGAAGTGCCCATCATGAGTCACTGAACCACTGTGGAACATGTCTGAGTTTGATGATCATCACATAGCATCACAGCACCTAAAAAAGCCACCATTTTGTAGCTCAGGCATGAGAAGCCCAAAGGAGATGTCAAAAAACCAAACAGCAAACAGTCCAAACTAATGGATTGGGGGCAGATGCTTGCTTGGTGTCAAGTGCTGTTGGATTTGCTGGAGCTGGGTGGACATCTGCCAGGTGGGGATTTGGCTCTTTTGTCAGAGCATCTCTCTGCTGCCTTGTTTCTAGTAGCTTAGGCTCTCTCCAGCGGTCTGTGCAACCTGTACAACATGGACATGGTTTTTTACTGTGCCACTGCCAAAATACAGCCTCTGAAAGATACAGACAAAAAAAAAGGCGTTAACAATATTGTCATGCACTCAGGCTGCTGCATTTCCTCTGCCTATCCCTATCTGGACCTTGATAAACTTCGTTTCTTTGTTGCTTACCTTTGCCACCACCTTAGTGAGATTTCCACCAAAATGAGCCTGGCTGGGTTCCTGGCTGCGAGAGAACGGGGCAGCTGCAGCAGCTGACATCCTTTAAGACGTTAGTTTAGGGAGAGCTGCTCCTATCCATGACAGGAGGCAGGGACAGGCAGGTTCAGACCCTGCAAGGTCTCCTGGAGCAAAATGTCTTGCAGGAACACAGACTGCTCTGACTTACTCTGTGTACCCTGTACCTGACGCTTTGAGACACTTTAAGTGCAAGGAAGAGACGATACTCATCTCCAGCAGCAAAACTAAGGGGTTGCTTGTGATGGCCACCTCACACAATACTCTGTGAAGGACTGAAGCCTTCCTGTAGCCTCAAGCCAGAGTCAGAATTGGTTGGTGCACATCTAACCGTCACCCATGTGTTTGCCTAGACCCTCAGAAAAGGAAGGGTGGTGTTTCAGTCTCTGCAATGATAATTTATCAATGCTCACTGTGCAAGAATACATCCATCACCAGGTTCCCACTTGAAGCTTCCTTTTCACAGTTTTACCTCCTCTCTTTGTGGCCCCTGTCAAGCTCTAAAAACATAGCTTTCCCTGTCAGTCTGCAAATAAGTAGACTTGGTTTTCTTGTTTTTGTCACTCCAAAAAGCCTTTATTCAGTTCCTCTGATTTTTGCTGCCTATGTTTCTAAAACCAGTTTCATATCAAGGAAGCAAATTCAGCCAATGCTCCAGAAGATGCCTTGCTTTAAATGACGTAGTTGGATTTCTCTTTCCAGTTACAGCACACACAACTGACAGACCAGTAGGGTATGCGTGGGCTCCATTCTAGAGGGATTTCGTGTTTGTTTTCTCTTTGGTCTTTGCTAATACACAAGAAATGTTTTATATGTGAGCTGCTGTGAGGAGAGGAATGATGGAGCACGTGTCTTTTTTGCAGTTGTGCCTGCACATTTCAGTAGTGGTTGCAGACTGGGAGCTCAGAGATGTTCTTTCCCTCAGGACACAGTTTCTGCAGCATGATGAAGCTTGGAGGTGGTTTTGAAGTGGGTCAGAGATAGCAGCTCAGGATTAGAGTTTGGAAAAGGAGTTTGTCTCTTTTTTTTAAGAGAAAGCCCTCACTTAAAATGTAACAAGGAGAATATCCTGTCCCAGACATGGGGTATTTTTGTAGAGAGGATCTAATCTGGGTTTTAGGTCTTGTGGGTCAAGCTGCCTGAGACAGGGTTGTACCTGTGACTGTGTGCTTCTGTATGTTTTGAGGAGCGAGAGGCTTTTGTTGACCTATAAAGGATGGGGAAAATCTACACATTCTTCTTTGTTTCCTCACCCTCCCTGGCAAAAACAGTCACATTAACTTGTGTGTAAATGATTTACACCCCATCCTTTACACTCAGGTCTTCTCTGGGCAAGTCAAGGTGGTGCAAAGTGCTGTTCTATCTCATAGAACAGCTGTTGCAAGGTGAATGGCCCCAATTCATCACAGAGTAAATCTTACCCTTTTAAAACTTTTAAAACTCCTTTTAAACTTTTCAAATTTAGCAAAGAGGGAAGAGGAAGGTGTGGTGTGGGCTTATGTCATGGGCTCAGTACGTTGTTCTGAGGGAAGAGGTACTGTGATGGGGTTGTCTCACCCACCATCCCAACGTATATTGGGCTTCTTCCCAGTATGCTGGTCTTAAAAGCGCTGAGGGAAAATCAATATGAGACCTGGAGCTCTACGTGCTGCTCCTGCAATTCAAGGCCTTCTGCCTTCAGGGAGAGAGGGAGAAGATGGCTATAGGGCATCCCCTCTCTGATGGTGATCCTGCTTTCTAGTTGACCTCTGAGACGCAGAGAGATGATAGTCTGTTTGGTTCCTTGCGGGCACTACCATGGAGGGATGCTGGTCTTGGTGATGTGCCTATAGCCACATCAAGATCATAATCCTTTCCTTGCTCAAGATGTCCACCATCTCCAACAATGTGAAGGTGCTGCCACTGCCACCATCTCCAGAGTGGCAAACAATAACCCCTCATCATGGCCACTGTAGATGCAACTGAAAAAAAGAACTGCAATACTAAAACAAAATACAGAACTCAAACCAGCCACAGCATACATGTTTATTGTAATTAGCCAACAAGTTTCTAGTTGGTAGTCCTCTGAATGTTTCTGAGTGGGTCATCTTAGAACTGGAAGTTATAAAATAGAATTCCCACTCCCTGCCTGCGGAAGGGTGTCCCATAGCGAGGCAATGGCATTGCTACTAAGATGTGCTCTCAACTCTGCTCCCCATGGCTTGTGCTGGTTTGAATTTGGGCTCTTCAGCTTGACACTTTGGCCAAGCCAAAGTCTCAGATTAACAAGTTCAGCCTCCCATTGGAGGCTGTTTCTCAGGACTGTGTGTGTAGTAAAACAGGTTGTCTCCATTCGTTCAAATGGAGCCTGGACCCTTGGCAGGATTCAAGGTCTGTCGGTGGTGTTCAAGATTCGAGGAGCAGCCCAAAGCTCCACATCTCTGAAGTCTGGACAAAGTCAGTGATAGCAAGGTGACTGTAAGGGAATCTGACCAGGAGCAACATCTCTTCTGGGGCAGCTGATGTCCTGAAATGGTTCTCCTGGTCAGGTTGTGGAGGGGAGGCTTTTCTCCTATGTCTTGTGTCAGGGTAGGAAGGAAGGTATGTTGCTTGACCAAGTTTTCCAGCTTGTGGAGTGGCTTGTGTGGTTATCTCCCTCGCACTGTGTTTGAGCTGGCACTGTTCTCTATGCTTTTATCTTTTCTAGGATGGAAACGTTGACCTAAGTGAGAAGTCTCTGAGCTTGTCTGCCTGGCGTGAGCTGGATGGTCCCATGCAGACTCATTCTTGCCAAGCTGGTGCTGGGATGGTGCATGGTAAATCCCATCTGAGTTGGAGGGTTGCTGGGAGCACAGCTGTAGTCCAGCTCTCCAACCAACTTGGCTTGCTTGTATGTTGCCCTGATAAATTAGCTGCTATGCTGGGGAGCAGAGTGGGGAAGAAAAACTGTTACCCAGACCACATACACCAACAGCTGTGATCTTGACACAGACCCCCTCAAGGCTGAGGGACTCACACTCTGTGGGGAAGAAGGTCTCACTTGGAAGGGGATCTGCAGCCTCCACCCCTAGACCTCAAAGCCCTTGGTGTGCTGGAAGCGAGGGTGCTCTCCTGCAGTGTTTGGCTCCACGATCAGCTGTGGGTCTCTATCCTGTGTTTGCTCTGAGACTTGGCCTTGGGCTGCTCTGGTTTCACTGCCATCTGAGCAGATTTGCCCCAGCAAAAGGGTGCAAGGGACAGCTTGTGTCCCCAAGGCTTATTTATTGACCTAACTGATGGCAGGCATCTGCTAAGGGAAACAGGCAGGTAATTTTTCATGTCCATCTTGGATTGCATATGGATAAAATTAGGGTAAAGGGAATGTTGGAAAAGAAACAGACTGTTTCTGCAGTAACAAATGAGTGTATTGAAAGGAAAGGGAAGGGAGGAGAAACTCAGCCTTTTTCCCAGCCGCCTTGCAGATTGAATGAGATGTCCAGTGCCCCAAACCAAATGGTCTCAATTTGCTCCTGCGTCAAATAAAGCTGGTTCATGGGCTGGCTGGGGGCTTGGCAGGACCATGAAGATGTGTTTCATAACAGCAGCTCTTGTCCAGAACAACAACAACAGCATCAAAAAACCTGTTGAAACTCTGCTATGCTCAGAACAGAAAACACATGCTAAGAGGAAAAAGTCCTGTAATAAAAAAGCCTGTGTAATTAGCCCCGACAAGCTCTGTAAACCAGAGGCAGCCAAGTGGTGGAAGGGGAGGGGAGAAGGAGTCCAATAGCATTTTATAGGCGAATGGGTCATTAGCTGTCTTTGAACAAAATGTTCCTCAGTGGGGAAAGCAAAGGGACAGGGCTGGCTGCAGGAAATTTTGCAGAAAGCCTGCCAGAGTTTCCTGCGAAACAAACTTTACTGGGACAGTTTATGAAAGGATTGCCCTGCTTTCTTCTAATTGCAAGAAGCAAGAGCTCCTGTGATATTTGCCTTCGAGCTGGGTTAGGGTGGCAGAGCAGAGGCATCTAAATCAATAGTTTCCAATCGTGTCCTGTTGTCGCTGCCCAACTATTCCCCTCTCCAGTGGATTCTGGACAGGAGAGCTGTAGCTTTCAGCTACTGTTTCTGCAACATGGAAAGCATGAACTTTTGGGCTTTTCTGCTGAGACTAAATGAAATCCCTGCTTCTGGTCTCAGTAAAGAGACAGAAATTCTTTTTCCATGTTGTTAATAAATAAACCCTTGAAATGGTGGCCCTGGTAAATTTTGCTTTTGCTTGCCTTGAACTTTTCTGAGTTTCCCCTTAATAATGAAGACACTCATAAATTATTTCAAAAGGAGAACAAACTCAGAGATGGACTTATTTGCCACCGAGCTAACAAGTCTGTCCAATACTTAACCTGTGGGACCATACCAAGGCTTCTCAAGCCCTGTATGAAGTCCTCTATGCAAGGATCAGAGCCATAAGACTGCTGCACCTCTGAGCTTCCAGAAACAGGAGTTTGGGGGATGTCCAGGCCTGGACGTTTCCATCAGATTCTAGTTTTAACAGGCATTGTTAGATCTATTGTCTTCAAGTGTGTCTAATTCTTTTAGAGCCTCCTTACACCCTTGACTTCCACAAGATCCTGTGTCAGTAAGTTCCTCTGTTTAACTGTATGCTGAGAGGAAAAGATGTCTCCTTTTTCAGAGTTAAACCCATTGCCCGATTCTCGTGCTTCAGGGCCTTGGACTGTGTGCAGTAACAGGCTTGTGTTTCCCTTCATAGCTGTTTTTCATAGAATCATAGAACGTACTGGGTTGGAAGTGACATCTGAAGGTCACCTAGTCCAACTCTCCTACAACAAACAGGGACATGTCCAACTAGAACAGGTTGCTCAGAGCCCCATCAAGGCTGACCTTGAATGTTTCCAGGGATGAGGCCTCCACCACCTCTTAGTATGACTGTCAAGTACATTTTCTGTCTCTCTTCCTTCTCTTCGTACCTTATCCAGACTTCCCCTGCGCATGTTGAAGAGCAGCATCCTGGCGGTACTTAGATGACTGCTGTTACCAAGACCACTCGTTTCTGTCACTATGCTTTCTAGCGCTGCCTCCATTTTGAGAGGACCTGGATGTAGTTACTTCAAAAGTCTTTGAGGGATCTTGTCAGAATTATTTTGAAAAGACAATGCACTACATCATACCTCTCTCTGCATCTTCCACGCCGCTTGCTTGGAAGTTCCTCCTGTGTAGCCAAGTATAAACTTGTTGGCACCTTGGATTTGTGCTGAAACTCTCTTTGGGCGTTGCATTTCCCACTTTAGATTTTTTTTCATCCAATCTGAGCAGTACTTCCAATTTTCATCTTTGAGCTCTATCAGCTCTTTGGTGAATTAGAGCCTGGTCCTGGCAGCTGGTTTTTATGACCCACACCTTGGCTTCAGACAGTTCAGGTCTCTTGTGACCTCTTTACAACAAACACAGCTTACAGTTAGTTTTTCTGTGCTGGTCTTATTTTCCTGGGTGGATTTAACCATGAAATGCACCATGTGCAATACGTGATGTAAGCAGGTTATTGTTGGAGCTGAGGTAGCTGACAGAAGTGTTTTTCTTCAGCAGCAATTCTTTGTGTTTGTGTTGTTTGTTTCTGGTCCCCCTTTGGAAGATCTGAAAGTTTTGCTTTGCTTGTCCCACTAGAAGGGTGAAACAGCTGGATTCAGAAGATCAGTACCTCCTGCTCAATCTCTCTTAATACACTTTTAATTGAGTCATAATACACTCTATCTTACTTTGCAGTGTTGTCAACAGCCTGTTTCCAAACAGCTGGCTGCATCACGCTCTGAGAGAACCCACAGTGTGGGAGGAAGGGAGACCTCCCCTTTGTCATTGTGCAGAAATGATGCACAGTTTTATTCTTGCTATAAAGTTAAAGTGCTTCCACTTGCCTGCTACACACAGCAGATTAGTTGCAGATACCAAGTCTGAATTTTTCAGCTTGGCAGTGAAGACTGTACCAGTATAAACAGCCTTCTGAGCTCAACCTTGTGAAGACAAGAGTTGAGTGGAAAGTTTCCCATGTTCCCGCATTAGCATCACTTTTGCTGTGGTCAGTGATGCACTTGAATCCTTCCTCACATCTGAGACTTTCTGGGAAGTTGCTTCTCCTCTCCTACAGCTGCAGAGAGAAATTTTACAACTGATCTGACCTAAAGTCTCTGCTGGAACTTTCCAGGAACACAAGCTGGACAAATAGAGTTTGGCCTCAGTTCACACCTGAATGAGTAGTAGCCAGGCAATGAGGAACTCTTGCCAAGGAAAAAACCCTTTGATCTTTAGTGGAGCTAGAATTTCATTCCCAAGTCTCTACATGTTTGAACAATAACTTCAAGGAAACTGAAAAGCTGGCCCTGGACAGTCCTGAGCTGATGTCAGTGGAAGCTGTGGGAACCAAATGGTACCATGGAGTCCACTGAGGTTGTCCAGGTCACATGCAGTCCGTGTTTTACCTTGGCTGGCTGTTGGGGTTTAGCCCTTCAGAAGGCTGAGAACATTGTGTTCAATAAGAGGTGCCTTAGAGCAATCCAGCTTGAGTGTGTACATTCAGGGTAAGTTCATTCAGGGAAATCTGTGTGCAGGTATTGTTGTGATGGAGAGAGCCAACTGCTCATGTTGCTGTCATTATACAAAGCTTGGGTCTGTTGTAACCAGGACTCAGACCCAATTGCAGCTGAGAGGTATTTGATACACATCTCAGTTAAGGTCTCTAAAGAATGCCAGTGAAACTTCATCTTTACATGACTCTAGCAGAAAGCAGACTAATGTGGGCATCTCTGTGCAACATAATGGAGAGAAGGAGTGTGTCTCTAGCTACCTGCAGACTTTGAGAGAGCTTCCTTAATCTGCTTTTCTGTCTGAGTCCTTGATTTTAAACATATTAGTTTAGTCCTACCTCAGATCTTTCTTCATTTCTGTTCTTTGCCTGGTGCTAGGTTCTGCTGGACAGTGGACTGGGCTATTTGTCCTTCTCAGCTGTCTCTTGGTGAAGGTCTGCTTTGAAGATAGTGTTTCATAGGCTTCTCCAATCTTTAAACTCTGAGAAAACTTTTATGGCTTCATTTCCCATGGGCCAGCTCAGTGTCCTGCATGCAGGACTAGAAGAAACAGCTGTTCTCTTGCAGTTATGGGTGTCAAGAGATGCTTCATTTTCCAAAGCCAGCCCCTATAGAAAGGGACTCTCTGAGCCATGCACAGTGCAAACTGGTTGCAAACAGCTACATTCAGCTTCCTCTACCCAGTTTGATGCATCCAGGGACTGTGCTGCTGGTTTAAGTGCACTGTGGTCTGATATCTGCAGCATTTGTTCTTTACTCCAGCCCCTCCTTTCCACCACAGCTCCTTAGCCTTGCGTGTGGTTTTCTCCATAGCTTATCAATGGGTTTTCCCAGTTCCATCCACTGACAGACAGCATATCTCAGGACAAGAAAAGGAGTGCAACATGAGTGCTGCTGCACCCAGGGCTCTTCTGTTGGGTGGGGAGTGTATCAGAGCTCTGTGTAGCCCAGCAGCATGACTAGAAGCCTTTCTGCATCCCTGGTGTGTGCTTCCCAGTTGTTCCAGAACCATGGTGATTGTTTATTAGCCCCTCCATCTGGAATGGAAGCTGTTTGCTCTGGAGAAGAAGCCAGCCAGCTTTGTGTTTACTGTGCTTGATGAATGGATGCAAAAGGCTACATCCCCTCCTGTCTTCCCAGTGATTCTCTGGAGCTCTTTTGGGGTGGGAAGTCCAATGTTGTGGGTTTGTTCTTCAAGCAAAATTTCTTGAATACAGAATAGTCATGACAGGCCTGGTTAAAATGGTAGGTGGTTTGTTTGGTTTATTGAAAACAGCATAAGCTGCACAGATATATTTACAGTGACGTGCTGCTGCTCTTAAGTGGGTTCTGTTTCTCTTGGATTTCCTTCTTAGTGCTTCATTTTTTTTTCCCTGGAGACTTCTAATATCTGCAGACTGGTCTCAGCTGTTTTCGTGGTCTGTCTTGAACCACAGTGCAATCACTTGTTTCTATCCTTCCCAGCATGCTGCATTGACTCATGGAATCATGGAATCACACAATCACAGACTGGTTTGGGTTGGAAGGGACCTTCAAAGGTCATTTACTCCAAGCCCCCTGCAGTGAACAGGGACATCATCAACTAGATCACGTCCTTTCTCATTGAATAGCTCATTTAAGGAGCCTGCTGCTTATGGTGAAGTGCTGAGCCATCTATCTCCTTCTTCCATGTAGAATGAGGTGTCTTCCCCTTCTCTGGGCAGGAGGTTCAGTGAAACAGCTTTGAATGGCAAGTTCAGATCATTCAGATGATAGAGGACATTGTAGAGAAGTAGGTGCTATTCTCATCTTACAGGTAATAGAACAAGAGAGGAAAATAGAGGAAACGGCTTCAACCTGCATAAGGGGAGTTTTAGGCTGGACATCACAAAACCTTTTTTCACAGAAAGAGTGGTCAGACATTGGAACAGGCTGCTCAGGTGGGTGGTTGAGCTGTTTAAAGGAGCTGTTTAAAGGTTATTTAAATGTGGTGCTTAGAGATCTGGTTTAGTGTCGAACTTGGTAGAATAGGGTTAGTGGTTGGACTTAATGATCTGAAGGATTTTTTCCAACGTGAATGAACCTATGATTCTATGATATGTATACTGCTGCCACAGTGTAGAATGGATTTAGGGGGAGTAATTATAAAGGGCTAAAGATACTGTTGGCCAGCTTCTGGATGCTTGCCTTTTTGACCCAACCTTTTTTCCTGATTTAGAGCTGAGGGTTTGAGTAGGGTTTGTTTGACATACATACTCCAGCTTCTTCATATTGGCTGCACCTCATTCTGAAGACCACTGAGAAAAGATCCATTTAAAACACAATGGTGATGTTTAGTTCCAAGTAAGGCCTGCCAATTCCAATCTGAGGATCAGTCCATTGCTGCACCAGGGGAGGTGCCCATAATGTTTTCCAGCTGAGCCTGCTCATACTGAGATGCTGGAGTGTTGCTCTTGAGGCTATGAACTTCCAAGAAGTTGTAGGTAGGAATCTGACTTGCTTGCATTATCAGAACCTGGTGATGATGGTGGTGAATACAGAGTATGCTGCTCAAGCTGTGCTCTGCTAGCATGGGAACCTCATGTTTAATAACAGCTTTGGAGTCAACTGAAGAGCATCTATTGTGTTTGAAGCTTTTTCATGCATATAGTACTTCAAGGATTCCCCCTCCTTTCAACTTAACTTCTTGGTGATGGAGGAATAAGGGAAGCAAGCTGCCAGTGCCTAATGCATATTTCTTGGAGCAAAAGAATTAGTTTATTTTGTTTAAAATATCTTACTGCAAATCTGGAGCAGCTGTGGATTTTGTGATGACTTTTTTAGTTTTGTGGAAACATAGGGTCATCTTCTTACTATTTTGTCGCATGTTTGCCACAGGAAAAATAACATAATATTGAAGAACTTCAAAGTAGTTAAATCCTACCATGTTTTTCCCTCTCTGATTAAAGCCTGTTCAGTTAGCAACCTGATGAGAAGGAGTCTGGATTTTCCTTAAGACTCCCTCTTGCCTTTCCCTTCAGAGGCTGAAATTAAGGGATCCCACAGTTCCATGCATTAGATCCATAAAGGGATATAGGTATCTAAGTCCCAGCTCTAAGTCCTATATCCCAGACTTTCTGCAGAGACATCCGAATTTCCCAGTGTCTTGTGCAATGTACAAGGCTCTTAGTTACACCTGAATTCCCCCAGGATGTCTGATCTAGGCATCCCTGTGCATTTCCTCCAAGGAACCTCATCAGAGGAGATTTGGGGAGTTATGTTCTAGTGCTGTGATTCAAGTTTATGCACTCTTCCTCCTAAGATCAGACAGATCTAAGATAAAATCATAGAATGGCTAAGGTTGGAGGGCATCTTAGAGATCTTCTGCTCCAACCTCCCTGCTAAGGGCAGGGACACCTCTCAACTAGTCTTGGTTGCTCAAGGTGTCATCCAGCCTGGCCTTGAACACCTTCAGGGAGGGGGCATCCACAACCTCCAGAATCTCTCCATCCTTGTACTAAAGAACTTCTTCCTAGGATCTAGTCTAAACCTACTCTCCTTCAGTTTAAAAACATTTCCCCTTGTCCTATCACTAGATCCCCTTGTGAAAAGTCCATTTCCAGCCTTCCTGTAGGTTCCTTCAGATATTCGAAGGCAGCTAACAATCATTGTGATCCTCCTCAGTCCATGAAGGCAGAATTGTTCCTCTGCAGTGTAAGTGTGCTGTACGACTTTGGTACAAGGTCTTGGAATGATCAAACTTCAAGGGGTAAANACCAAGACACAGGACAGAACATTGCGGATTGAAAGTGACGTGGAAAGATCATGCAGTCCAATCCCCTGCCACAGCAGGATCACCCACACCAAGTCTAGGAAGGTTTCAAACATCTCCAGAGAAGGAGACCCCACAAAACCCATGGGCAGCACCCCCACCCCTCCCCCCCAGTGCCCCGTCAGCCTCACTGAGGAGAAGTTATAGAATCACAGAATCAGTCAGAGTTGGAATAGTGGGGCTCCAGCTCTTTAGAGGTTGACTAGTAAAGAGAGTTTTCTGCTTGGTTCTACTGTAGGCATTAGTCAAGTAGGAGGTTGTCTTGCTGCTTGGGATGGATGGCAGTGAATATTCATTTTATAGCACAAGTTTGGAAAGTGTTGATGCTGAAGGTGGCCTAGCAGTTCATTTATGACAGTTACCTCAATTAGTTCTGGGGAAGCGTGAGTACGGATTGCTAGGCAAGCTCTGTGATGGCCTAAGGTGGCTCCTGAGGGTGGGTGACATGCCCAGTTGTGTGTTCTTAACTGTTGATCCTTGTTGAGAGCTAAAACCCTTGAACAGGGCTATTTATTGCTGGGAGAATGACAGAATTCCCTGCATCTGTGTGTTCTGGTCTCCTCAAGGAGATCTGGTTCCTAGCCCTGCTCTGTTGCACAGTGAATGCAGAAAGCCTGCAACAAAGGAGCAGACCCTGAGTTTTCCAAGGGAGGAATAAGCCAATCTGGCACAGTGCTTTTGCAAGCCTGGCATGTCAACTTTGACAATGTAAACAGATCTTTGGGGTGAAATGTTGCTTTTCAGTTTCAGAAATCTTCTGGCCAAGCTCTCTGCCAAAGCGTGGCATAAATGAAGTGCCCTACATTTTCTTTATCTTCCTGCAAAAGGGAGATAACCACTAGCTTTGCAGCACCAGCCTGTGGTCTCTGCACCTGAAGGCTTGGTGGCCAGGGTGCTCTGTAGGCAGGGCTGCCCTGAGCGCAGGCAGAGTGGGAGCCACATACTACTTCCCAAAGCTGTTTCAATAAGGGTGTGGAACAGGAGCTGAAGCCCCGGCTGCTGTAACGGCAGTGAAGCCCTGACAGAGCCTCAGACTCACCTCCAGATGCCTCCTGTGAGGGTCTCCCAGAGACTTGCACAAGATTTGCTGGGGAGGAAGAGGAATGGGGCAGTTTTCTTCCCAGGATTCATATTATCCTTCATGAATCCTCTGGCACCCCCAGCTCTGCTATGACCACCTGGTCTCTTGCCTCTGAGCTTTGGGAGTGCTGGCCTCTAACTTTTGACCTCCCACCTGCCTCTAATAGCAAAAAACAATGCCCTAAATCTGCTTGAGGTGACAGCTTGCTGATTCCTGCGGCATGGCTTGTTAAAGAGATCTGAATCTACTAATAGGAACTGGCCTGATAAAAGTGGGTTTTTTTTACCTCTTCACTTAGCAGCTCCGTGCAGCCCGGGGAATCTAGAAATTAAATTGGCTTTTTTTCAAGCCTCTTCTTTGCAGCAGAAATGGGACCCCTGCGGTTCGGTGCAGTGTTTCCAATTATGTTTTGGGGCATGCTGCTAATTTTTGGCAGACAGNCTCCCTGCAAAGAAATGTGACCTCGTGCGAGTGTGAGCGGAACAGTTTGGGCACATGCTGGAGGGTGGAGGGTCGGGCAGGGCTGGCTGAGCCCATTTACATCCCATGTGTGGGCAACAGCTGCCTCCAGAGCTGGACTTGGGCACCTCTTAGTTGTGTGTAGCTCCACAAAGACTAACCAGCATCAATGGGCATGCTCAGGGCAGCCGTGTCCTCTGTGGAGTTGTGCTACACCTCTCCACCGTGACATGTCATGCTCCCCTGCCTCTGCCACACAGGAAAAAAAATTGACTTTTGTTCATTCGTGTATTCATAACATAGCTAATGGATTCAAGATGACAGTCTCCAGAGGGCCTGGATGGCTTTTCAAAGCTATTGCACAATCTGCATCTCTGTGTTTGCAAACGTGGTGGGAGGATATTAATAACCAGAAGCTAGCACCCGGGATCTGCATCTATTCCCATGTGTCTTCCCCATTAGGTCAGTGGCAAGGCAACATGAGTTTTGGGAGTCAGAATCGTTGCTGTGTCTGAAAAGAGCAGTCAGAACTGGTCTGTGTTCACGTGGACCTGGAGCAGAGTGCCCACCTCACCTCAGTGATGTGCCAGCCCCAGCGGACTCTGTAGGGGCATAGCATCAAGATTTGGCATGGAGAGTTTTAGATGCTTGATTTAGAAAACAAATCCCCAAAAAACACATTGTGAAAGCTGTGAAAGAAAGTTCTGAGTTATCTTATTCCAGGTCAAGCTGAAACTTTTCTTGGGTTGGGTTTGTGTTGAAGTCTGTGGGTATGAGTTTTATAATAATTGCTGAATTTTAAACCCCTTATTCCGCTGCTGAAAACCAAAAGTCCTTCCTTTTGAAAAGGCTGTGAGGAGAGTCTGGAGGTGTGGAAAGATGGTAAAAAAGAGGCATAATATTGACAGGCTTTGGTGGAATTGCATCTTCTGTAGGGGTCTGGACACAATGAATGTTTACTTCCATCTGTCTTTGCTGCTGTGTGCTTAGACCTATTGTCAGAGGACTTCAGCAGGTGGAACAGCCTGGTGCTTATTTAGTAAGAGACAAGCTTGCATGGAATGAGATGAATACAGCTGGCCATATATTCCTGTATACAGCAGGAAAACCACTCTAAGCTATTCTGTTGGACATCTTGAATGCCTACAGGGACTTGCAGGACAGTGATTTTCCAAGGGTGCATTCACCCTTGCTCTGCCATTGAAGCACTTCCTGTCAGTGGAGCCCCTCCTGACAGTGGAGAGATCTCAGCAAACAAGATCTCACTAGTTCATTTCCACCCATCACTGCCTATTCAGATGCTGATATTTTATCTGCAGCCTCCTTCTCCTGATGCTGTTTTGCCGCAGGGACAAGCCCAGATATTTTTGGCACCAATGCTAATGTTCTTGAAACGTCTTTCAGTTGATAGCAAGCCAGCTAGTTAGGGACTTGCAGGATCCTCAGTGACCTTATTTCAGAAGCAAATTGTCAGGGTTTCAACCTGTTAATTTGCTTTCTTGTAACCTGCCTGAAGGCCTGAAGGGCTTGGAAACTGGGACCCCAGTCAGCTTAGACCTTGGCCGTGCTTTCAGGAGGAGGTGCTGCCTGAGGATGGAGGAGTGTTAGTAATGGATTGTTTGGCTGCTAATGGGAGTGTGGTTAATACCTTGCAACCTTGATGTTAAACATTTCCTGAAATTAGGTAACAAGCAATTTGCCATTAGACCTTTTGTACAGCGATGGGCTAAGCCTAGCTCTTGGATTCACTGCTCAGAAATGCTCTATTGACTCTCTGTGAGATATGCTAAAGGAGAAGTCTAGTTTGACGCTTTTTTTTCCCCAGTCTGTCCCCTGTAATGTATTTGCAGTCAGTGCTGAGCAGCAATGTTGTGTTATATGGACTATGCATGTTCCTCTGGAGGGAATTCAGTCTCTTTTCATTTCACCATCTACCCTGGCATTTTATATCTGCCCAGTATCGGGACAAATCACACCTGTGACTGTGGCAAACCTTATTTTTCATGAGACTTCTTGTCTGAGGTTGCAGTACACACAAGAGTTCTGCTCTGCTCTCAGCACCATTTATGCAGCAACTGTCCTTGGTTTTCTCGGCAGGCATCTAGACCTTTTGCTGTTGGGCACGATCAGCTCCTGGGGGGTCCTTGTGGAGACTCCAAGACCTTGTGTCCCAGTGTGTTGTTGCCTTTTCCACTAAAATTTTTTTCCTGACTGTTTAGTTTAGGGTTTTTTTTTGCTTTCACAGTGCAAAGACACAGAATTTGCTTAATGATTGCATCTGAATTAACCCTATAGTGACTACATCTAAATTAACTTCTTGAAAAGGTGTCTTTCATCTGGAAACAGCAGTACATGATGGAAGGGAGAAAATGGCAGATAGTCTAGAAAAGGACTTCCAGGCCTGTTGAGTCTGGTGTAGGAGCCGACTATGAGATGGGGTAATCCAATACCACCCACACACCTATACCTTGAGGTGTTATGCTGAGGTCTGGGGCAATTGTTGCTTGTCTTAGAATCACAGAATAGAATTGTTTAGATTGAAGAAGACTCTAAGATCATCAAGCCCAACTCTTAATGCTGCCAACTCATTGCTAAACCATGTCCCTCAGCACCACATCTACATGTCTTTTAAATACCTCCAGGAGCAGGGACTCCACCACTGTCCTGAGTAGCCTGTTCTAGGGTTTAAAAATCCTTTCATGGAAGATATTTTTCCTCATGTTCAACTTAAATGTTCCCTGATGCAAATTGAGGGTATTTCTCTCTTGGGAGAAGAGACTGACCACACTTCACTCCAACCTCCATTTAGGAAGTTGTCAGGAGTAAGAAGGTCCCCCAAGCTCCCTTTTCTCCATTCTAAACAATGCCAGTTCCCTCAGCTGCTCCAGATCAGACTTGTACAGTAGACCAGCTTCATTGCCCTTCTCCGGACATGCTCCAGCACCTCAATGTTCTTGGAGTAAGGAATCAAATAACAAACCCATGATTTGAGTTACATCCTCACCAGTGTCCAGAACAGGACAATCACTGCCCTGGTCCTGCTGGCCACACTAGTGCTGGTGCAAGCCAGAATGCTGTTTGCCTTCTTGGCCACCTGGTTATTGACCGACACCTCTAGGTCCTTTCCCACTGGGCAGTTTCCAGCCACGCTTCCCCAAGCCTTGTTATGGTTGTTATGACCTGACTGCAGCACCCAGCACTTGACCTTGTTGAACCTCAAAATTGGCCTTACACCATCGATCCAGACTGTTCATATCCCTCTGTTCAGCCTCCCAAACCTCAAGCAGATCAAGATTCCCACACAGCTTGGTGTCTTCAACCTGCTGGTGTTCAGAATGGTTCTGGTGAGCTATAGAGGTATACTCTCTACACTCCCCTCTGCAGTAATTGATTTAGCATTATTGGTCTTTATTAGTATACATGGAACACTGTCAAGCCTGATCCACAGTGCTTACCAACTTAGGAGATCCATTTCTGTTTAAGTCTTATCACCAACCACATATTTACTTTGCTCTGATTCCAGAAACGGTAACTGCTTATTTATAAGCTCTGTTTGAGCCTGAGGCAAGGCTCACTGCCAAATGCCACCAGTGGCTTTTGCTTAAGTCTACTTACCTGTGCTGCTGTTGTTGGGAGGGCAGCTTTGTCCCAGCAAGGAAGCTTGTGGTATCTCTGGATGGTCTAGAGATTGCTGGGCAGGATCAGGTACCCAGTCTGCCCAGTCCCATTTCTTGTCTCTGACAATGACCAGGACTAGACTCACCATCCATCCTGCGAAAGCCAGATCCTTATTCCTAATGAAAGTAATTCTAAATTCTGAACCAAAGATGAAAAAGAGAAGTTCAGTGAGCACTTAGTTATGTGTGGACAGTGTTGTTAGCTCCATGAACGACCAACATAACTTCAAATGTATCTTGTGATGAGGTGTATACTTTGTTTTCCTGCTTTACTTTGACTTTCAAATATATAGACCAAACACTTTTTGTCTTCCATAAGCTGTTTCAGTATGATCTTTGCTTTTGAAGCCACTGGAATTCACTCAGCACACTTAGATCTCCCAAATCGTCTGAATCCTTTGTCCAGCACATCGTGCTGTGCTGCATGCAGTCTCTTCTTCCAAGCATCTTCATCTGCCTTTTGGTTAGGTCTGGAACTCACTCAAACAGCAACACTTACCCCACTGCCTCTGATATGACCTTGTGGCACAGCGGAGATTGCATCATATTTTCCGCAGGAAGCTGCTTGTAATGTTCATACAAGACAAAGGCAAAGTACTTCAAAATGATTTTGGGAGAAGCACTATCTACTGCCATTTCCTCCATCTAATGAAGATGTTCATAGACGCATTTGGGTGGAATGAATGGTGTCTATTCTTTTGTCCCCACGATTTGCAAGTCTTTAACTCTTTTGCAAAAGAAGCTGGAAATTGGGTAACTTCCTACACACAGCCTTCTCTTGTTGATTTGTTTTGTTGTTTTTCAAACTGTGATTAAAACTACGAAAGATCCATCTCTGCTGCCTGAAAATTCTGAGTGATGTTTGTGTTGGCATTTGAACTAGAATTGAGTTAGCTTCACTATGAACCAGAATGAGGTGGGGGGTGGACTAGGAAGGGGAATATACCCCTGGAATGATAATGACTAAGCAACTGCAGACTAATAAATTGAGGTGTTAACGTCCTGTTTTTGTGCTGTTTGGTTGCCATAGAGATGGGCTGCGTGAACACATGGATTTGTTGTGAGAAGGTCAATATATGTTTGCCAAATGTTCTGCTTCTCTAGTCACTGCTCTGCTTCTTCCCAAGCCACCAAGCAAAGGGGTTTGGAACCGAAACCCTTCTGCCCTCTGGGAGCTGAGAGAGAGAGGCTGCTGAGAGCGAGGATCCCAGAAAAACAGGGCTTGATGTAAGTTCTGCAGAGCTACTCAAAGAAATGCAGGAAACATCACAGAGCAGCACTGTTTATGGAGCAGCACTGTTTATGGAGCAACCCTGCGAGGCTATTTTAGAAGCTGGTGTATGTATTTATAGCATCTATTCCACGAAAGGCTGCAAATTGATGTCAGTATGAACAGAACAAGCAAGGGGGAGCGCTTTCCTCACAAAGTGAGACAGGTGGAGTCCAAGATTTCTCCTCCTGCTCCATACAGACCTGCAGTATAGACAGCCCAGTGGATCCACTAGGAATAAAAACCTACAGGAAAGCTGGTGAGGGACTGTTCACAAGGGTGTGTAGCAACAGGATGAGGGCCAATAGTTTTAAACCAAAGTAGGATGGGTTTAGATTAAATGTTAGAAAAAATTTCTTTATAATGAGGATTGTGGATCACTGGAACAGAGGTGGTAGAAACTCCATTCCTGTAGGCATTCAAGATCAGGCTTGATGAAGCTCTGAGCAACCTGATGTAGTTAAAGATGTCCCTGCACACTGCAGTGGTGTTGGATTAGTTGACCTTTAAGGATCCCTTCCAGCCCAACACATTCTATGATTCTGGGGGAGATCTACCTCACTTGTTGCTTCACTTGATTCACTTCTGATTTGCACTGCTTGCTTGTTCCTCCCAGCTGGGGGTCATCCAAGGACTAAATCGAGACTTCTGTGGCTTGGGTTCTACCCTGCTGGGATTCTTGTGGTGAGCTGATGCTTCCGAATTGTATGTTGCTGTGTGATGACATCTGAAGTTTAGCAGCAGGCCATTTGGAGAGCCCTTCTTCATTCTGAGAGTATATTTATCTCATACTGAGGACAGATCATAGGTCTAAAGGGATTATTACCCGGTTCTATACATTGCAGGGCAAAGAATACCAGAAGGCTTGACTCCAAGGGGCGTTTGGTTTCTCAGACTTTAACTTCTGCTGGCGAAGGCATATGCAGCCATTTCATTTCCAGTCCTCTTAGCTGCTTAGCTGATGTGTGGAATGTCTTGTTAGGAATTTGTGTTTGTGTGCAGAATGTTCCCCGTGAGCGGTTTTTCTCCTGATAGAGTGAAAATGAAAATAAAGAGGTGATTGTTATTTGGAACAGTGACTTTCCTGCTCTTGTTTTGTGATAAATCTCAGATCAGCTTTGCTGAGAAAGAAGTATTTTTGCTGTAAGGTTGGAGTCTCTGTCAGATCATCCAGCTGCCAGCAGCCAAAAGAGGCCCTGACTCATTCGTCTCTGCTGCAAAGGCAGTCCAGAGAGTTGTGGGGTGTCTCTGGAGAAGCATGGACTGGGACTAGCACTGTGGCATGGGGAAGGTGACGGAAGAGGTGAAGGAACTGCTGCCAGGCAAGTGGCCCTTCAGGGAAGGGTTGACCGATGAGATGTTTGTTTGTGGGTCTCTAACACCCGGTAGATACTGATGTTAGCCTGTACATATCTGTCATTGAGGGGAAATAAGCCTGTGCAGCTGTGTGTGGTCCTCCTGGAAATTTGGATTTAGTCTCACATTTATGTATTTTTTTACCTAAAAGTCACCAGAGGTGAGGATTTGTGGTTGTTTTTTTCCCAGAATCTCATCATTCCCACTGCCAACATGCACCTTCTTGCATTTAGAAAGGAAAAAAACCAGCAAAATCCAAAGCTTTGAACAAATTTTTATTTTTCAAAGATGAATATTTGGTGGCTGTTAAGCTCTAAGGTGAAAGTTTAGATGTCAAAATATTCTTTTCCATGAACCTCCTTCTTAAAGATGGTGGGGTTTTTTCCTCTTTTTTTTAAAGCCTTTTTTTTTCCTCCTGCATTTTTATGCAGAAAATGATCACTGCAGTTTCTTATGCTATGCTTACCACAGCAAATTTCATCCAAAATGAAAATGTGTCTTGTTTTAAAATCTGTGTCCTGTTTGGAGATGTTGATGATTTTTGACTGTATTTGAAGCAGAATTTTTGTGGCAGAGAAATTTCCCCCTATTTCCTGGTGAAGATCAGTGCCCTTTGATAACAGGATGAGCCATTCACTAATTGATGATAGGGTGATGGGACAGAGTTTTGCCTCATCCTATCCTTTGGCTGGTTTTGGAGCATTTTTGGTTGTTTTTCATCTCTGTGGCTGCCTGGGAACCCTTTCTTGAGTCTCACAGAGACTCAGAGAGACTCTCAGAGACTCTCACAAAGCAATGCCTGAGCCAGCAGTCATGTAGTCACTGTCCAACATAATTTGTAGGATGCCCACACTGGACTCAAGAATTCTCCATGCCAGATCATGCCAGAGTAGGGAGTCACCAACCTGGACAGCCCTATCAAATAATCAGTTTGGAGTTATCAGTAAACAGTCAGCCAAGGAGTGGACTCTGTATCTAAAGAACAACAAACAGGTGTGGATATGGCTGATAGCAAAATAACCTGTGGGTGGTGTCAATTGCTACTGGCTGTGCAGTTATCGCAGCTGTGTCTGTGGGTAAATGTTTTGGATAGAAGTGGGGAATCTAATGATGAGGATCTTTTGAGACAACTGGGGACAACAGGAATGCCAACAGCATCCTGGTTTGTATTAGCACTAGTATGGCCAGCAGGACCAGGACAGGGGTTACTCACATGTATTTGGCTGTGGTAACCCCACACCTCAAATCCAAGAAGGATGTTGATGTGCTAGAGCATGTCCAGAGAAGGGCAAAGAAGTTTATGAGAGGTCTAGAGCACAAGTGCTGTGAGGAATGGCTGAGGAAACTGGGGGTGTTTAGCCTCGAGACAGGGGTCAGTCTCTTCTCCTAACATGTAAGTGATAGGATGAGAGAAAGTGGCCCCAGATTGTGCCAGGGTTGGTTTAGGTTGGACATGAGGAAAAATTTATTCCCCTTAATTGTTGTCAAGCCCTGGCACAGGCTGCCCAGGGCTGTGATGGAGTCCCAATCCCTGTAGGAATGTACAGGTCATAGAGATGTGGTGCTGAGGGATGTGGGTTAGTGGTGACCTGGCAGTGATGGATTAACAGTTAGACTTAAAGGTCTCTTCCATCCCAAACAGTTCCATGATTCTAATACCTGACCCGTAGGGACTGGCTGCCTTGGCATACCCATAACCTGGAGGAACATGTAGACACAATGCCAACAAAAACTGAATTGAGACCTTGGTCTGTGAGCGAGCACATGCATGTAACTCAGGTGGCAAGATTTTCCAGACAGCTGGTTTGAAGAAATATTTTGAGCTGAAAACCTTAGGGAAGTAAACATTGTGCATGCACCCTGTGCTCTGCTCTGAGGATGGTGTGGGGAACTGGGACCTGAAGATGGGTTTTGCTGGGCTCAGTCTTTGTTCCCTCAATGTGCTGACTTGCTGGGCCAGCTCCCATGGGGGTTTTGCCCACTGGCTTTCTTCGGATCAAAGACTGACTAATTTTGCTGAAAGTGAGAATGGGATGAACTGCATGAGGACAATTACAGATGCTACAGACACACTGCTGATGTTTGAGATATATACATGCATCTTTGATGATCTTAGAAGTCTCTTCCAAGCTTAATGAATCTATAATCCCAGGTAGAAAATGAACTTTACAGAACTTAAAGAAAAGCAATGGCTTTCAACTGGAGATAGCACCAGGATATTTTTCACTCTGCACTGATGGGGTAAAATTGAAGAAGCGCCCTTTTCCTAATATTCTAAAGAAGGTTAGGAGACCTGAGGTTCCTGATGGGCCCAGTCTCATGGGAACATCCTAAACAACAAGCCTGTCGAGGTCTCTGTTACACCAAGAGCAACAGCAAATCAAGAAGTGCCACTACTTGTAATGCTGGTTCTAAATGAAACTCCAGACCAAGTGCTTGCTGTGGCTTTAGCAAAGGTTGTGATAAGTAGGTTAGAAGTGAACCACACTTTTAGAAAGCTTTTATCTAAATATATAAATAAAACCATATGAACCAAAACAGCCCAGTCATGCTAAGGCCTTTGCCAATACTTTGCAAAGCCTTTGACTTTTCATGTTAGATGAATACCTAATAAACTTAATTAAGGTTTAATTATGGTAAGTAGGCTAAATGTGGTAGGTCAGCAGGCACAGCATAAACTAAGCTACCGCCAGCAATAGTCAACCTGTCAAAAAAACCCAGGAAAAATTCCCTTCTTAAAATTAAATACCTTTAAGGGACTAGTTTAGGCTAGTGTTGTCCTTCAGTGGCAGTCTGGGTGGTTTTTACTTTTCTTTCCCTGGGCAATAGTGACCAGTTTTGAGCAAACCCTGTTACCTCACATCAGTAAAAAAAAAATCAGGTTTTGTCCTTCACATTTCTATTTCACCCTGCTCTGGAATTTCCCCAAAACCAGATTTCTTATGTCTTGGTGTATGGACCAGAAAGATATGTCTTATGTTCTTTTCTGTCCAGTGAGGTGCTGTGGTTAGATAGCCCAACTGAGTTTATTAAATATCTGGTGATTGAATATGAGAGGGCTTAAGCCTCTGATTCAGCAACACATCACCAGCCTTGCTTACTATCATTGTGTAGGATGTCCTTCACAGCTATGGATGGTGGTTTTTTGATGTTGAAATGAAATTTGTATTTTGGTCTAGTCCAACCTCACTGCTAAAGCAGGTTCACCAAGAGCAGTTTGTACAGGATGCATCCTGATGGATTTTGAATATCTCCAGAGTGGGAGACTCCACAAGTTCTCTGGCCAACCTGGTCCAGTGCTCTATTACCTTCAATGTGAAGAATTCTTTCCTTATAGAATCATAGAACAGTTTCCACTGGAAAAGACCTTCAAGATCATTGGGTCCAATCTTTTCCTATCCCTATCATCACAACTAAAACATGTCCCTCAACAGAACATCTACCCTTCTGTTAAACACCTTCAGAGATGACAACTCAGTCATCAACCAATGTCTGACAAATATTTTGGTAAAGAAATTCTTCCTGACATCCAACCTGAATATCTCCTGGTGCAGCTTAGGGCCATTTCCCCTTGTACTATCACTTGCCATGAGGGAGAACAGACCAACCTCCACCTCTCTACAACCTCCTTTCACCTAGTTATAGAGAGCAATAAGGTCTCCTCTCAATCTCCTCCAGGCTAAATAGTCCCCGATGCTTCAGTTGTTCCTCATACCGCACTTGTTCCAAATCCTTCACTAGCTTGGTAGCCACCTCTGCACCCTCTCAAGCACTTCAGTGTCCCTCTTGTGGTGAGTGGCCCAAAGCTAGATACAGTACTCGAGGTGCAACCTCACAAAAGCTGAGTAGAGAGGAAAGATCATCTCCCTGCTCCTGCTGGCAGCATTATCCCTGACGCAGGCTAGGATGCCATTGGCCTTCTTGGACACCTGGGCACACTACTGGCTCATGTTCAGCCAGCCCCCTGTTAACACTCTCAGATCCTTTGCTGTCTGGCAGCTCCCCAGCCACTCCTCCTCAGGCTTGCAGCACTGCTGGCAGTTGTGGCTAAAGGGCAGGACCCAGTATTTCTAATTTGCCTTGGCCCAGCGATCCAGCCTGTCTTGGTCCCGCTGCAAAGCCTCCTTACCCTCAACAAGATTGACACTTCCATCCAGCTTGGTGTCGTCTGCAAACTTACTAAGGGTGCCCCTAGGTAGTATTGTCTCTCATAATGGGAAGAGTAAGAAACTGTCTCACCATCAACCAAGGAAGTAAACACAGTTAAATGTGTTTTCTTTCAAGCACTTCCTGGGGCTGCTGACTATATTACCCTAACTTAACCTGGGTCACTCAAGATCGTCTCAGATCAGGAATTCCACTGTGGCCATGAGACCAAGTGCTGGTAAGTTACAGTGCTTTGCAGTCAACTCTACCAAAGATTCAGCTTGTTTCTTATTTTATCTGTCTTGATTTGATCATCCCTAAAAATAATCTGCAGTGCTGAATTCCCCAGATGAGCAAGTGGAACAAGCTGAGAGGGTTTCTTGGATCAAAGTCCTAGGAGAGGAGCCAAAAGCAAAAGCCAGGCTGAAGTTCAGGAGCATCTTTCAGATGCAGAAAGTAACTGCACACAAAAAGCTGTTGCTCTCATGAGGCTTTATTAGGCGCTGGAAGAGACAAGGCAAGTTTAGGACTCTACTGCAATTAAGTCAGAGGGAATTTGAAATGCCCTCTGGGATCATAGTGTCTGGGAAAATCAAGAGGAGTAGGGAGTATTTAGGGCAATGGTCTCAGACACAACAAATTATATCCTCTGCCCCTGAAAGCCATGTGTCAAAAGTTCCAGTGACCAAAGTCTGCCCCTGTAACATCTTAAAGCTTTCTTATTGAGTCATTATCATTAGGCACAAGCAAGAACCAGGAGACCTGCAAAATACACAAATAAGCTGCTAAGGGGGAGAAATATGTATTTTTTGTTTATTAAGGATAATTAGAGAAGCCTTAAACGAAAGTCTTGAGCCTCAGTCTCCAAGAGTATACAAAGAAATGGCTATAAGCCCTTTCTAAGCGTTCCTAAAGTAAAGCATGATAAACCCCTTGTGTCAGCTGGAGCTACAGCCAGATGTATATGGGTGTTTCTTAGTAATAATGATGGACAAGTGATGGTGGGGAAGTGAAGAGCTGGTGTCTGAGATTCTGGAAAGAACCCGAAGAAAAATGTGTTGTGGGAGATGAAGTAGGGCTACTAGTACAACACGGCAAACAAGCTAAAAGCTGAATCTTTGCTAGAAGTAGTGGACACCAGGCTGCTCCAGATCAATGGCTGAAGTCAAGCCATTGTTCTGTAGAATATTGTTTGAGTCTTTCCCTCTTTACATCTCTATCTTATTGAATCTTGCCAGCAGGGCTTATTCAATTTTATGTCTGCAAGCGCCAATTGAAGAGATCACCTATGCTTGTGTCTGCAAGAATCTGGTGAGTACATTTATATTATTAATGTCCAACATACCTACCAGCAACCTTTTTCCTTAAGAAAGGCCACTACTGCCCAGCAGTGTTATCAGGGAGGAACTCTCGCTGTGTGTGACCATGGACCTGCCACCACCACTCTGTGGGTAAGGCTGGTCATGCCAGCAGGATCCTTGTGAGTTAGGTGCCATCTGCTGTTAATTGAGCCTGAAAAAGTAGTCTTCCTCATTGTAAGAGGGGTCACGTGTTGAAACAGGCTGTCCACGGAGGTGTTGGATCACCATCTCTAGAGGTGTTAAAAAAACATATGGTTTAGTGGGCATGATGGTGTTGGGTTGAAGGTTGGACTTGATGATCTTGGAGATCTCTTCCAACCTTAACGAATCTATGGTTTCCTGCCCAGGCATCAACCACTCTTTCCACTTGGCAGAGGGAAATGTGAAAGCATGTGGAAAATGCAGCTCACTTTCCTCTTGTCCTTTGCATCCTGCTGCTCACTGCTGCCTTTAGTGTCTTGATGAAAATAAAAAAGCAGTTTCTCCTTGAAAATAAGTCCCTGGAATTCAGAGGGACTGGGCTGAGGATGACCTAATTAAAGAAAAGGAAAATCAGCAATTTTTATTGTTGCATGTTACGGACAAAGGCACAGTTAGTGCCTGCTGCCTAGGCAGCAGGGTGAGGCTGGTTCTCTCTCTGGGAGCTTTGGAGCAGTTAGCAAGAGAAAACCACACCGTGTGTCAATTGAAATTTCCACTGCCAGCCCTGGGGAGCCCACAGAGAGGTGTGAAATGATGCATCCTACTTGTTCTCCTAGCTGAACCTCTAGCTAAATACATGATATTGGGCTGAACAGAAGCAAGTGAGGTTTTATAAGGTAGCAGATAGCCTGAGTGAAAAACTTCTTTTTTTAGATGGTACTCTCAAATCAGTCTGTTGCTCTGAGGAGCCTGCACAGTAAGCCTAGGCTCTGCTGGCTGGTAGCTGGGTGGAATAGCCAGGGGCCTTTTGAATATCCCACATGCAGGTGAACCACGAGTGCACTTGTGTTTCATATTTTGAGCAGCTGTAGGTTCCAAACTTTCTCTTTACATTTTTAACTTACCAGTTTCTGATCACGGTGGTTAGAATATGGTGTGATGGAGCACAGCATACTTCAGGGGAATAGTAACATGGCTCAGTCAAAAGGAGAAGTAACAAGCTGTGTTGTGTTTCTCTGGGTAGCAGTATGAAGCATCTTTGGTTTAAATTCACCTCCTGATCTTGTCTTCTGCTGTTTTGATCCTGGCTTTGTGTAGCACCAAAAGCAAAGACACTTGCATGGTATGGCAGGTTTATAAAGTACTTAGTGCCCTATACAAAACAGTTTCTTTCCATACATACCCCAGACTTATTTTTTACTGCATCAATTAAAGGTTAACAGTACCCTTACATTCTTCTATGAAGCCAATTATCGGACTCCCCAATGGATAAATTTGGAAACCAAATGAAAACAGTGCAACTGTTTTCTGTTCTACTTAGAGATGTGACTGTTTGATGTAGGGCGATTGGACTATCTGCCTGTTGTATGCCACTCCCAACCCATAGCATTCTGTGATCCTAACAGATATTACTGTTCTTAAAGGAAGTTAAAGGTGGTTGTTTTACCACCTTTACCACTCATAGAGTGCACTAAAGAGCACTCAGGTCATACGGCATTTGTTAGCTAGATTCACTGTTTCAGGGTGTTCATGACCTATCTGTTTACAAAGTTACTTAAAAACAAAAAAAAGGAAAGAAAAGCAAACACACTACAAGAGCTTGTAAAAAATTATCCAAAAGTTAAGCTATTGTTTGATTTTAAAATTGGCACATTTCCTTCAAGTATCCCAGAAACTAAAAGCAAAGCAAATTAGTTCAGGTCACATTAAACATTTCAGGTCATACAGACACTTTGGTTTTGAAATCTAGCTAAAGAATACGAACTTTTGTTTTAGCATGAGCATAAACGGATTTTTTTAGTAGGGACTTTATTCTTCCTGTTTATAGAATTGAAGGAGAAAAGACACTTTTTTTACATGATGCTATAGGTGGGCATGCCAGATCTCCAGGCTGCTGCAGCTCAGTGCTGCACTGAACTTAGCAGGCTCAGCCTGGGGTGGAGGAGTGAAATCCTTGAACATCCCAGACCCCCCCTGTCCCTGTGGTACTGTATCTCTGTAACTTGAGACATACGCAGGATGTTGGGGATCCACAACTAGGTATGACCAATCCACTTTGGGGAGAAAGGAAGTTCTGGGAGCTTTTGCTGGCCTCATAGCAGGCTCCACCTCAAACTAAGGGTAAGTTAATCTTGTGTCCAGGCTTCACACTTTTATTAAGTTAATGATCCAAGCATGCTTCCCAGTCAATCTTTCCACAATGGGGCACTAGATCTTACAGTGGGAATCTGTTATCACTCTGCTGACTCTGCCTACATCCCACATGGGCTCCCTGCACCCCTTGCCTCTGCAGAGTTCCCTTGCCTCTGCTCCATGACTTAGCAGCTGGGAGAGTTTGTCTGTCCTTGCTCCTCAGGTGAGAACAGTGTCCTGCCTTGCTGGTGTACCATGGAGGAAGGAGAGCTGTTTGAGAACATATCAGCTGCTTTGTGCCATGATAGCTGCCTGGAGGACATCAGAGCTCAGACATCAGCCATCCCATGTCTGCTTTGGGTAGCTGCCCAGCCCAGGGAGGGATGCAACCATGGGGCTGGCAAGGACCTCTTGCCCCATGATCATGACCTCATTTCTTGATGTCTGAGCTAGAGTGAGCCTGGCAGATGGAAGTCCAGAACATGCAGCATTTGCTCACCCTCCTCAGCTGAGGTCCAATACACAATAGTAGGTGCCGGAAGGAACCTCTGAAGATCATCAAGCCCAAACGCACCTAAACACATCTGCTGGATGAGTTAGTTGGAGAGCAAAAAGGAGCTTTTCAGAAAGATAACATAGATGACCATTGTGACCAGTGTACCCTAGAGTGAACTGAGCCAAGCTCCTCTGAGACCCACCTGATGATGGGGCAGAGCCAGGGGTAGAGGGTGAGGTAGGGTTTGGTGCAGTGGAAATCTTGGCACTTTGTTTCAGTTCCTAAATGTTGGTTTTCAACAAGCCAAAACTGAAATAGGAGCAATATTGGTTAAAGGCAAATGGAAACACAAAAAGGAAAGTCTGCTGTTTGGGAAAAAAAAAGTGAAAGCAGCTTTGAGCACTCTCCTTTGAGGACAGCTTTCCTTCCCCCTCTAAATGAAAACCCTGTGCTTGCTGCATTTTCGTTTTTTTTTCCTTTTTACCCTAAAAATTGTGTTAATAAGCACTTCTTTGTAGCTAGCAAGCTGCTTCCAGATGTGTTTATCCTGAATGTGCTTATTGGTTCCTGTGTGTCACTTAGTCATAATGAGCTCAAGAGGGAGCTTGTGATGTTGAGGATTTTACTGTAGGAGCCACGTCTCTGGGATACCACTCACTGCCCCAGGATGGGCTCAAGACAGCTCTGAGCAAAGTGTGGTCCAAACATCCAGGAGGTGACCGTTCTGCTCTCACCCATGAGATGTGCACCCCATCAATACAGACAAAACCGTTTGTGTGCTTTGTTAGTGCAGTGCAGAGACCATGTGGGGACCTCAAGAGTTTGAAAGTCTTCAGTGTTTTGCATTTAAGTTCTTGGTGTTAAAGTGCATGCTTTGCATTTAATTGTTTATTATGTGGTCCAAGAAATGCACTGCCTTTATCAGTGTTACGTGTGTCGCTCAAAACACAAAAGCATACATCACCGAGGAACAGGCAGACATTAGTGGCTGCTGCTCTTCCACCTCCTGAGTGGCAGCCAATAATCAGCAAGAGAAATACAATTTTCTCCTAAACTTATATTTCCATTTTGTGTGTGTCAATATGTTGTCCATAGATACAATTTCTCCTTTATTTTTTTAAAGCAGGACAAGAAAAGAAAGGAAAAGCTTAAGTGCCTTAGGTCTGGTGAAGCATTTTGCTCCATCTCCTTGCATTGCAGGGAGCCAGATGTGTTTCTCCCTGACTCCCAGGAATGGGAGAATAGAGTCATAGAACCATAAAATGGGTTGAGTTGGAAGGCACCACTAAAGGTTATCTAGTCCAGACTCCTTACAACAAGTGGGGACATTTCTAACTGGAACAGATTGCTCAGAGCCCCATCAAGCCTGACCTTGAATGTCTCCAGGGACAAGGTCTCTGTCACCTCTCTAGGCAGTGGTCTAGTTCCAGTGATCCACCATCCTCAGATTAAAGAACTTCTTTCTAGTGTCCAGCCTAAATCTATCCTTTTCCAGGTTAAAACCATGACCCCTCATCCTATTGTTCCATGCCCTTGTGAACAGCTCTTTCCCAGTCTTCTTATAGGTTCCTTTCAAGTATTGGAAGGTCGCTATAGGGGGAGCAAACAGTGTGAGGATTTGGGGTTAGCAATCCTGCACTGGGGGTCCTATGATCTTGACTGTTATACATCATATTATCTCTGGTCGTGACAGAGGTCTGGTGACAAGGCAGCAAAATAAGGGCACTCAGTGGCATAAACCAGCCTCAGTCCAAGAGATCACACACTGTAGCATGTAAAGGAGGTGATGGGAAGCATGTGAGCAAAAAAGGATGGGTTTGGCTGTGACCTAATGAATGTCAACTTAAAACTTGCTTCACTGGAATATTCTGGGGACTCTTTCATGGTTCTTGTGTGAAAGCAGGTCCAGATGATGCAGCTGGGCTCAGAGGAAGCCAATCAACACATGATACACCATGCTGTGAAGGGCCTCTGAGATCAGGTACCAGGGTTTGGCACAGAGATGTGCATGATAAGACTCCTTTAGCCAGAGCCCTAAGGTGCACAGCATGCTTTCCACTAGGAGTCTGCTAGCAACATCCTCCCTTCAGTGCACACAGGAGAGGCAGGAATAGAACCCAAGTTGGGAGTCCTCACACACTTGCCAGTGTCGCTGTGGCTAAAATATATTCTGGGAAGTATGGCACACGCCCGTAATTAATTTAACACAGCCCCAGACTAAGAAGAAAACAGGAAGTGCTCTTTTGAAATGCACTAATAGACCTTCTCCTCCAGTCTCCTGTTGCTGATAAAGCCCAACTTCATAAGCCACAGAGGAAGTCATAAAAGCGGTGTTGTGATCCCAAGTTCTTGCACCAAAGGCAGTTGAAAATCAATGGAGAGGCTCTGATTGACTCAAACATGTTCTGAAATTGGAGCTTGTGCCATTAAACCGCTATGGAAAAAGATGAGATTTGGCCACAACAGCCCCCAGCAGAGCTACAGACTGGGGGATGAGTGGCTGGAATGCAGTCTGTCAGAGAGGGACCTGGGGAGTACTGGTTGACAACTGAATAAATACCAAGCAGCAGTGTGTCCAGGTGAGAGGAAAGGCCAATGGCATCCTGGCTTGCATCCGGAATAGTGTGGCCAGCAGGACTAGGGATATAATTCTTCCCCTGTACTCGGCACTGCTATGACCTCACCTTGAGTACTGTGTGCAGCTCTGGGCACCTCACTTCAAGAAAGAGATTGAGGTACTGGAGTAGGTCCAGAGGAGAGCAACGAGGCTGGTGAAGGGACTAAAGGGCAAATCTTATGAGGAGAGGCTGAGGGAGCTGGGGTTATTTAGCCTGGAGAAGAGGTGAAGTGGACCTTATCACTCTCTGTAACTACCTAAAGGGTAGTTAACAGTTATCATCTTCTCCCAGGCAACTAGTGATAGTATGAGAGGGCATGGCCTGAAGCTGCGCCAGGGGAAGATTAGGTCAGATGTTAGGAAGCACTTCCTCATGGAAAGAATGGTTAGACATTGGAATGGACTGCCCAGGGTGGGAGTGGAGTCTGCATCCCTGGAGGTGTTTAAGAAAAGACTGTATGTGGCATTTAATGCCATTTTATAACTTATTGTGGTGACGTTAGGTCATAGGCTGGCCTTGATGCTCTCAGAGGTCTTTTCCAGCCTCAATAATTCTGTGATTCTGTGTTATGAGGGGAGAGAAAATGTGTGGGAGGAGAACTGCAAATCCTTGTAAAATTCTTTTTTCCCTTATTTTTGATCTTCAGCATCACTGGACATAGCCCCTCCGGAGATGCTGCCAGACTGTTGACTGCCTCCATCCCTGCACACTGAGCACCCTCTTCATGGAGGTAAGCAGGGCACTTTGGGTTTATTCTATTTATTACCCATGCTGAAGCCTATTTAATATCAAGTTGAGGGTTTTTTTAAGTATGTTCCCAAAAATGCCTCATGGACAGGTCTGTTCATCTGCTGAGCTACTGCTTTGGAGCTTGCAAAATACAAGGAGTCCTCCGTCATCCTGCTTGAACATTACTCCTCAGCTGAGACGCCACCAGTGGGAGCATTAGGGAATATTATTGATAAACAATAGATGTCTGGTGGGAAACGCTGATTATTTTCTAGTATAAAAGACTGCTGCATCCTATGTGATAATTCCCTTTTCTTTTCCTCCTTGTTGGCTTTGTGTTCTTGTGATTTATTTGTGGGCTGGCAAGCATCCACAGCCCTGCAGGAAATGGATGTCTGCTATTGTGTTGAGGGGGGGGGGCATATAAACGTGTAATTTTCCCACTACATTAATTATCGACATTTCTCCCTCACTGGAGCAGCTCCATCAGTTCCCTGCCCTTTGGTTTGGAGACAAAGTGTTCTCCCCACACCCCCAGCCCAAACTGTGGGTATTTATAGGGAATCCAGACTCTGACATCGTCAGCTGAGCTGTGGGAAAGTTTAAGACTGGGTCACTCCCATTTGCCAGCTTGGCCTGATCACAAACAGTGGAGACGGGAAGCTCAATGGGTTTTTTTAACCTGATGATAATAGCTCCAGAACAGCAGCACAGCCAGGTTTTCTCTGGCTATTCCTCCTGCAGACACTTTCCTCAAGAATAAAAGTGGTTTGGCCTAAGAAAACCACTGTCTTCTTATGGAAAAGCAGTTCTACAGCAATTTACTTTGGAGTAGCTATGTTTCTCAATTCCTGGCTCCTGAAGATAGACCCAGATGAATGTGGAGCAAAGAAATGGAACCCAAGAAAAGTATCCTGGTTTCCTCACTTGTATAAGAAATAGTGTGGCCAATAAGAGTAAGGAAGTCATCCTGCCCCTGTACTTGGCACTGGTGAGGCCACATCTCAAATACTGTGTCCAGGCTTGGGCACTGCAGTGTAAGAAAGACATTGAGGTGTTGGAATGAGTACCAGGAAGGGCAACAAAGCTGGTTAAGGGATTGGAGAACATCTCATATGAGAAGAGGCTGAGGGAGCTGGAATTGTTTAGCCTCAAGAAGAGGAGACTGAGAAGAGACCTTATTGCCCTTTGCAACCACTTGAAATGATGTTGTAGGGAGGCCAGTGTTGGCCTCTTCTCTCAAATAACTGATGACAGGACAAAGGGAAATGGCCACAAGCTGCTCCAGGGGAAGTTCAGATTTGAAATTAGGAAAAATTCCTTTACTGAAAGAATGGTTTAAACATTGGAACAGGCTGCTCAGGGAAGTGATGGTCTAGTGGTTATGGAGGAGTTGGGTTGAAGGTTGGACTTGATGATCTTAGAGGTCCTTTCCAACCTTAATGATTCTGTGATTTGCTTTATCAGGTTTTGTTCAAGAAAATGCTGGACTGAGAGATCAGGCTGAGATACATCGGCCCATCTCCGCTCAATTTGCTCTACTCTGTCCACCAGGTCTAGTCATTTGGCCTTCAAGCTGAATGGACTGCACAATATCCCTTTTTATTTCTTTCTTACAAAAATGTGGCTAAACCAAGGAATTCCTTTGAGGTAAATCTGCACATGCAAAGTGCCCTGCTCTGAATAAGGCAAAAAGGGGTTTTGTCAAAACCCTTCTTTGGTTTTTGCAAGTTCTGTGTCCTACAAGGCCATCACTGTGCTTGGCTAGATTAGTAGCTGGTGCTCCTCATCCAGCTGGACTGCTCTTGTGGTTCTCATGGAGGATTCTCCAGTGGTTGCAATCGGCACAGCAGTGGGCCACATGGCAGGGGTCTGCCTGCACATCTATATGGGAAATAATCTAGCAAGGGAGCTCAGGCGCAGAGAAATGGGGAAACCATGCTACAGCTTCACAGGTCCTACATCATGGCTTGCCAAACTTAAACCCCTGATATGGTTGATATGGTTGGTTTCTTTTTAGTCCTTGGTGTCTGAAGTGGCACATGATTGCTATTCATCTGAAGTGTAACTCTGAAGCTGCAATGCCCCTTTTGTGAGCTGAGCTGTGACCTGGGTTTGCCAGGTTCTCTGGAAAGGGATTGCTGTACCTGGTCATTGTTTAAAGGGTCTGTTGGTCTCCCATAGTGCATGAAATTCTCTCAGGTTACTTGTCCCCTGGAGCTGTTCACTGAGATACCTAGGAAGCCCCTGACAGCAAATTTTGGCTCACCGTGTGTCTTGCTTGCTTCTGATCCAAGAAGCGTTAAAGTCTCCTGAATCAAAACCACACCAAAAGTACAAATGAACACAGTGCAGCTTGGGATGAGGAGAAGCAAACATCTGCTCTCATTGTAGAGTGCAAATTCTCTCAGGAGAAGGCTTGGTAATGAGTCTTGTTCATTCTTTCTTGAGCTGTACTTCTCTGAGATAAGAAAGCTGGCTAAATTTGTACCAGAAGGTGATGCATCATGGAGTGGACTCTCCTTCAAGAGAGCAGCTCTGTTGAACATCCTGGGGATCTCTGTAGATAACAGCTGTCATTGAAGAGGTCATATAATTTCCATCAGACTGGATGTCCCTGAGCGTCCTTTGGCTTGTAAAGCAGGTTCCTAATGAAATGCAAGGCCTGCTGTGATTTTTCTCAGTTTTTCCTGCCAGAAGTGGGCATGTTCTTCACACAGGGTACATTGGCAAGTACAGAGCAGGTTGGATTTATGCAAGCACACAGGCTGTGCTGCCTGTGACCATCCCTGGGTCTCCTACAGAGTCTCTGTAGAGCTGATGCGTGTGTGGGGAGATAGGCACACTTAGTTTCTGTAAATCAGAGCCTGAGAGCCAGAAGAAAGAGAGTGAAGGAAGCCCGAGCAATAGGAGATGGCACTGATTTACAACTGCTCAATACCCACATTACACAGATCCCTGGAAGGACAGCAAAAATGCTCTTCCTACTTTTGATGCTGCTGGCACAGGGACCTGCATTGGAGGAGACATGGCAAGTGATGCTGGAGGGGAGGTCAGGAAGAACCCAGATGCTTTTAGGTAGCTAGCAGCAGGATGAGGGAGCCTGGGAGGCTTGAGTGATGCTGAGCAGGTAAGCCAGTGATGGTGAGTAGACACAACTCATTGCCAGTTCTGGACCAATGCTGAGACATTATCTTGGTTCTCTTTCATGGGACTGAGAAGTGTCCACCACATCCAGCTTATGAGAGCAGAGTGACACATGCTGTAAGATCAGGGAGGCCTGCTGTAAGATCAGGGAGGC
Source organism: Upupa epops (assembly GCA_013397515.1). Taxonomy (NCBI): domain Eukaryota; kingdom Metazoa; phylum Chordata; class Aves; order Bucerotiformes; family Upupidae; genus Upupa; species Upupa epops. The sequence goes on along the minus strand of VZRI01010914.1, from coordinate 189,404 downwards.
CTACAAGGACAGAGCACAAACCTGAGCATGGAAACAGGAGGAAGGTGAGCATTCATGATGGGTGAACATTGTGGGATGCAGCTTTCTGGGGTGAGCTGAGTCCACATCCTTTCTGGGGGCATTGCCTGGATCTGCTGGTGCTCTGGATTTGCTGGGATAAGTCTCCTTGGGGCAGGGAGTGTGCTGCTAACAAACGTTCTTCCAAGAGTCTCTGCTAAGCATATGAGATAAATCTGTCCAGATCCACATCAAAATTAAGCAGGTTATTGTGTGTATTCTGCCTCAGACCTGTAAATCTTGACCATTTTTCAGTATCTCACTTGCACACAGCTCGCAGACCACAACTGCCTCACAGTCCATGTGGAGCTGACTTTATCAGTCTGTGTAGATGAAGTCTTGTCATCTTATGCAGAATTGGTGTTGCACACCTGTGGGTGATGCCAGCAGGATAAGGCATCAGATACCACGCTTTGAGAAAGTAGCCACGTGATTGTAAGTGCTGCTTGGTTGAGTGTCTACATGCTGTATCCAGAAGGTTGCTGTTGCACATGCATTGTGATCTGGCCTCATTGAATGACAGAATTCCTCCTGGAGAAGGAAGGATGTCCTCATGAAATCTTTTATTGTCTTCTGTTCATCTTGTTTGAGTGAAATGCCCCGGAAGGGATGCTATAGTGCTCAGCAGCAGGAGAACCAGAGCTTTTCTCTTTAACACAAGCCAGCTTAATATCTTCCCCCTACTTCTAGCACTGGCCGTTGATGAGGTGGGACACTGAAGGACCTTAAGCAAGTAAGCTTTGCCCATGATACTTCATAGAATGGCTTAGCTTGGAGGGGACTTCAGAGATCATCTAGTTCCAACCTCTTGGCCCTAGACAGGGACACCATAGAATCATGGAATCATTTAGATTGGAAAAGAGCTTTGAGATCATTAGGTACAACCATTAAGTTAGCACTACCAAGCCCACTTCAAAACCACATCACAAAATGACCAATCTAGACATTTATTGAACAACTCCAGGGATGGTAACTCAGACACTTCCCTGGACAGCCTGTTCCAGTGCTTCATAACTTCTGCTGCTGCTCCGTGGGGTGCTGTGTGTACCCATGTTGAGAATTGGCCTTGACCAGTTGTTTGGGTGATGGGAGTGGAGGTGAAGAGTTGGGAACTGAGCTGAAGTCCCATTACCGACTCTTATTTCCACTCATCAGGCCTCTAGCACCACCTCTGGTTCCCCTTTCCCATAACATCAGTGAGGCTTGGGTGAGAAGAACAGGTTTGGTAGTTGCCTGCTTGCGCACCCTTCCTGAGATGCTGTTGCTCAAACCTTCTTGTTTCAGGCATCTGAAATGCAGGAGTGAGGGGGGAACCTGTGGCTCTGTCAGCAAGCCCTTCACAGTGTGCCCTGTACATCCAAACATGACGCAATTTTGCATCGGAGGACTAAAAGCCAAGCAGCAGGTGAGACTGGGTTAACAGCTTGGGCATGGCTGTTTCTAAAGCGATGCCTGGGGAGCTCTAAACGCAGACACCATTAGCAATAACAGGATCTGGGCACTTAACTTCCTGCCCTGCTCTAAAAGCTCCAGCCCTCAGCACCAAGCATCCTCCACTTTATCCTCTAGGTCTAGCTCAGTGCTTAGCAGTCAAGCCCAGCCCAAGGAGCTGGACAACCTGCTGTCATATGGCTATTTGAGTAAAGCCTCACCCATACCCTCTTCCATTTTGCAGGTGTTGGGGAAAATTCACCTTTAAAGCTCTTCCTTTCACACATCACAAAATTACAGGTTTACTCATACTCTGGAAATGCCATGAATTTACTGCTCTGGTCAGCAGTGAGGAGGTGCTGCTGTGACACTGATAGAGCCCTTGGAGTGTGGCCTTCAGTCACTGTAGGTGAAAGAAGCGCCCTTCTGTCTCAATACTGGGCACTGCAGGGGGCGAGAATACAGGGCAGGTGTAAATGTGGGATATACCTGAGGTAAAATACAGAAGGGCAAGTGTGTTCTGCTTCCTGAGATGCTGCAGGGAGCTGCTGAGCAGAAATTGTAGTGGGACAGCACAGGTGGTGGAGGGAGCAGGAGAAACATCCATTATTTATATACCCTCTGCAGTGATTTCATGGTGGGTTGGGATTGGCCAGGAACTGGGTCAGGATGAAGTGGGATGAAACAAACAGAACCCAAAGTCCTCAAGTGAGTCCTGTTGCTGAGCCTGTGTTGATGGCCTTGGCACAGCACCGTCTAGCCAGGCTGGGTGAGTACATGTGGGAAAAGTGGTGTTGCAAGGTAACACAGCTGAGTGGCCCCCATAATTTTTATCTCCACCTTTGGGCAGCAGAATGGGGTGTTGCACTGATTTGTGTCATAGCATTGTATTTAGCAAATTGCTGATGGAGGGGAAGGTGTTCTTCACCATGAGTAAAGAGGGAGGCTGTGTTGGTATGTACACCATGGGTAGGAGATGTGATGAGTAAAGAAAGTTGCTTCCCTAGTGGGGAAGGTGGGGTGCTAGGGCTACCATTGGTGTCTGCAGCCAGCAGCTCAAGGTTTGGGCTATAAAGTAATCCAGGGTTTAAGCCAAGTGTGATCATCTTCAATGCTATCTCAACCTGCTGTAAAAAGATTTATTGGTTTCAGAATGTATGAGTTCTCTGGATAGGGGAATTTGTCCACAGAGACCACAAGGTGTATTAAGCCCCCTTTTTCTATGCAGGTACCTAAATATGGCCAGTTCAAGATCCTGCTTTGAAAGCTACCAAGAAAACTCCAAATATGACAGTCAGTGGGGGAACCCACGAAATGCAAGAGTAGCTGACAACTGAGGCACGAAGTTGGAGAAGTGCTGGAGCTGATAGAAACCAAAGCAGGTAACCCCACAAATCGATAGTCCGGGATTTCCTCTGTGGGTAGCAGCCATGGGATGAGGAAAATATCACACTGGATTGACTTCAGTTCCCATTAGGTCTTTCAATCTGATTCGCTGTTGTATTTTTTCTTAGGGGAGAAAACAAAATGAACATTCACACTTGCTGCTACAGCAATGTGAAACATTTTCCTCTTTGAGAGCCCTTCCTTGCTATCCAATGCCTTCCTTTAGTGAGCGGTGCAGGAGTTAAGCAGAGCTGTGCATCATCCAGAAAGCATGAAGCACTCAAAGATTCCTAGAAACCAGCATTGCGCAGGAAGAGCTAAACCAGAGGACTGTGCAGGGAGCGAACATGTAGCTGATCCTCCCATCCAGGGAAGAGGGGCTTGGAAACGGCAACGGGGCTTTGCAATCTGGCAATGCATGCCTTCCACTCGGAGCAAGAAATGTCAAGGAGAATTAGTGAGATGGCTGGAGGCTTAGATGGCAATGGGAAGCACTGCTGCTCATAAGCAGGCTGTGACTACTCAGCCTTGCTAATCAGATTTCAGAAGATGCTCAGCTGGCTCTTGCTGTAGGGTGCTTGTTGTATGTTCTGTTAAGAGCAATGTGCTGGGGAGAAGGCTGGATTTCAGTGAGAAAAAAGAAGGCATTAAATTAGCCTCTTCATAGGGAGCTGATATAATGCCCTAGACCTGGTTTTGTCAGTGGAGGGGGAAAAGGCTCTTTGGAAACCTGTGCAGCTCTGGCTGATACACACACTGTTATTTAAAGTAAGCAAGTAAGCAAGGCAGGACCAGATGCTCCTCTGAGCATGTGAGTACCAAGGTGACCAAAATGTGGCCTTACACAAACAGATCTGCTGGCTTGGAGTGATCTAACAACCCACCTAACTACATGGGCAGCAGGAACCCACCCTGATTCCAAAGCTACAGTAGCTCAAACACAGTGCCAGATAGAAAAGGGTCTGCATCCAGCACCGACTTCATCACTGCTTGGCCAGTCAAGCTGCTTCAGCTGCCCCATGAAAGATCCCCATTAAGCCAAGGCATGGGTCACTGTTCAAGCCAAGGGACTGAGGGATCCTTTGCAAGGATCAAGGTGTTAACCAGTATAAAGTGGTGTGATTTCTGTGTGGTTTGCTTGCTCTTGATTCCCTTTAAGCATCAAAGTTTACTTCCATTTCCCAGCACTCGCTGAAAGCAGCTTCCGTCAGTGCTGCCTGTGCTCTCCACTGTGCTGTATATGGCATTTCTATTTTTAGAAACCAGGGTTGCCATGGCAACTCAGTGTATTTTTTTGTTAAATATAGCAGCTGTTGCAGGGAACTCTTGTCCTTCTGGATGCAAAGGCTGTGTTTTTGCCCTCTGACAGAGCTCAGGGTATTAAATGCAGATGAGAAGGGATGATTAAATAAGTGGGAGCCCAGAAGAAACCATGGTTCTGTAATTACACAGAAGGGCTTTGCATGAGGCTGTGCATGTCTGCTGCTTCAAAAGCAGCCCTTCTTTGTCAGAAATGGTGTGAGGACAGTGACATGAGCTCCATGAGACCACCCATCCCCTCCCTTTCACTGTGGGGCTTGCTAACTTGCCTGGCTTTTCCTTATTCCACTCTCTGCCCCTTTCAGGAGACATGCTGGTCTTGACTGTGCTTACCAGAATTCATCCCATCTTTGAGAAGATGTGAGGCTGCCAAATAGGTCTCATCAGGGATCTGAGGATCCTGCAGGAAGGAAAGAGCCTGTTTGGAGAAAAGCAAGTTTCACCTTGTACCCACACTGGAGGATCTTGAAAAAGAGGGTTAGGACCTAGAGCTACATCTTCCTCACTGAAAGAAGTGCCAGTGCAGAGGACCAAGTTGAATGTCTGGGGCTGGCCTGAGCAGCACAGAACCGTGCTGCATCCCAAAACAGGGATGTGCCCAAGCCCCAGTATCTGATGGGGGATAAACTGTTCCTTTTTAAATTTGCTTTTAGTTTGTTTGTCCCTTCTGCATTAGATCCCTGTACATCACAAACTCATGTCTGCAAGAGGCTGTTATTCATCTCCTGGGAGGAGAAGAGACCAGAGTCTCCTTCTGCTGGGTTCTTTTTCATTTTGTGTTTGGCACTTTGCCTTCCCGTTTGTGTGGGAGCTTCCCAATTCATCCAGCTGCAAGGGACACCTGAGAGTCTCTGTCAGCACAGTCTCTGCTTCTCACTTCCATTCCAGCCCAGCAATAGCTCTGTGCTCGGGGTGGGGAACGCTATGGCTTGGGCCAAGGGCCATCTCCAGCTGGGAGATGGAGATTTTTTTTTTTAATTAACTCATTGTTGCCTCATTAAATGAGAAATGAAACTGAGTGAACAGCAGATACTCGGCAGAGCTTAAGGTCTTTGGAATTTTATTTCAAAGGTGGATACAACAACAAACAAATAAAAGACCACAGTTAAACCAGCTCAATGTTATAATATCTGCAGAGGTCACCATGACCAAGTTTTTGAACAGGAATAACATGTCTGAGATTCTTATCTGTTCTCTGAGCTATCGTGAGCAGCATCTATTGCTGAGAATGTTATTGCTTCTCTGGATTTAATAGCATAAACGTTGCTTATGCAAGCAGAATGCTGCAGGGGAATGGATCTCCTCTCGCATGCTGCACAGATTTGGGGGGGATGAGGTGGTCCAGCTGTCTGCTCCCTTTGCTCTCCAGGCCCTTCACCTCACATGTGGGCCCTTCAACTAGCTGTGCAAGGGGATGTGGGGTCAGAGGGGTAAAGTTGTGAACAGTCAGGAGTTTAAGAGTCAGCATCACGTTACCAACTGCTTACTAGAACCCATCCTGGTCCCTCTGAGGAGCTGGAACCTGTTTCCAACTTGTGCTGGAGCATTTTCCTCTAACCGAGAGTATAAATATGGGGGTGGGGGGGTCATCCTTGCCAGGAGCAAAGGAAGAAAAGATATAAAATGCCACAACTTCAAGTAATATATTTTCAGATGTTTCTGGCTCAGACCATGTAGCTTGCACCTGGGAGGGAGCTTTGAGGTAACTGTTTTCAATGACACTTTGGTTTTACTCCAGCATGAGGTGAAGGGAGGACTGTGGGCTGGGCACAAAGACAGGTGAACTGGACATGCACCTGAAATGTGGCCTCTGTGCCTTCAGGCTACTCCAGCCTCTCTGCCTGATGAGCCATGGCTGACAGGACTTGGTACGTTTAATATTTCCTCTTCCCTAGCTGCATCCCTGCATGTGAGTGTCATTAGATGGGGTGTCAAGCTCCCAGTAGCAGCAGGAGCTTTGATGAACCCCAGTCCCAAGTGGTTGGATCTAACAGACTTGGAACAAAAGCCATGTCCCTCAGGGTGCCCACTGGAGTGGTTTTGTCTGACAGTCTCCTATTCCTCAGTCCCTGAGACAGAAGAGCTGCTGCCAGGCTGCAGAACAAGGTCTCAAGCAGACTTGTGTGGTACAGCATGGAGGTAACACTGATGCTCTATAACAGGATCCAGCAGAGTGAGTAGCACAAGCAAAACTCCCAGCAAGCAATGCAAGATGTTTTGTCCTTGGAGCTGCTTTGCCATCATGACATGTCCCACAGGAGTAGATGTCTTGCTTGCTAATCCTGCTAGGTTGCCGAGGAAGGGACAGACACTCCTTGACCACCTCAGCCAGTGTCCCAGCTGGACTATACCTCCCCAGCAGGCAGGTGTGTGGGGTCAGGATGATTGGGTGTAGATTACTCCATCCTTTTTCCTTGGCAGTTGCACATTTCAAATTGTCCTGCCCATGGGTCACTAGTCATCTGAATGGCTCTGCTCTGCAAATAAACCTCCTGATGGAGCCTGTTTCCCCAGGAATGTGTATTTATTAAAACTTCTGCCTCTGCTTATATGTCCACTTCCCTGTGCATTCAGTGATCACCTCAGTGTTTATTCTCCCTGCTTTCCCTGCATTGATTTATGGGCTTATTGTAATCTCTCCATTGTGTTGCTTCTCCCCTCCAGGCAGTGTGGAGCAGGCACAAATCCTGGGCGTTTTCTCCTTCCACACTGTGTCTGGTCCATCCTTCAGCCATTTGCAGCAATCTGTGTGAGGAGACAGAAGGCTGAAGATGGATTTTTCACAAGAGTATCTAGTGATAGGGCAAGGGAAAATGGTTTTAAACTAAAGGAGACTAGATCTTAGGAAGAAGTTCTTCAGTACAAGGGCAGGAAGACTGTGGAACAGATTGCCTACAGAGGTTGTGGATGCCCCCTCCGTGAAGGTGTTCAAAGACAGGTTGGATGAGGCCTTCAGCAACCAAGACTGGTTGAGAGGCATTTCTGACCACTGCAGGGAGGTAGGAGTAGATGATCTCTAGGATCCCTTCCAACCTTAGCCATTCTATGATTCTATGGCTATGACTTGTGTCACCCTCAGAGCACTGCCCACCATATCCCATATTGATGAAACTGGGCTTTTTCCCAGCCAGAGTGCTTCTGGAGGCAGTGGAATTTCCTCACCAGTGCTGGGGGCTGCTGTGAAGGATGAAATGCTGGTCATCTGCTTAGAAGGTGAGTAGGGCTTTCAGCTGTGCCTCCTAAATGTGAGCAAACTACTCCCTTCTCAAGGTTAGGAAGTTGTTTGTAGGCTTTTATCAAAGCCATTTGCAAGTCTTTGTATGTTTGGGTTTTTAACAGCTGTGTGAAAAGGGAAGGGATTATTTACTGCATCTTTTCTTGGTTTCTCACCTTTGGACTCTAGGGCTTGTGGCCCAGGTGGGTGAAGCTCTGGTGAGAGCTATGTCTCACTAAGTCCCTGCTAGAGAAGAGGAGTGAGTGGCTCTGCAGCAACCTGGAAATTCTTTCTCATGTTTTGTTTTTCTTGCCTGCAGCTTTGTGCAATGTTTCTCTTGCAGTTTTTCCTGTCTCCCAGTGGAGATGCCTTTTGTATTCTGGTCCTGAGGTAGCTGTGGCTCTATCCGTTCCTGAAGCACCAACCATGAAGCTCATCCCTGCAACTGAACAGGGAAGCTCTGAGCATCCAAAGTACCAAAGAGATTAATGAGCATCTACTCTGAGCTGGGGAAGAAGTGCTGAGAGCTAGTCACAAGACCAGTGGTAAGAGGGAACAGCCTGGAAAGATTCTCTTGGCTTTTACAAAGCAGTGTGAGGTATCATTGAGTGAGCAGGAGCTACTGCTAGGGCAGGGCTATATTTGGACTGTGTGTGCTGGATATTTTCCACATCAGGGTTTGGTTTTCTTTTATGGTTGGTGGGTTGTTTGTTTTCTGGGAAACCCATGAATGTCAGAGGAGTTTTTGTTTGTTTCCCCTGCAAGTAGAGAGTTCTCTATCCTCTCCATGCTCAGCCTTGCACTGATACTATTATTTGCCAGGCTGGCCTCAGCAGCCTCTCCAGCCACAGCAGGTTTTGGGGCCATTTGGGGAAATCCTCTGAAAGAGTAGTCTCGGTGGTGGTGTTGATACAAGGGGGAAGGACATAACTTTTGTGTGAGTGAGAGTTTCCAGGTGCTGAAAAAGAGAGAGGAAGTCCTCAGGGTGAAAAGAGAAAATGGCTTAGTTTCTTGTCTTAGTTTCTAAAATGATTCCCAGCCTCCCTGCCTCTCACAAATCTGCCCTGCATATTCTGTCTGCTGGCCCTGTCCTGTACTTATTTTTTCCATGGCTCTGTATCTACTGGCAATTGGGGTGAAAGTGAGAAACCAACTTGTCACCAGGTGCTTTGGGTTTCTTCCACACTGCTCCAGGTTGAGCATCTGCAGTGGCTCATGCTGCCTGGAGGAGTGATAAAGTACCCAAGTGACAATGAGTTGGCCCAGTGGGACATGTGGAAGCAGTACAAGGTCTCAGGTAGCTGCTGAGTATCAACTTGTTTGGAAGACCCAGACCCAACAAATGTGAAGCCTGTTGCCAAAAACCTGACCTAAGCAAAGGATGTGGAGGAAAAAACTCCCCTGCCAGGTTACTTCCTGATTTACTGCTGGTGAGCAGGAGCATATGCATTTGTTTCTGGTATGGGCAAGTGTCTGTAGCCTGTAACAGCCTCAGGTGAGCTCAAGATAAGCTACTCACTTGACCTACAGGTGTTCCAATTAGCCCTTAGGAAGGGCAAAATGCTTTCAGAGGAAGAGATTGAGATAAATAAGCCTGGTGGGACCAGAAGTCTCCTAGTTGCTTTAGGGATCTCTGTCAGTAATTTTATTCCCCTTTCTAACTTGTGAGAAAGCACGTGGAGAAGATCTCTCTGGGCTATATGGGTTAGTGGTAAACTTGGTAGAGTAAGGTTAATGGTTGAACTTGATGTTAAGGGTTCTTTCCAACATGAATAAGTCTATGAATGAGTTATGATTAAATCTATCCACCAAGAAGCAGCCAAGGCTTCCACCTTCCCCACAGAACATGAGCTATTTGAACAGCACTTGTGCCTGAACCAAAGCTGTGTCAGGAGCTGGAGGGAACAGCAGGCTGAGTTTGCTGTAGGCTTGTAACCCTGTTTGCTTTTAACCCAGCCTAAAACCCAGGCATGCATGGAGATACTGTAATTGGCTGTGCTGCTGCCTCCAACTTATGTAGATACTTTTTGTAGTCTGTTTGACTGTTTTAGCCTCCCCAGACTGACTCTTAGTTCAGTCCCTTGTACAAGGAAATTCAGGCAACCTGTTTAGCCCTTGTAATGCCCCTGTACTCCCTTCATGTGTGGGCTTGGGCTACATTCATGGCAGCCACAGGGTCTCTCTCCCTTTTGCAAGAGATGGGAGGCTAGAACAGATGAAGTGAAGGTGAGGATCCCCTAGTGAGTCTTGGATGTGTCCAGGGCAGTGTGGAAATGGCTTCTGGAGCTTCATTCTTCTTGATATATTCTGGGATGTACGGTATGTGGGTTTTTCCTTTCTTGAATTTCACCCTGAGCCTCCTGTTTGACCAAACAGGAAAGCCTACCCTGAAATCAAGACATGACCACACAAGACAGCCAACGTTGGTCTTTCTCATGTTACAGGTCTCCTCATGAAAATAGCCCTGCCACTTCAGAAAGTGAGGGGAACATTGGGGAGACAGATGCCAAAGCCTCTCCTCTTTCAGTTTGGCCATTCTCAAAGGCAGCTGCATCACTGGAGGAGAAGCAGGAACAGCTGGAGCAGAAGAAAGGCCAAATGAGATGATTCCACTATTATTATTTAATCTCCCCATTGAACAAGAGCCTAGAGCAGTTCCTTTGCCAGTGAAATCCTCCTGTGTGGGGCTGTTACACAAACATGTGCAAGTCCTGGAGAGCTTCACTCTCTGGGAAGGACAAGATGTCCCAGAGAAACAGCCACAGGCGATTTTTTTTATCTCCTAAGCTCTCTGTCACAGGGAGCACTGGTCATCAAAGCACCCTGGTTTTGAGACACAGAAAACATGATGAAGGGTAGATGGGGACCACAAGATGGCCTGTCGGGGAAGGCTGAATGAACTATGTCTTGTGTGACTAACAGCATCTCACTTCACAGTTCATCCCCAAACCCGTTGTTTCAATGTTTTTAGCGTTTAGAGGTTTGGGTGTTTCTTTGGTTTTTCCCAGGTGAATGCTGCAATGGAGCTCTCAAATGCCTCCCAGCAGTGGGGCTTTGTTTGGGTGTGATGACGGCTATCTCTCCCCAGTCCCTCTCCCTTTTCCAGAAGGCTCATCCTTGTAGGATCCTACCTCTAACTGCCTTTAGGATTCTTAACATCTTTTTCGGCTTTGTCTGCAAAACAAGTTCCTGTAAAGGGATTGGAAGAAGAATGCATTAGGGAGAGATAACTCTTAATGGCAAGAACTACTGTGAGAGGGACCCTGTTTAGGCTGCATTATAAAAACTCTGAAATCACTCAGCCCTGTAAAGTAACCTCTGCTTGTTCTGCATTGTCCTTCATCCTACTGTGTACCAGTAAGTTAACTATTCCACTTCATGCTTTCCTTTCTCTGGAGTTTAGATGAAGTGCCCCTTTGTGTAGTCTTGCTGTTCCTCAATACCTTCCTCCTACCTCATATTGTATAAAGAAAAATAGGGAGAGAGTAATAATTTGTTTAATCCCTCATGAGACCCCCATTCCACTTGGCGTGTCTTCTGATCCAACAGCCACGTCAAGCAATAGAGCAGATGCATAGATCAGCTTTGATGGCTGGAGACAGTTGTTAAAGGTTGTCAGTTGGGTGCACACACCAAAGAAAAAGGGCACCCCCTCTCTCTTCTCTCTTATGGCCTGAGGAGCTTCCTAGCTGTCCTGACACCAAAGCCTTTCCTTTACAGGGTTTTGGCATCTGGTGCTGTTAACCCAACGATGCCAGGTTGATCAAATGGAGGGGTCCTGCCAGGGATATTTTTTATCCCTCCATGCAGAGGGTGGCTCCTCATGTCACCCTTATAACAGACTCTGGCCTTCTCTACTAGGGTGCATGTTTCCTTGAAGTCCTCTGCTTAACCCACAGGAGGTAGAAAGCCTCTACAAAAGCCCACCTCTGCTTGAGTGGAGGGATGGCCTCAACTGGGACAGAGGCTGAGTGTGATTCCTCTGCTGTTGAGCTGCCTCCAGAAAATTCTTAAAAAGAGGGCTTCCACAATCAATGAATTGGTCATCTCTCAGATTGCATGGGGTTAAGGAAAAGGTGCAGAATAAAAATAATCTCTGGGGGAATGCATATCATATACCCATAAGTGTCTTCCGGAGACCTTAAGGATTAAATGATGGGTTGGAGGATGCCATTATGAACATGGTTTCTCTGGGAACAGGCCAAATAAAATCTGTGGAGGAGCAGTTTAACTTTCCAAACCAGATGAACCCACTCCTTATGGGATGCTGTCCGGGGGGCAGAACATCTTAATCCAGCTTGGCTACCCAAAAATGTTCCCACACCCCATGTCTGGTGTCAGATAGCGATTGGCAATGTTGAGCACTGAGTCTGTGGTGGCAGCTCTGGCATGGGACAAAAGCTAAACCCAGCATTGCCTGTACTGCACAATGGATTTGTTGCTGTTGTGAGGAGCCCAGTACCGGCTGTGGTGGAGGGCTGTGATATACCCCAGTTCCAGATGGCTGGTGGGTTCTCCGGGCAGTGTTGTTGAGGCAGTCTTCATCTGGCATAGTCAGCTGGACCTTTGCGAAGCTTGGCAGGTGGGACCTCTATGCAGCATGGTTGTGTGTTGTTTACAGCCCCTATCCTTGTGCTGGACAAGAGGAGGTGAGGGCATCAAGGAAAGCCACTGTGGAGGAGCAGTCTTTGATGTGCAATCATTAGTTGGTGGCAATGTTGCTGCAAGTTCTGATCTTACAACACTAATTTTGGGCAGAAACTAAAACTCTTTACTCTCAGAATCAAAAGCAGGACCTGTTCTGTCCGTTGTGATCCTCTCAGAGTCTGTGGTGCTAAGGGAGACCAGCAGGGCTGGGTGGTAGAGGAGATGGGTGGATACCGCTTTGCAGCCTGCGTGTGCTGAGTCAGCTAAGAAAAGTCCAACCTTGGCAGTGTCAGTTGTATCTTAAAGATGCCATCTGCTCCTGCCAGATTGGCCACTCCAGCAGTGTAGCCAGATGTAAAATGGCAACTGACAGGGATAGCCCCAACCCACATCCACCATACCCCAAAATTGCTGTATGGGTGAGGTGTCCTAGCTCTGTGTGGCCCCAAAAGTTATCTTTTTTTTTATCAAATAGAGCCATTTGATGTGATTTTTCTTTTCTTTTTCTGGTGTCTTCACTCATCACATGGAAATTTGGTTTATTTAGCAGCTTTTGGGGCTGAAGCCAGTGCACTATCTGTTACAGAAAACTTTCATCTTATAATTATTATTAAACATCCTGCTTCTGCCATGTATAAGACTAGAGGCTTTTCCTGGGTCTCTTGTTGGAGCTGGATGGGTATGGTTGCATCCCAGAATTGTAAAGGCAAGCCCAACACTGCTGGCCACATATTCTGCTTGGGACACCCTCCTGTGACAGCAATAGGTCAGGGTGATGGCAAGCTGTAGGTTCCTCCCAGGGAGGTAGCAGAAGCAAAGTCCAGGAGCACCTGAGCAAGGAGAGCTGCTGCTGCTTGAGCTGGGGTTTGCAGATTGATGCTGCAAAGCCTTGGCCAGCAGCATGGTTTGACTCATCCCAGGGGATGGCTGAGCAGCAAAACAGATGTTACCTTGTCTCCCCACCAGCCTGCAGGTACAGAGGTGCTTCCCTGTGCTGATTCTCACCTTGTTTTGGATTGAAACAGGGAATAGGTTGGTTTGATGCCTTTAATTCGCTTGTCTCAGAACCTGATAGCAAGTTTCTGTGAGCTCTGAAATGAGTGGTAGTGAGAGTCCTGCCTCTTTCAGGACCTCATTGTTTATGTTCCTAGTGGGAAGAGGCGTTCCACATGCTGGTGCCAGGTCTCAGACATCCCAAATCCTCCAAATCGAGTGCCACTGCCTGGGAACTGCCATGGACCATGCTAGAGGCACTCTGCCTGCTCAAGGCCGTCTGCAGTAAGCCATACTGCTGCTTCTGACTGAGGTTTTCTACCTTATGCCTCCCTTCACATCCCTTCCTTGCATTGGTTGCTCCATAGGTGGAGCTGAGAACAGCCAACGCTTTCAACAGCAGCAGTCCTTCACCCTTCACCAATCCCATGAGGCAGGAGTAGTTTCAGCTACAAGCAGGGCCAGCCAGCTCCAGTCATCCTGAAGATCTTTGGCCAAATGGCAAGATGCACGTGCCCAGTGTGGACACTGCGTGCCCTGATGCTCCCCACACTTTGGAGATGACATGCCCACATGTATTCTCCCTTACCCATCCACTGTCACCTGTGTTTTCTTGGTGTGCAACCCCTCCATCCCTGATCACATGCCTGGTTCACCACTGCCCCCTTGATTTGTACTGTGGAACGCTAAGCTTGTTAGGAGTTCAAGATGGGGGTGTAAGCTCGAGATACCAAGGGGATGATGCAATGAGATAATGCTCAATTGAGCTCTAATTGTTCATTTAAACTAATTAAGTTACCAGAAATTTTGAAAGGGTTGTTAGGATTCCTGCCCTTCTCCTAAGCATGTGTGCAGAGGGGGCAGGCAGCCCCACAACTGCCAGCTGTGGGTTTGCTTGCAGCCTTCTCTGGAGCCGATGGTGTCTCATGTCAGGAGCAGAAGATGCAAGGCCAGGCTAATCTGTTCAGGCAATTTCCTCATCTCTAAATATCATTACCCCCTTCTAGAAAACAAGCATGTTGAGTGTTGCATGGGTTTGGCATCTGAGTTGCTGATGTCTTTAAAAGGGAATAAACATTGGGCCTGCTGACATGGCAATGAAACTGGTGCATCTGGAAGAGAGGAGTCAGCAGTAGATGTGCCCCTGCAAACTGCTTGTCATGATGAGTGCTCTTCCCAGATACTGCTAATCCTTTCTTGCTCCTAGGTCTCCTTGATTGTGCTCCTGTGATTAAGTAACTCTTTGAAGACATCACTAGAAGTTGTTTCTTCCATGTGGGAATGTTGCTTACCAGGTTTGTAGCCTTTGGCTCTGTGCACACAGAGGAGAGCAGCATCCAGGGTGCTCTAGGGAGAAGTCTCCACCAGAAGGTCAGGACCAGGCAGCTGCCTAGAAAGGTTGGTGTCCTTGGTAGAGGTGCTGTACCTGAACACAGGAATGATAAACTTCCTAGGAGCTGATACTTCCTGGTGGTGCTTCCTTTTCCAGCCGTCTGGGAAGAGCAAAGAACACAAGTCTAGGGAAGAGAAAGGTGCCATGGCTGGTGTGATAGGTGAAAACAGGCCATCCTTCCATAGGCAGAGGGGAGGTGAGCACTGCTTTCTAGCCTACAACAGCTTCCCCACAAGCATGGTACCTAAAGCCCTTTTTCTTTTTATTTGAAGGATAGAACTGTAGCATTGTTTAGGTTGGAAAAGTCTTTCAAGAACATTGTGTCCAACCATTAACCCAGCTGTCCCAAGAGCACCACGAAACTGTGTCCTTTATGTTCAGATCAATAACTCTTAAACATGTCCAGGGGTGGTGATTAAACCCCCACCCTGGGCAGTCTGTTCCAAGGCCTCACGACCCTTTCCATGGTGAAGCTTTTCCTAATGTCTAACCTAAACTTCCCCTGGTGCAACCAGAAACTATGTCATCTTGTTCTGTCTTGTTGCTTGGGAGGAGAGACCAACCCTACTTCTCTACCCCCTCTTTTCAGGTTATTGTAGAGATGAATACTGTCTCACCCCTACCTGCTTTTCAACAGACTAACCAGCCCCAGCTCCTTCACTGCTCTTCGTAAGACTTATTCTCCAGACCCCTCACCAACCTTGTTGCCCTTCGGACCTTCTGCAGCACCTCAATGTCTTACTGAAGCCTTGGTCTTCAGGAGGGAGACCAAAGCCCAACATGGCTTTGAGTGTCTGAGAAGCTTTGCCAACATGCAAAGCAGGGGAGCTTCTTTTACAGGTACCTACACCCAGGAGAAAACCGAGGCATTTTCTTCAGGTCAGGGCCTCATGTGATGAAGAGTTGGTGGCAAGGCTCCATCCTCTGCACACTGTGCTGCTGCAATGCTTTTGAATGCTCCCATGGTGAGTTCCCAGCCCCATACCGGCACAGCCTGCCTCACCACTGCCCACCCTGGAGTTGTGCCCAGCTTTCCCAAGGCAGAGAAGGCAGTTCCCTTTAGATGGAGGCAAGCAATTGCCTGAATATTCATGTATCAGCAGGCAAGCTATAGCAGGCCCTTGTTACAAACTGCTACCCGAACTGCTTACATCCCTAAATGATGGAAATAAATAAACAGATGCTTGTTAATTGACTTAATTACCCACCAGCAAACAGGAGACCGGGAGCACATCAATAAAAAATGTTTTAAAAAACAACTCGTAGTAATTCTTTTCCGTATGCAAACCGAGCCAGTCTCGTCTGTCTACAATAGACTCCCCAAAGACAAGAAATGGATTTTCATTATGTGGCAAGGGGAGATCAAAGTCTGAAAATTAGGGTTGTGGCCTAAAGCAAGACAGAAATTTATGCCCTCTTCCCAAAAGTTGGGCTCTTTGAAATGCAGGCTGGGCCAGCATTTAACATAGAGGAGTCATTGTTATTCTTGCATGAGGAATAGAAATACAGCAGCTGACATAATCCTTGTTTTCCAGCAAGGAGCAGGCAGGGCTGGGGAGTTCTTAAAGTTTTTTTTTTAATTGACTTTGGTGGTTATTTTTCAGAAGATGCTCAAGAAAAAGGCAAATGGAAAAACTGAAGGCACATCCCTATCCTTGCCATGTGGCCATGTCCAGTGTGAAAGCTCAGGGTAAATGTGACGTGGTTCTGAGCAGGATGATGCTCAATGTGGATACCCACAGGCGAGTGCTGAGCTAGGAGTCCTGGATGAGTAAGTCTCGAATAAGTCCAAGCCACAGACTTGTGGTCAGAATCACAGGGTGGATGCAGAGGGTCCTGTGCAGATCCTGAAGCAGATCTGCTAAGCCTGGGAGTTAGGAGTTGCCCCACCTTGTGACTTTTTGCATTCCTCTTTCTGGCAGCCCGCAACTTCTCATGGGGAGTTTCCATCGGAGTGCATCCAATGAAACCCAAACCACAATGTGGTCTGTTAACTGGAGCTGCAGAAGCTGTTGTCTCTTGCAACTTCATTTGATCATGACAACACTAAAAAAATCTCCAGCCCTGCAAAACTGGCCACACGGAGCTCCAAAGTCTGCAACTGTATCACACACAACGACTGAATTTTTTT
>VZRI01010914.1:87133-165352 GCA_013397515.1 Upupa epops | reverse complement strand
CTAATGAGATGGAGGAGCTAGAGAAGAGAGGAGAAGTCAGGTGGGATTTTACAGAGTGGAGGGCTTTTCTAATGAAAGGACAAAGTGAGAAAGGCAGAATCTGGCTGCAGAAGGGCAGAGAACTCTCTGCTGAGCAGATTCTGGACTCTCAGAGGAAAGTGGAGATGGGAAATACTAGAAACATCCATGGTGCTAGCTAGAGGAAAGAATGAATGATTTGGGGGATACTCCACAACACTGGGCACATTACAGAAAGGTCAAGCCAGGGATAAGCATCCCATTCTCAAAGTAAGACCTTTCAACATGACTCTGAAGGGGGTGGGGGTGGGGGGTGGGTTTTGGAGCCTGGAGCAGTCTCCAGGTCCATCCTTGAGGAGGGTGATGAGGAAGCCACATTCCTGCTGGGACACATGTTGAATGAGTTTTCTAACTACAGGGTTTTTTTTTAGAAGCTTGTTATCTACTTTATAAAGCAAACCTGGCAACCTTTATAAAGCAACCTGCTATGGACCTGCAGGGAACGGATTTCACATGTACTGAGGGGTGAGAAGCACAGAGATTCTTTTTAATCTGCGTACAGAGTGGACCATTAGCCATCCTTGGCTCGGTAGCAAGACAAAACCAGCAGCCTGAGGGATCAGTGGTGCCAGTTAGTTGTGTGGAAGCATTTTCCTGCGTTGTGTGTAACTGAGACAATGGAGTCCAAGATGGGTGTCAGACGTGACTCAGAAGCAGTAACTGGAGCAGGATTCTCATGGAAGGCAATAGCACAAATCATTTAAGGTTTAGGAGGCAGAAATGACCTAAAGCACAGACAAATCTGTCTGTGAAGGTATCGGTGCATTTTTGCCTGGTCCTCATGGTTTTTCCCTCTTACTGACCACATAACTGGCCAAGATACTGCTGGAGCTGTTGCTGGACCCTAGGCATTGCTTCTTTTCACTGGTGGGAAAGAATTTTATGGATATTAGTAATTTTTAAAAAGATTTTTACAATGAAAAGGCACTGATGAAGGTTTATCCCTCGTCTGACTAACTTCTATGCCACATTAAGCAGAGAACCAATGAGATATCCTTTACTGTCTGTGGCTACTTTTGCTTTCACCAAGTTTTTGGAGCAAGGCAGCGAACACTGGGTCTGAAGCATCACTAGGGTACTTACATTTGGTACCTCAGGTGTGTTTGAGGCACTGCTGTCTCTTCTTTGCTGCCTCTTCTTTGCTGCCTCATTTCACCCATGGTCATTTATGGAGGAGACAAGGGTACCGTTGGGACCATATTCTTTAGATAAATGTATTCATTAGATAAATCCTTCCTGCATGATGTGCCCCCTTACTTCAAACACTGAGTCCTTTAAGTTATCTTGGAGATGATCAGCTGCACCTCTGTCCCTTGGCTGCTTTCCATCCTTCCCCAAAGTCTGAGGTGACACAGTTAAGCCTTAATGAAGTATTATGGGTGACACAGGCCTGCTGGCTGTTGAGAGTGGCACATAGCCCAGTGCAGAAATGCCAATGCAACTGTTTGCAGTGGAAAACATGGGCCAGGGAGTGAGAGGAGTGCTGGTAGCAGCTGTGGGGCAGAACTGCCTTGACACTGGCACAGCATCATGCCATGGGATGTGTGGCAACTGCTGTTGATGTGGGGGATGCTGGGGACAGAGAGGGTGCTGCTGACAGGGAGAGATAACTACTGGGAAAGTCAGCACAGCATGTGGTGCTGGTGGCAGAGCAGTGGGTTATTGGTGCTACGCATCCTCAGGGCTGGGCAGCTGCCAAAAAGGGGTTGACCACATCTGTATTTCTTGGTAAAAATAACTCCACAGCACAAACTTTCACAGAAGGAAGGGCAAAGAGCAGCCAGGGTCTGGCTCCATCCCTTCACCACATCAGCAAACATCTTCTTGGCCCAGCATGAATCAGCAGAGGCTGGGGGCGCTGGGGCACGGGATGGAATTACTTAGGCTGACACTGGCAAAGCCCAGAGGACATTTTGGGGGCTGGAAGGAAAATAATACTGGGCAACATGGATTCATAGTGGACCTCTAGCTCACTGATAGTTTACATAAGAGCAACAATGATGATGGAGAGGGAAATAAAGAGAGGAGGCAACAAGCCTTTCTGAAGAGCAGTGGGGGAAGATGGTTTTGCCCTGGGCAGTGATGCTGTTTGTGGTATTTCTTTTGTTTCCCTCTGTGTCCCAGTCAGCCAGCAGGATGAGGCCAGGCTGCCTATGTTGTGTTGATGTGAACTTGCTTGCTTTGCTGGGTTGTGGTGGGACTGATTTCCCATTCCCGCCACCACACTAGCAGTTCTGGGTGCGGACTGGCTACTGCAACTGATCCTACACTATGGAGCCCAAGATAAGGGTGTCTGCAGGATATGGGTTGGGAAATGAGGACCCACATGTCCCTGATTGCCATTTCTACCGTCTCACAAAGACGTTTCCCTGACTAATGCTGTGATTCTCCTCCCTGTGATCTGCCATCTGTTGCAGTCACCAGCCAGAGGGTGCAGCCAGAAGGTTGTAGGAGATGTTCCTGGCCAATGTAAGGTGAGGGTGCCATTGTGTAGCCACCCTGCCAGGCAGGTAGACACTGTGCCCACCCTGCCGAGAAGAGTGCATTATGAACGCACCATGCTCACCAGCTCCATCTCTACAGGATGTGGTGACAATGCTGTCTCTGGCCTTTCTAGGATCACACCAGTAGTTAATTCCTTCACCCTGACAAAGCTTGCTGGGAGGAGAAACCAGTAATTTTCCATTATCCCCAGCATCGGGAGGCACAGAGCAAGCTCTGAAAACCTGGCAAGGCTCCACAGCGGGTTCACACCTATTGCTTTTGCAAGACATGCGATGATAAACCCTTGAAAAGCAAAGAAAGTCCATTGCTGTGATTCACTGTGCATGCTGCAAGCTGCTTGCTTTGTTTCATCTCTTTTCTTGTCTCATTTTGGGAGAAAAGAGGGGGATTTCACATTTCCCAGCAATTTTAGACAGTGTTAGTGTCTCAGGTAGCCTGACCCTGCCACCCCACTCCTGTCCCAGCACTTGCAGTGAGCCCAGTATCTGCATATTGGCTGTGACACTTCCTAATTGCTCAAGATGGATCGTTTGAGAAAAAGCCTTCCATATGGTCCACAGGAATTTTTTTTATATCCCCCCCCCCCTTGCTTCTACAACTGTTACAGGAAAAGATATTTTCCTCCTGTTTGACATATATGTAATCTTCTTCTGATACACAAATGCCAGATGGCACTAGAAAAAAAGATGATAAATGCGTCTGCAGCCTCAGACAGTTAAGTCTGGGAACCTTGAGAATGGCTAGAGGGGAGCTGTGAGTGGCTGGGCTTGGAGTTTTTTGCAGGGGTGGGGGGGTGAGCAGGGGATAGTTGGTGTTGACGATGGAGCATGTTATTAAAGGCCTTAAGGGGAACAGGGAAACACTCCCTGTCCACCCTCTGCCAAACCCTCCTGGGCATCCCATTCTAGGAGTTGTGCTGTGCTGCTTTCAGTGCTGAACACTGGGGAAACCCAAGTGATGGAGGGATGTTGATCTTACATCTACCTCTGGGAAAAGTTCCTGAGATGCAGCAAGCAACAGAGAAGGTAAGCTCCAAGAACACAAGCACAGAAAGCTCACTGCACTCAACAGGCTGGATCTAGACTGCCTTTGGATTGGGTATTACCATCCCCTGGGAGCAGCACACTGAGCTGCAAGGCTCAGAAACTCAGCCTGTCATTTGCTTAGGAGCACCATCCCATAACAATGTTACTGTCTGTAAATATTGCTTAATGCTAATCTGCTCAGACACTCTCTCTAATTATGGGGATGAAAAATGACTGTCGCCTGCCTTTGTACTCTGGGATAACCTTGGAAATGCGGTCTGTCACTCCAGCAAGGAATTTCCTCCCAAACCTTTGTCTAATAAACAGACAGGAGGAGCAATCAGGTAGCAAAGCATTTTGCTGGAAAAAAGCAGATTAATCTTTTCTCTGGCGGAGCTGTGGGGCGAAAGGAGGCCATCAGTCTTTATGTGTTCAGCTCCTTTTCACACTTGGTGCCGTGACTCACTCCCAACGCCCAACAGCGGATGTGCTTTGCTGCCAAGGTGGCTTGTCCTTGCTGCAACCAGCCTTGCTGCCAGCCTGTGGTGCTTCCTTCTATCAGCACATACCTGCATCTGCTTGGATCTCTCCATGCTGGGCTTTGCTTCTTCCCTATCATTCACAGGGATAAAGGTAGGGATTGGGCAGGATCTCCCCGTGTGTTCTGTTATTCATCCCTTTGTTGAATGTTCCATCTTCTCTTATCCTTATCAGGACCTTCCAGAGCTACCTGCTCCCATAAGCCCTTGTACTTTTTTAGGAGAAAGAAGTGTTTCCAGCCTTGTCTCGTGCAGCACATATCACCTTATGCATGATGCTCACTTTGAGTTAAGCACACCAGTGCTGCCTGCACTGAGGTCAGGCTGGGACATCCTGAGGTCTTTACTAGCTGCTGGTCACCACAACCAATCTGCTCTGGAGATGTGTTTAGGATAGGCTGTAAGGCTGATGGACATCTGTGGTGGGAAAAGCTGCCCAACTCTTGTCAACCAACTTCATTTCACAGACTCAACAAGGAATTTTCCACAGCCTTTGCACAAAAAATTTGTCACTCCATCTCTGAGCAAGCTGGTGGCCTGTACGTGAGTTTATGCAACTGCCTTTTTAAAGCTTTACCCCAAAACTCCAAGTATACAGGAGGTGGAAGGGTTGGTGCACCTGCTTGTGCATGAGGAGAATGTTACTGGCAGTGCTTTTATTATGCCTCACCTAGAGTAACTGCCCATGCAGGCACCTTCTTTCTAGAGCAAGGGTTTAGCTAGGTGCACCTGATGTAATCTCATGAGGAGAGGTCACATAGTGAGGTGTAGGATGTGCCCCAGCATGTGGTGCTTAGCAATATGGTTTGGTTGTGAACTTGGTCGTTAGTAATTGGACTTGGTCATCTCAAGGGTCTTTCCCAATTCAAATGATTTTAGAATTCTATGGGGCTGCAACCCTTTCCAGGTGGGAAAGGTCTGTTTCATGGCTGCATGTATGAAGAAAGAGGCTTGCACTTTGGTCTCTGCTGTTGCCTGAGACCATCTTCGCACTAATTCTGTTCTGCAGAATATAGCAAGTTTGGGCATGGCTGCAAGTCCAAGGGTGCCCTTCTTAGCATGTTTTTGCAGCACATCTGCATCTGTCAGAGTGACAATACCTCTCCAGCTTCCCATCAGATGCTGCAGTCAGTTCTGCTTCAAGTTATGCTGCTTCTGCTACGGTTTTGCTAATGGCACCTCTCCTGGTGCTCTATGGTTTAAGCAAGGGATCCTCAGTCATAAAGTTATCATACTCCAATGCTGGATATGAACTTCAAACTCTAGACCCCCAGATGTGAGGGGAAATGGAAAAAGGAACAGAGTACCTACTTCTCTGTAAATACTTAGTGCCATTGCTCTTCCCATCGTTTGCCAGGAAGCCTTGAACTGCTGTTTCTGCTTTCAAAACCTAATTTTAACAGAAAAGGTGGGAGATTGCCACAAATAGCATTCTTCCTGCCTATGGGCACATGAGCCAGGGAGGAGATTTTTCTGGGTTTTTCCAGAGGCAGCTGACAAATTTGGCCAAAGAGACCTTGGGCAGATAAGCTGCTGCTGAAGGAAATGTCCGACTGTGGGTGTTTTATGGGTATTCACATAGGGCTGCTGCTGACCCCGTGTTCTCACAGGGCTAAATAGCAACAAAATCATTGGAAAAAATGTTGGTGTCTCATATCAGCTGGAGAGCTGTTGAGAGGGCAAAGCGTTTATTCAATTTGTTGCTGACACTGATTAAGTTTTCACTTGTCTCTGAGATGTTCGTGCTGCTCCTCTGGGTACCTTTGGACATGTCAGCTATACCAAGGCATTTCCAATTACCCTGTGACCTACCAGATAAAAAAAGCAGTGTGGCTGTTTTTAATGGGCTTTGAATAGCAAATGAAAACTGTTTAATCTGGCGCAGTCAGGGGAGGCTTCGATTTGGTATTAGGAAGAAATTTTTTACTGAGAGAGTGGTTAGGCACTGGAACAGGCCGCCCAGGGAGGTGGTGGAATCACCATCTCTGGAAGTGTTTAAAAAAACAAGTCAATATAGCACTTGAGGCCACATGATAGTGGTTAGTAGGAGATGCCCTTGCTTGTTGCGGGGAGGGGGGGTGAACTAGATGACCTCTGTAGGTCTCTTCCAACCCAATACGTCCTATGGTTCTGTGACGTGTGCCTTCCAGCACCACCCTTGGCAGGTTACATTCCATCACACCTTTCTGCCCTAACTCTTCTTCTTCTTGGGCTCTGCTGAGGGTTTTGCAGACAAAGAAGAAACAGATAAATGTGGGACCTTTAGTGAGTGACTGTTTGAGTTTTTTCTTTCCTGACAGTCTAGAGAATTTTTCCCCTAAATGTGCAGTCATGCAACAAGTGGCTCTTTATGTGGGGTTTCTCCTGTGGTGCCCTCCCTGTTCCCCCAAACTTGTAGGATTTGACCCATGCAGAAGTGAGGACAGGGAAGTGGGTACAGCTCTGTTTTGCTGACCTGTGACTTGAGTGACCTGAGATTTCCTGCTTGCTTCAGGAGCCCAGAACTGCCTGAGGCTCAACTGAAAAAAGCATTTCATTTCTAACAGGCAGGGGAATTTGGTGCTTAACATCCAGTGAGATCTAATGAACCAATCCAAGTGTCTTTACTGTTCTTGCTGGGTGCCTGCCTATATATTTAGGTAGAGCAATACGGGGAGGAAATATGGCTTTTAATAGTTTGTGAGTCACGGTGAGGCATGTCTGTGCCGCAGGCCAGCAGCTGCTGCTCAGTGGAGGCAGACACCACCAGCCTTCTAGGTAGGACCAGCCTGGGCAAACCTGCCCCAGTGGCACAGCATCAGGGAGCAACATGCAGGAGCATCCAGTGACCTAAAGGCTATATAAATAAAATATTGATCTCCCTTTGGTTTGCCCTCCTGGCAAATGTGCACTGCCTGAGAGAACTCAGCAAGACCCTGGAAACTATACTCCAGTCAGCCTCACTTCTGTACCTGGCAAGAGCATGGAGCACATCCTCCTAAAGGCCCTGCTGAGGCATCTGGAAAATGAAGAGGTGATCGGAAACCAGCAGGGCTTCATCAGAGGCAAATCCAGCCTAACTGATTTGATGGCCTTTTATGATGGCACTTCAGCACGAGTGGACAAGGGAAGAGCAACTGACATCATCTACATGGACTTGTGTAAAGCATTTGATACTGTCCCGCACAACATCCTGGTCACCAAACTGGAAAATCATAGACTTGAAGGGGCCACTCTCTGGGTAATGAACTGGCTGGATGGTTGCACTCTCAGAGTTGTGGTCAGCAGCTCAAAGTCCAAATGGAGAGCAGTGATGAGTGGTGTCCCAGAGGGGCATGGACAGGCTTGAGAAGTGGGCCAGTGCCAACCTCATGAGATGTAACAAGGCCAAGTGCAAGGTCCTGCACCTGGGTCGAGGCAATCCCAAGCACAGATACAGGCTGGGTGGTGAACAGATGGAGAGCAGCCTTGAGGAGAAGGACTTGGGGGTGTTGCTCAACAAAAACTCAACATGAGCCAGCAGTGTTCGCTTGCAACCCAGAAAGCCAATCACATCCTGGGCTGCATCAAGAGAAGTGTGACCAATAGGTTGAGGGAGGTGATCCTCCTCCTCTATTCTTCAATCATGAGACCCCATCTGGACTACTGTTTCCAGTTCTGTAGCCCCCAACAGAGGAAAGACATTGAACTGTTGGCACATGCCCAGAGGAGCGCCACGAGGATGACTGGAGGGCTGGAGCACCTCTGCTATGGGAGGCCAGATTGAATGGGTGTCCCTGCTCATGGCAAGGTGGTTGGAGCTAGATGATCTTTAGGGGTCCCTTCCAGTCTGAACTATTCTAGGAATCTATGACTCCATAAGACCAGTACTGTGTGGATGGGTGGGGGGGAGCACTGTCCTCACTGGGAACTGCTGGAATCGGCAGCAAAAATATTCATGTGACCAGCTATGACTAGAATTAGCAGGTTTAAATTACTGCAGGAAGTATTTTGGTCATACATCAGGAAACTTTCTACTGATAGGAAAAGTGAAGCCCCAGATACAGAAAAGAGCTTCGAGCGCATTGCAGAAACCAGCAGACTCTGGACAGGGAAATCAGGACATGGCTGGTGCAGCGCTGAGGTTAGTCATGGCACAAGGAGGTTGGTGTGCAGCTGTGATGGAGCTCACCTGTGCCAATGGGCTCTGGAGAACTTTTCTGCATACCCTAACATCGGCATTACTTCGCACAAGGCTGGAGGTGGAAAGCCTTGATGGGCTGCTGTGTCTAACATGGAAAAGAAACAGAAAATGCCCTGGATGGGAATGGGGATAGGAATAGGATTGGACATGAAGGTGGGTATGGGTTTGGAAAAAGGGATGGGGATGGGGTTGAGGATGAGTTTATAGATGGAGATGCACATGGAGACAGCACTGACGGTAGAGATGATGATGGAGATGGGGTTTGGGATGTACAAAGATCGCAATGGGACACAAAAGCATGACTAAAACCTGGGGATCAGTTCCCAGCATTGCTGCATTTCCCATGTGACCAAAGCAAGCAGAGCTCTCCCTTATAGTGTCATACATAAAATGAGTGATTTAAAGCTCATGGCAAACAAGCCTTGCAGAGATATTTGCCCTTATTCCTGATTTTCTGGACACCGGGGTGTCCAATTACCATATTTCCCTGTGATCAAAATGTTAGCAGTTATCATAAAGGATGCTTTAGGGTTTAAGACAGATGCAGACTCTTTTAAAAGCATTTATTTCTCAAGAACTTTTATCTTTACTCTCTTTCACAACAGCTGGGTTTTGAGTCATGAGCTAGTTGCAGTTACTTTGCCTCTGTAATTCCATCTTCCCCACACTCTTCCTGGCTTCAGAGCCACTGGAAGATGGTCACCTGTGTGGAGCTGTGCATGAAAATTGGATCCCAGCTGCAGGCAAGGCTAGGAGGAAGTGAACGTGGAATATTTCAATTTAAAGTGTGTTTATTCTGCATTCTGCCATGGATTTGATGTAAAAAAATTTGCATGCAAATGACAGCAGATTTGCATCTCTCCTTTCATTGACTGCAGATGTTGAAAAAAATGGTTTTGAGGGTTGTTTGGTTTTGGGTTGTTTTTTTTTTTAAACTTTCAAAACGTCTTAGAGGGGATGTTGGTGGCTGCTCTGTTAACGCATCTATATAAATTTCCTGACCTCTCCTGAAAACAGAAGGCTGACCCCAGGGCATTTACATGGAGACACTCGCTGCGGTCTTTGCTCTTCTAAGATTTCCAGTATCATTTTGGAAGGATGTGGTGTTGACACTGTTGGGCACAGAACCATGTCTCTTACCATAAGGGATTTTTCTGAGTGCTTTTGAGGATGCTAAGTGGTTTTTTTATAAGGGATTGAAGAAAATTCTCATCATAGAACGGTTTAGATTAGGTCAGAAGGGACCTCAGAGATAGTTGATTTCCAGCCTCCTTACTCTAGGGACACTTCTCACTAGACCAGGTTGCCCAGAGCCCAGTCTAACCTGGCCTCGAGCATTTCCAGGGAGAGGGGCAACCACAGCTTCTCTGCGCAACCTGTTCTAGTGTCTAAGCAAGGATCTAAGCAACTAGGACGTATTCAGAGGGTTTCAGAGGCATCCTTAGTTCATGGCAGCAAGCACCAAGATCAAGGGAGCTTTTGGCAATAGTGGACTAAAAATTCTCATCTTTCCCTTGCATTGAGCAGGTGGTTGAGCACACCTTTCACACACAGCTCAGGGGATGAGATACGACCTGCCTGGGGAGATGCCATATCTGCAGATCTCCTCTGCCCGCAAGGCTGCCTCCAGAGGCCAATGACTGTGGTCCCTCCATTTTATATAGAACAGGTATAACACCCTTCCTTTGTTTTCTACACTTTCATTTGTGGAGAACCTGGGCCTGCTTATCAGAGGACTGGTGCATATTTACATACATGCTATGTACACAAAACAATCTAGTGTGGAGCACTCCACTCAGCTTTGCCTGTGTTTAAGAGCTCCTGGAGCAAATTTGCAACCCCAGCAGGATTGGTGAACAGGGCACGATATGGCTCCTGAAAACCATCCAAGCATTAGCTGGTTTCCTCTCCTCATCTCCTGAGCAATGAGATGAAGATTTAGCCTCTTGCTCAAATTGATTTATTCCATTCACTTGTGCTTAAACTGCTGTCCAGGAATTAAGGACTTACTTTTTCCCCTCTCAAAGTATTTTTTTGACCAGAGAAGCTGCAAAGATGACCAAAGGTAAAGAGATTTAAAAAAATCAAACAACAACCCCAAAACAAGCCAGCAAACATAAACAAGGACAGGGCAGCTAATGAACCTCTGCTGAGGTTGCCGTGACTCTACAAAAAAATGGCAAATTTACTCATCCAGAGCTGTCGGGTTTAAATAAGATGCTATCTGTGTAGAATTTCTTTTAGCATTAGCTCTGCATCTGTCTTCAGCTAAGAGATATAAATAGATTTATACCTTTCTGTGTATGTGGTTTTTATATATAGGTGTAGCTGCACATTAAGTGTATGCACGTGTACAAAATATGCACGCTGGCTAGATAGAGCCATCAATCTATCAAGTTATTGGCCTATCTTGTGCTCATTCAAGACAAGGTTTAAAAGGAATTGCCTAAATACATAATACATGCTGGGTTTTTTTTCTTTTTAAGAGATGAGTCAAGTCAAATGCTATGATATAAATTTTTAATACCCCTATGACCTGATTTTTTTTCCCCCTCTCGTGTAAGGAAGTTAACAATATGAAATGTCTTTCTGTTGTCTCTAATCATGGGCTGATTTGATAAGCTGTAATTATTATTCATATTTGAGATATGCAGCTAGGGAAATGCAAGAGGTGTGGGGACCACTGGGATGTTTCAGTTTTTTATTCATAGCAGTAATAAATACTAATAGAATAATGATTTCAGCAATTCTGACAAGTAGTTTGGGCTGCAAGTTTAACCCTTTTAAAAATTGTTGCACACCATTTGTGTCCAGTGGATGATAGAAATCTCTTCAATAGCATCTTTACACCATTGCAGGGGTTAGAAAATGGGAAGAAATTGAAAGAATGGTTTTTGTAGACCCTATCAGAACTCATTGTGTTTGTTGTTCGACCTTGGGTGCTGTGTCTCCTCAGGAGCACTGTAAAAAGACTGTAAAAGGAGTAGTCATGTCACAGCTGCTGCTGTGGTTGTAATCATTCATCATCCTACCAGTTAGGGAGTTCAAAGGCATGTGGTGAGATGTGAACCCTGTTTTTATGGATATTCAGTGCTTTACAAGTGTCTTGGTAAAGATAAAGGAGTTTGTTACATGGGAAACAATGAACAGCATTCTCAATTCAATATCAATATGCACTTGTGATGACTTCAGCATTGGTCTTCCTGTCCAAGCCCGTAAATCTTTGGCCATCTGTGAGCCACTGGAGTCCTTGAAAACATCCCAGTGGCTGCATCGTGTTAGACTGAATGCCCATCTTGCACAGAGGTGGAAAGGTAAGCATGGGTGGAAGGCTGGCATGTCTGCTGAAAAGCGAGGACGCGTGAAATGTGTGTCTAGCAAGGTGTTGGGAGTGATGTGAAACAGATCAGTTGGTTGTGATTTAAATAAAGGATAAAGTGGAGAAGATGGGAAAAAGCTCTTTAATGTGAGGATGGTGGATCACTGGAACAGGTTGCCTAGAGAGGTGGTGGAGGCCTGTTATGGTTTGAAAACTTGCCAAATTTTTAGGTGTTTGATTCTACCAAATCATTTATGCCAAAAGTGCAGTTTATTTGGAAAAAAAAAAGTGCATTTTATTTTGAAACTAGAGATAGTTGTCCCATCAGATCCTGGGGCAGTGTCCTAACCCTAGAGGTGATTGGTGGACAGGCACTGTAAAAAAGAAGTGGACTTCTATATATTTCCTCTTCTTGTTCTGTCCCTTGGCAGACAGAGAGCTTTGCCAGGCCAAGAGCTTCCCACTGCTTTTGGGGGCGTGGGGGGTAAAGGGCTTATCCTGGCTGCCACAGCCCTGCCACCACAGGGGAGCCAGCTACGGCTCCCCCTTCCCCAAGGGCTGGAATGCAGAGGGAGCTGAGTCCTTGGACTGTAGCCACTGCTCCCAGTCTAGCTCTGGTATCAGCAAGACATTGAAGCATGGAGCTGTCTGCTGCAGCCCACTGTTCTTGCAACTTGTCTTTGAAGATGCCAAGGAGGTGGTGAGCTTTTAACATTTTCCCCTCCCTTGGAGCTTGCTGTAACCACTTGGAAGAAGGAAAAAGAAGAGAGAGAGAGGTTGAGAGAGAATGGCCCCAGAGCAGGCCCTGTTTTCCGCAACAGGCATAGCCCCATGTGAGCATCACCATATTGCCCCTCTCCTCACCACGGGCTTTGTCTCACATGACCAGGGCCATGGGGCTGATGCAGATCCTGGATCTCAGCTCTGCCACTGAAAGAATGGAAGAAGCTGAAATGAATGGAATAGAAGTGAAGTCCCACGGAAGGTTTTTACTGCCAGAAGTTTTCTGCTAAAAAGAGCAGATGGGACAGATCTCTTAAACCTTTGGCAGACAGAAATAGACAGCTTCTAAAGTGTCTGTTCCTGCATCTGAGAGGCTGTTGCAGCCTGGAAGATCATGGAGAAGATCTGCTGGCCATAGTCACATTGTGATGAACTCCCAAGACAAGAGGAGTTAGGAGCAAGTCTGAGATGTACAAGGGAAACAGGCCTCTGCAACAGGACCAGAAAAGGGACTTTTCCACAAGCACCACAACATAAGAGGGCTTCAGGAACCCTACTGAGTTCTATGGATGGAGGGGATGGCTAAATTCCCCCTCTGATTGGAATGTATCTTTTCCCAGGGCTCTCACCTGAAGCCAAAAACCGATGCGTTAGCTGTCTCCCATTTCTCTCAGAGTGTAACGGCATTGTGATACAGTTTGTTTTACTTTTTTTGGTTCTTTTACTTGCTTGGGGATTTTTTCTTTGCTTCTTGGTTGTGAGTTCCATAAATTCTTTTCCTTTTAACAAAGTTGCTTCATTGCCTGTTGAGTTCTCAGAGAGATCTGGTTGGTGTGCTTGGGTTGCAGGCACCAACCCATAATCAATCTAGACCTTCATTTGAACCCTGAAGACATTCAAGATCAGGCTTGATGGGACTTTGGGCAGTCTGTTCTAATTGGAGATGTCCATGCTTGTTGTACGGCAGTTGGACTAAATGACTCTTAGAGGTCCCTTCTAACTCAGTATCTTTTATGATTCTGTCTTACTGCTGGGGCATTGCTGTAAATATGGGGCATAGATGTTGGCCCAAAGCCCCCAGATCTGTTCAGGAAGGTCTCTCCTGAGTCAGGCTTTGTATGCACCACTGCATCTTCTGCCACTTTCTCCTCTGAATGTCTCCAATAAGTTTTCTTACCTCATAGGTAAGAGGTTTTAATAGGTAATAGGTTTTCTCCCTTTTCCTTCCCTTTCCTGCTCACCTCAGCTAACCTCATCTCACCTCAGTTCACTCTTGAAATCCCAGCTCATGAATACAGATCCAGGAGTTTTTGCTTTATCCATGTAGACCTATGGCTCCCAGTAACCATGAAGCAGTGCTACAGCCTTGGTAAAAGGAGAAGGTCTAGAAACCAAGCAGGAAGTCTTTAGAGGCTTTTCCTACAGCAACAAGTAGATCCACCAGCTGAGAGTACCAACCTCCACTAGGTCCTTACTGAAGGGTTTCTTGTGCCTCATTTGAACTCTGGGATCTAAGTAGGGTTTAGAGAGGCTCTAAAGAGAGTTGCGAGGATAAGTTCTCCTAGACATCCTCCATATGCAAAATTTGATAGTTTAACTTGGACAATGGAAGGAAAGACCAGTATCAATAAAGCCCTTTCAGTGTGTCAGTGTCCAAAGAACAAAACAAATGTGTTTGCAGGATACTAATTCAAGTGATGTAAGTGCTTTGGGCTGCTCCACTTAAAGCCCTTGACATCTGTGAGTGTATGGGTGCAAATACATTGTTTGGTTGTTCCCATTACCCTCCCAGACTCAGAGCCAGAATTACCTTTAGTCAGAACTTTTCCTTGTCTCCACAAATGTAGACTGTTCTTGAAAGATAAATGAACATATGAGGGTGTGTATTCCAGGAAAAGATGCCTTCATAAAACTCATGGTTGTAGGAGGCTTAGCCATGTGATGGCTAGGAACACCAAGAGGAAGAGCTTTGCAGCCAGAGGCCATTGCTTGAAAAATACATGATCAGACACCTGGAATGTCACTCAGTGAAAGGAAGAAAATCTGAGTGATGCACACTCAAATGCTTGTGAAAATCAACAAGCCTTGGAAGACACTGGCGTTTCTTGCAGACACTCTACAATTAAATCTATTAGTTGATGTAAACTTTGAAGATGGTAATAAGAGGCTGGGAGGGCCAGTGTGGTTATAGGGAGTGGTCTTGCAGGAGGATTAAGTAAGGCTATGGAATTTCAGTGCCATTTTCCCTATTCTAGCTTCCTGAAGTGAAATCTTTGCAACAAAGCAAGGAATGAATCTCAGAACATAGAATACATAGAACTCTTCCAAACAACCACATTTTAAATTAAATCTGACTCTTCTTACATTATAGATTTATCTTTCTTCAAATCATCTTCAAATGCTTTGTATGTTAAAGCAGAACTTGGGTTTAAGATTGTCCATACCAGCATGACCTTCTAACAAATTACATGACCTGCACCCCTCTGGCTAGGCCATAGTCCATATCTTCTAGTTCTCTAGTCCTTGCATGTCTTCCCACCTATCTTTCTTATGCTGCAGTCACAATCTTTTCCTTCTCATCTTTTACCAGGGCAGAAGCTTGAGGACATGAGCCATGACTGTCCTTTCCTAGAGATGAACAAAGTATATTGTTACGCTCCAAATGTGATAGTTTTTTTCCCTCCCATTAAATGTGTCCTAGCTGCATAGACCAACCATCTGTTTCTCTCTTCCATCATTCAATTCTTTGCATGTTATTCAAATTAATTATCAATTAAGAAATGGAAAGACCGGATAATCAAATTACAGAATGTTAAGATCATCAAAGTAACACAGCACCTCATTATTAGCCTACAGATATTTAATAAGGCAATAAATTCCTGCTCTTTTGTTCTAATGAACCTTCAGCCCAATAAGTGAAAACAGAGTGACATGTATCTCTTCTTGGTCATTTATTTATGAACATAGGGAATGACATTGACTAACCCCCTTTCCATTCTAGTTTTCATATTGCAATTTTTTCCTCTCAGGTGTCAAACTAACCCAGATAATAAACCAGCTTGAGTCTCAAGACATTCTCCAGAGAGTTAGGAAAGTTCTTTTATTTTTCTTTTGTGTGCTAAATTTGGTCTGGTTTATAAGGCATGAAATTAGCTGTCCTTTATCTTTGTGGTTATCCCAAGAAGAGGAGGATGGGTCTGGTTTTGGGTCGAATGCAGAACAGCAGCCCTGGCTGCTGTGCCCTTAGGCAGCTGTAGGAGTGTGCAGTTGGACTGTCTTTCAACACTCTCTGCTGAGCAGTGCTCGGAGAGGGAAATTTATGAGGCTTGGCAGCAGGGTTGGCACATAGGGCATGCCAGGGAAGATGAGGATGGAGAGAGCTCATTGTGCCCTGTGTGATACCTGAGAGATTCTCGTTCTGACCATCTGTGTAGTCTGATGTGCCTAAACCTTTCGTGCAGTAATCTCTCTGTCTGCTTGGCCTCCTTTGTAGATGTAACCATGTCACATGGTTGCAAAAGTTGTGGCTCATCCTCAGCCATGAAAGAAAGACTTATGCAAAATTCAGGGCTGGAAAAAGTTGAAAGAGACCACATTGTCTGGTCATGAGCCATGAGGAATCAAATCCACCTATCCCACTCCTGGTGACCAAGTTACTACCTCCAATGATTTGCTGGCTTTCATTTTCATCTATAACTTTACTGATGGGACTTAAGGACAGCTTTGCTGCTGTGAGCACAGATGCCACATAAAACTCCCCTTGATCTGGGGGAAGTATCTTTAAGGGGCTACAGCTTCAGTTAGTATGTCCACTTGGGTCTGCAGCAGCCAAGAGTAAAGGTGTGTGTAATTCATACAAATGGTCTTGCATTTCCTAGCGACAACTGCTTCACTTCAATTTTATTCCCATCCTTCTCTTTTTTCCGTTCTCAAAAGCCTCTTCTATCAACCCCCACCCCCAAACTGAATTCATTGGAGCCTCATAGCCTTCGCAGCCTGAGAGGCATCCTCTTTGCATTCTCCTAATGTGATTGCACATAATTAAGCAGTACATTTACATGTCAGACTAAACCCACTGTCCAAGCTGCTCGCTCTGCTTTGTGCCATGCCGTGCCAGGCATCCTCCAGAAAGGATGCAAATCACGGTGCAGAAAACATATTATGAGTGGCACACAAGATCTGTGCCCACTTTGCCCATTGTGTCAAGAAAACAGAAATGCTTGTCAAAATACCAGCTCGAGTAGAAGCTCATGGCTTCTGGAGGAATAAAAGAACCATGTTGGCAAGCACAGGACTAGACAGGCAGATGTCCTCCTCTCCACCCACTAGAGTTTTATTGGCAATTGAGTTAACAACCTCTTTGCATATGAAAGTAACGGAGAGGCACTGCTGCGGCCTCGCTGGCAGGAGATTTGGCTGCAAAACCAGTGAGACATTTGACAAGGAAGCAATATGTTAGCAACATCTCTTCATCCGTGTTATCAGGGCCAAATTGCCACGGCACTTGCAGCCATGTGGAGGCATTAGATGCAAAGTGTTAGACGCCCTGCCATTCTTCCTCGTCATTTTCTCCTTCCTCTTATCCCTTTTTCAGAGCAGCCTGGTCCTGACACTTCTCTTCAAGTGGCTCGAGAGCAAATGCTGCCTTGTGCTGCTGTATATTCTTAGAAAACAGGCTGCCAGGTGCTGAACACCCACATTTTGAAATGATGGCTCATGGTAATAAATGATTTGGTGGTTTTTGTTCGTGGGGTTTTTCTTCCTGTTTTTTCTTTTTTTGTGGGGTCAATTGCATTTTCAGTTTTTCTTTTAAGAGGTCACATTTCTGAATGTGAGGAATACAGACCAGCTGAGCCCACACTGAATCCTTGTAACAGAATCTGTCCCCATACAGCAGTTGTCCCTTTAGATTTGCAGCATTCCAGTCTATCCACTGTGGAAAAGCAGATGTCCCTACAGTGGACTGACAATAATGTTGCAGCAATGAGCTCTGTCTCATGGGTCTCTGGATGCTGAGATGTATCCAAACTTACCAGTGGACTCCCATGAGAAAGGTGCTGTATAGAAATCCATGGAGGTCTGAACAGGCAGAGGAGTGTAATCAAGTCAGCAATCTCAGGGTCACTTTGGGAGATCGTGTATGGCTGCAGCAAAAGCTCCGGCCTTACATTTACCAGGGAGAGAGGGAAGGATGGGAACTTGGGCAGGTTCCCTACATTATCCCCTGCCCAGCCATCCAGCCCTCCCCAAAAACTGAGCCCAGCTTTGCAACAAACTTGTTTTCGCATTGTTTCCTTCCCACTCTCTTGTAAAGCTCATTGTGTTTTATAAGCTATTGCAAACTGCTGGGATCCCATTCTGCTGCCTGTACAGCTGGGAGGTGAACAGATTCTCTATTAAGCATCTAATGATGGTGGAAAATTCATGTCAGTACACAAGGAATGAAATTGTGCAGGAAAGCTGATAGCATATCTTTACCTCTATGAAGATGCTCCTGGTCTTAGTACATGGTCAGCACAACCAGTCCATGGTGCATCTTTGTGCAGGCGGGGAGGTGTGTCTAGGCAATGTATAGTGTGACCCCTTGAGAAGATCTTTACCGCTGGATTTTGGCCATTAACTGGATTCCCTGTGCATAATTCCCCTTGCTTACTGCTGCCTGCAAAAGACTGGGTGGTCCCCAAGAAAGAGAACCAATCCCTCCCACCATGAAATGGGTGAAGTAGGGGTAGAAGGAGATTGAAGTAGGTGACTGCAGGTTGGACTTAACAAATGAAACCTTTGTCCATGCAAGAGGGGCCACCCACAGGGTTTGTCTGTCACCTTTCTACATTGTCCCAGTGACTAACCACAGGCTCAGACAGTTCATGTCCCTGTGGATAATTGCACACTGTGTGTAGGGACAGCATGAGCTTTGTCTAGACTGGCACTGTACCTTGTATCTTCCTTTTTCTGTTTCTTCACGATTTCTTCCCAAGCACTGGTCTTTGAGTAATATTATCACTGCTGTGGTTTCTCCTGTAAAGCATGTAAGTAGACCTGCTGCTCTGTCGGGGTAGATATTTAAGCTCTCAATCTCAGTCTTCACTGAGGTACTAAATAAAGCCATCCTGGTTCAATGAGTAGGGAAGGGTTCAGCTATACTGTGTGCAGTGTTTCTCACAATCCAGTGTATCATTCAGCTGTTGTCGTGAGCCTGAGGTCTGACTCTACTAACCTTGTGTTTTGAATCATTCTCTTCCCTTGGTATCAGTGGCATGCTGGCATGCCATGGCAAGCCAGTATCTTTGCACAAATGCAATGCATATGCTGAAGATGTATACTGGAGTCCCTCCAGACTGCTTTCTGTGAATGATTTCCCAGTTTGCTTGCTGGTCCTGGGTGAGACAGTGCATCTTCCCTGCCTCCTTCCTGTTTGCCTTCCCTTCTCTCATTTGTTGGATCATTGCTCCAACCCTGAGTGATTTCTAGGTCATAACACTGAAAGGGTCATCTCCCCAGCATCCTCGCCTTGACATCCCATAGAATTACTACTGAATCCAGAAAATTTGCCAAAAATACCACCTAGTAACGTCTTTCTGCCTCTGGACAATGGTCATCTCTCTTGAGCAAAGGAATAGACTCCAGGTAGACGTGGCAAGCCCTGTGCAAAGACTGAAGGTTTTGTACCTTGTGTAGGTACTTTAGGATTTTATGCTGTTCTGCTTCCTAAACTGTGATTGACTTAAATAGC
Organism: Upupa epops; assembly: GCA_013397515.1. NCBI lineage: Eukaryota > Metazoa > Chordata > Aves > Bucerotiformes > Upupidae > Upupa > Upupa epops. The sequence goes on along the minus strand of VZRI01010914.1, from coordinate 146,268 downwards.
AGCTGTTGACTGCATGCTCACTTGTTCACCTACGAAATATGTGACCCTTGTTGTCTTTTGTGAGGTCTCTTCATTAATTTGAGGGCTTTTCCTTGTCTGGGGGACAGAAACACTGAAAGACCTGCTTGTCTCTGAGCTGTGCAGAAAATCACCATAGCAGGTCAAATCTAGGATTGGAGGGTGAACACTAGACTGCAAAAGCCGACCCAGCTGTGCTCAAGTTTATGTGAGGCTAGTGGCTTTCTTGGAGTGTATCTCCAAACAGAGCATTCCCAGTTACATGATCTGAATTCTGTCAAGGGACAATTTTGAGTTGTGCCAAGGGGAAGGAAAGGAATATTTGGTGAGGGTCCCACCTTCTGTGGATGCCAGGAAATGAATTACCAAACATGTCTGTTCACTGCAACTCCAATGAATGGTGCTTTCCTGGGTATCTGCCTAGATGTTTTCTTCAGTGTTACCTGGAGAATGTTTCTCACTTCCCATGACACATGTTCTACATGGGAAAACACCTGCTGAGTCTTATAACCGCAATGTTGTCCCTTGACTATGTGCTGGGTCTATCCCAGTGCATTGCATAGACCCATATGACTACCACTGCAACGCATCCCCTGAATTATTTTCCCGTGCTGCTGCAGTTTCATGATTTCTCTTCACATTTTCTTGCTTGCTTATGTAGTACTCTGCAGAGTACACATGTGTTAGCTGGTGTGTTTCTCTTGTGTTGCCATGGGCATTCACAGTCGGGGATCTAGGAGCACAGGACCAGACACACAGAGCACATTTCTCCTCTTTCTGCTGGTCCACCAAAGATGTTGCTGCTCCTCTGCATGTTAACATTTTTCTGCCTCAGGCTGGAAAGGAAACAGTAATTTATTTCAAGCCTCTAGATGAATGTAGAGCACCAGGGCCAGATTTAGTTGCAGAAGCTATGGCTTCCCATGGTGTTTGGCAAATACATACAGCTGGCTCCAATGGTAACTCCGCTTTGGGTGTGTGTAAGGAGAATGCTGTAGGAGGAGAGGGCACTGAATGGGTGAGCAACAACATGTCATTTGAGACTGTAACAGCCACATGGGGGGAATTAGTGCTGGATCTTAATGAGGGAGAACGTTTGCTCCTTGTATTTTCCTCTGCAGTTGAGATCCTTGGAGGCTTTAGAGAGGCTGTGTGTTTCTGTGTTTTCCCTCAATGGCTTTCCATCAGTGAAACATCTGTTAGTGCTTGGAGAGGCTTCCTCATGGTGCATGTGGTAGAAGATGAAGCATGGAGAAGTTTCCCTAAAGTACAGCTCCAATTATATTTTGCTGGGATTAATCCACCATAATTATGTGAATAAACCTAAATACGTGCATCAACACCAAACAGACACACCAATGACAGACCACACCTGCAGAGACCCGGAACACTGGCACCAAGAGCTCTGAACTTCCCCTATGAGGTGAAGACGAAAAAGAGGTCCTTCTTTGCACAGGTCTACCTTGCCCATGCAGGATCTGTGGGAGGACACACTAGTGAGCAGGCACAATTATAGATCTTTCACCTCACCTAGGTATTCCTAATGGGATCAATGGGCTACAGTCTCACCTCCAGAGGACCTGGCCCGTAATGTTGTGTCAACTCTTCCCAAAAGTTGTTTGTGTAAAAGTATTTTGGAAGACATACTTCACCTCAAAAGTCACTTTGGTAGTTTTTAAAATGGCATCTTCCCTCTATCCCAGTGGTTTGGAGAGGCTGCTACCCCAACAGGGCACACTGTCTCTCCATCAAAATGCTTAAACACTGAACAACCCAATTCTGGGAATACCAAAAGGCCACTTTGAGTAAGTCTGCTGTAAGATATGAAGCACCTGCCTCTGGACTCTTGCATTAAGGCCTTAGTTCTCTGCCACACTGCTTCTCACAGCATGGAGCAGATAAAATACAAGGGAGTTTGAAAGCTTGTCAATGACTTCTTACATATAGACAAGCAAGAAAACCACATTTCCTACTTCCCAACCTTCCATCCCAAATCCCAATATCCTACATTCAACCAGAACCTCCCATCAACTCCTTTAGGAAGGCAGCAGCTGTTAGAGCAGTTAGCGTTGCAGCATTCTGCCATAACATCACAAAGATGCGCAAAGCGATGAAAGCAAACTGCAAAGTCTTCGCTGTTATCCGAAGAAGGGCTGCTGCCATAGAAAGTGTCATTCTCCATGAGCATTTCTGTATTTGATTTTCTGCTTGACAATTTATTCCAAATATCAAAGGCTTGAGAGTTTTCTGATAATTCCTTCAGGTCAGGGAATAAGCATCTGCTCTCTCTGATTGTGGGTCACTTCTCTCCTTGAAAGCTTGATTGAGACATGCATGTCAAGGTCAGAAATGAGGCTGGGCTTGTATTGTTCACCTAAAAAAACCTACCCAGCAGCAGAAAAAGAGATAATAACATGCCTTTAAAATGGACTGGGGTAATGTGCCTTTTGTTGCGAGTAATTGCGATGCAAAGAGTCAACTGCAGCATTCTAATGCATTAATTGCTTCTTAGTCATTAGGTTTATGTGTTTTTTCCTGCAAAAGGATAGAGATACTTGGATGGAAAGTAGCCTATTTGAAATGGTGGGAAGATTAAAGGTTTAGAAAGACAATAGTAAATACCATGTGATTGGAGCATAAAAGTAGAGCATTCTGACCAAAATAAAGCATTATTAAATACAATAAATCCTGATTATCAGCAGGGCTGAAGCAGGTTGTTGGTGGCAAACAACTTTGCACAAACATCAGATGCCTTCAAACTGCTTGAGGTGGCACGGCTGCAAAATGGTTCGGCCTCTGGGGCTGAAAACACTTGGGGTCTGCTTGTTTACTCTTTTGCTACTTGCAAGACTGTAAATAGAAACCTGAAGAATCATCACCGGCCTTGAACATTATCCAGTTCTGATGTGTTTGCTACATGGAGCCTTTTCTTTCCTGCTTTTAGGCTTTCACCTCTGCAAGCTGTTCTACAGTCATTCCCAATGACAAGCATCCCCCTCACCTCAGAAAAGCACACGTCAGGCTTTCTGTGTCAAATCAGCAATAAAGCTCTTGGGGAAACAATTCCCTCTGTGACATTTGTAAAGGGAAATTCTGCCCAGAAGGAAGAACTGGCATGGTGAGCTCCTGCATGGCCCCAAATGCAATGAGCCATTACAATTGCTCAATGCAGTGGGCAGGCCCATCACAACCATGCTGGGGTGGGGGGGTGGGGGGGCTGAGATAGTTTCTGAAACATTTATCTTTTTTTTTAAATGCACAAAGCTATGTCTCTGTTGGACACCAAGCACAGCATGGGCTGAACTCCATCCTTTTTTCATCTGGATCCCAGAGGTGTTCTCACCCCCACTCTTTCCACCTCCACACCCAATGTCCTTGCCAAGCACATTGGGAAGGAGCTCCAAAATGGAGCAAAACAGCATACACCCTGAAGCTAGCTAGCTAGCTTGAGAGAATACTATTGAGCTGCCTAAATACTTCTCTTCCATTCCTGCATAAGATTTGAGCCTCCATATCCCTGTCCTAGCCAAGTGGAAATCACAGGGCAGAAGTCTGTCCCCGGTGTCCCCCATGCTGATGATCTCCATGCATCCTCTGAACCATGAGCATCTGATGATAGACCACACTCTGCACATCTGCACAAGCTGGCATAAACAACATGGCCTGTGGGAATAAGCTGCCTCGCCCTGAGGGCTGACCGTACATGTTCTGGTGTTACACCAACTTCTGGTCCAGCTGCAAGCCCAGACTCGCTTTGGTTAATACACAGTGAGCAGACATGTCTGCCACCCACGAGGACTGACTGATAATAGATCACAATTTGTGATCTTCAACGGTGTGAAACTAAGATTGTGTGTTGCCCATACCATCCAGTTTATGACCTAATGATGCAAGAGAGAAAGTCCTGTGAAGGGAATTTAAAGCACATAAAGACCTGAGCCAAATCTACCTAACTCACCCTTGGAATGACTACAGAAGGAAAGTCCTTGTGTTGAGCCATGAGATGCAGCAGATTGTGCACCTGCCTGCCTGGAAGAATTTAATGGGCCTTGGTGGAGTACAGACTTGCTCTTGCAAAGCCATTGACCAGCTCCATGATGCTGTCTGTGAGTACTACAGTGCTGCAGTTTCTGGTCAAATCAAGCAGCAGAATTCAAGGGAAGGTTAAATGTGTGTTTCTTGGAGAACTGCACTTTGTCAGCTGATGATCAAGCTCTGCTCTTTCTCAGATAAATACTCAGTCCTGTAATGCTTTTAGTCACCAAACTATCTTAAGGGTGAAGCAAACAATGGCTTGTCAAAGTAATTTTTCCATATGTAAAAGGAAGCCATAGCCAGCAGGACACAAACTTGTCTTTCAAATATAGTTTTCACACTAGCCAGAAGGGATGCCTGTGGACACCGTGGGCTGTGGCAGCAGGCACCATATCCTGGCTGCTGCTGCTGCTGGGATGCTGCAGAGGTGAGAAGGGAGAAAACTCCTTGTCAGGCAATTGTGTCATTCCAACTTTGGGGCAGCAGCCAGCTCCAATCAAAGAGCCAGCACAGATAAAATATTAAATGTGCGGCTGGGAGGACCTCAGCCATAGTTGATGCCATGCATTTTTAATCAAGAAACACGTGTCACCGTGCAGCAGGGTGGTTCATGCTGCCAGACAGATGCTGGACTGCATCCACAGCCCACTGCAGCTATAAGGGTCATCCTGGGAAGCAGAGGGGAACCTGGAGCGTTGCCAGGCTGCAGAGATGCTGCTGCTGCTTGTCCCAGGGGTCGTATCTTCTGCCTCTTTGATCTCCTTTTGACCTTTGCTGTTACAGTCAGGAAAGCTGATCCTATCGATTTTATGTGGATTATGATTTTCGGTAGATTGGTCTGAAACCTGCTAATTGCGCACACAGCTATTTATAGTGACTCAGAGTGGGAGTCAGAAATTTCTGATGGAGCGAGAGGTTACCTGCACAAGCATCCATGGAGCTGACACTTCAATGTTTCCTCTGAAGTGATGGTAAGAGATATTTCAAGGTAGACATTTTCTATTCATGTCTTTGCCACCTTCTTCCAAAAGAAAAGGCCTTGTTTTCTGCTGTCCTTCTGAAACCTCATACTGGGAAGAAGCTGTGTGTTTGTGAAAGTGGGGCCAGACCCTCTGGTGACAAGGGTTTAAGACAAGACATGTTCAGTATCTCCACTCATTATAAACAGCTAGAGAGAGGTGTCAAGACTGAAAAATGTTTAGCAGCTTCTCTATAACAAGTCTGAACCCAGGTGCATGGCTGCACTTCACCTTCACAAGCAGCCTCTGACTCTCCATCCTCCTGCATCTCCACCCCAGCTTTGAGACATCCATGTCTTCAGCAGATTCAGGCAGTAAAGCCTGAGTCCAATAGAGAGAGCATGGAATGGAGCAAGACGCTTGGTTAGTTCAGATATATGGTGATGGTCACACTGTCTCTGCTGGCTGATATCTAAGTACTAAACTAACCAGCAAAAGCTACATATTATGCTAAAAAATGCATAATAAATTAAAAGTTGTTGAAGTGAGAAGGGGCTCAGCCTCTTCTCCCTGGTGGCAAGGACTAGAGGAAATATCTGCAAGTGGCACCTGGTGAGATTTAGGCTGGATGTTAGGAAGAGTTTCTTCACTGAAAGGGTTACCAAACATTGGAGTAGGCTGACCAGAGCAGTGGTGGAGTCACCATTCATAGGGGGATTTAAAAGGCAGGCAGCAGTAGTACTGAGGTACGTGAATTAGGGATGACCTGGCAGTGCTGGGAAGAAGGTTGACTTGATGATTTTAAAGCTATCTTCCAACCAAAGATACTCTTATTTACTCCTCTACAGCTTGCTGGCTTGCATGACCTGTGTGGGTTTTGCATGTCTCCTTGCCTTTCACTCAGAGAGCAAGCTGATAATTTTAGATGCATTTCATGACTGAAAGTCTGGAAAAATAAAAATAATGGTTTTGACAAAGGTATTGCAACAGGATTGTGCAATTTCCCACCATGGCCCTGAACATGTCTTTTCTACTTCTTCTTTTTCTGCCTTTCCTCCTGGTGAAATTAAAAAGGAGCATTGCCTGACTGATCCAACTGAGCCTCAAACTGCAATGTCAGTGAACACTCTTTCAGCAGCATCAGTCCACTGCACGGAATCTGTTTGATACCCAGCCCAAACTCCTGCTCCAGTCAGAGTAGTCTGCAAAATAAGACACTGCCTTATCAGTGTGTTCAGCAGCCCACTGACTTCTTCAGTGGAAAGAGGGGGGGATTTTAGGGTTTTTTTTTCCCCATGTATCATGGCATTTGGTTGTATTAGCCTGGAGCAACCATTCAGAATACTTTAAGAGTATCTTTCTTACTGTCTGCAATACCTGAAAATGCACAAAGGCTGAAAGTGGGAGTAATTGACTACGGAATTATTCTATACTGCCTGAAATAAAAGTACAAATGGCTGTGAAGGTGACAGGGAGTCAGATCCACCCTGTAAGGTTTGTGGAGTCTTTCAGTGTAATTAGCCACTATTATCGAGGTACCATGAGGCAGTGCTTCAGCGAATCCCACGTTGACTCGGAAATCATGGGCTTAGTAGGTAATAATCAAGGTCTTGGAGACTGGGAACTTTGTAGGTTTGTAGGGACATGGTATTTGTCCTCAGGCAGTGACTCCTGGAGATGGATCTTGACAGGGAAAACCTGTCCTTGACAGGAAAAACAGAGGAGTTCCCATGAACTTCAAAGGCTTGCGGTACAGGTCCTGCCTGTGCCACTCTCATGGATGCAACAGTTGTAAGCTGCATGATTTCATAATCTGAGTCATTTGGAACAGAATATAGTCACCTGGGATCTTTCTGATTCCTGGAAGATGGGCCCCCTAGATCCAATGGCATTTCAGGCCACATCTGCATCTTAATAGTCTTCAGATCAGCTTTGAAACATCTAGAACTTGATTTATAGGACTTTTTCTTCTCTGGTCCCTGTCCCTCAGTCAGCTCTGCAAATTGTGTTAAATCAGCCAGGGCTCATAAAAGATTACAAAACCTTGCTGAAAGCCTTGTAAAACAGAGAAGGTGTGTAGAAAGAAAAGGAATGGGTGTGGTGAGAAAATGAAAAGGGGAGTGTTTCAGCTAAGAGGAGAAAACCTAACATCTTCTGTATGTAGAGGTGAATCCTTAGCAAAGCACAGGAGGTGTCCATTCATGTGAATGGATAAAGGGAGAAGAAGGGGCACCTGATGACACTCAAGGACAAACTAATCTGCTAAATGATTCACTCAATTAAAAAATTTTACCCAATATGAACAATCTAGCTCCAAGCAGTATCACTGAGGATTAAAGAAATGCCAAAAGCCCAAATGGGCTTTGCAGAGTTTATGGCAATGGGTAAATCCCATTGATTTGGGGCATAAATGTATTAATAACATGATTTTTTAAAAATTACCTGGCTTCTCATATGACCTCTGGGTCAATGAAATCAGCTGTAACTATCTTGGACACTGATTCCTTGGGCAAATGGCTGAAGGAGATGTTGACTTTGAGAACAGATGCACCACTCGGGTGGAGCCCAGCACTAATTTAGATTGACAATGCCTTTGTTTCTCATATCAAGGCTACAAATACTGGTCACAGATGCAACTGAAGAAGGCCATGCTGCAGGACTGTGACTTGTGTGCTGACTGGTGTATGTGGTTTGACTGCCTGACTTCCAAGACTGAGACCATTGCTGGATATACCCTTTGTTTAAAGCAAGAGGTGAGCCTTTGAATAGCAAAAGGTCAGGTCTTGTAGGTCAGAGTAGCTCCCTGAATCATCATGAGCTCTGTCATTGTACAACTACCCTGTTATATTTTTTAGGCTCTGCTTCATGTGAATGGTGTGTTGCCTAGGCTGTAATCAGGAAAGGTGCTCATGGTTCAGCTGCTTTCCAAGGGAATCTTTTCTGCCAGGAAGCAAGAGATAGGGTACAATTGGAGCCACTTTTAGCCAAGCCAGTGATGTTTGGCTGCCTGTTGAGGAGCATCTGCTGACAAAGATGTCAGACCAGGAGTGTTCACATGGACCTGGAGGAGCATTTCTGTGACCCTATAGACTGCCTAAGCTATAGCCCAAAGGGTGCAGCAGGCTGTTCCTGGCTAGGGCTAGTCATGTCACTCTGTTCTTTGCCTCTCTCTTTATCACCCTGCCTCCCTTACCTGACCTGCCAGGTTAGTCTGCACAGCCTCAGCAGATCCAAGGTCCCATGGGTATAATATCCCCCGGCACTAATGCAACTAGGACAATTAACGACTGCCATGACAGTAACAACGATGGACACTATGGCAGCAGGTATGCTAACCATTTGTGGAGATGTTTCTCTTGAAGGACAATTCCTTAAGAACAGTGTCTGAGGTGTTCTGGTTTGCAAGGCTGTTAGAAGGGTATTTATTAGGTAGCACTCCTTTCATCTTAAGTTTTTGTTCTTCATTCAGGATTGTGCTTTTATTATGTGACTTAAGGGGAGAAAAACATATAAATAGGCCAGATGTGACTTGTGCAGCTTGGAAGAAGCTATCACTTGACCCTGTACCTTAATAAAAATGCTTTCACTGAATTTCGGCTTTTATAAAGGTAGGTAGGCACTGGTTGTTGCTGCTGATCGAAACACATACAGCAGCTTTCAGTTTTCCTCTGACCCTCAAGCTCTCCTGAAAGCTGGCTGTGAATTATTAATGCATTAGATTACCTTAACTGGAATATATGTGGTTACTTTGTCAGTGAAGTTGGGGATTGCTCTGAGGGGCAGACAGGTCTCCCGTGGAGGGTTAGAAACCTGAAATGGTAAGGCTCTCCTTGCGTTTCCTACCTCTTATGGGAAGTTTGCAGCAGCTAACAGAAACTTGTGCTCCTGACCACTCTGTCCTGCTCTGGAGTGGCTACAAAGTCTTCAGGCTATATATTTTCCTTTTAAAGATTCAAACTTTGCTCCCAATGACTTGCCTTGGTAATGGTTGGGGTTTTTTTATTGTTGTTTATTGGCTTGTTTTTTCCTGAACACACATTTTTTATTGATTCATGAAGATGTATTGGGGTCTGGGGTGCACATCTCTTCTTGCTGTGATTCCTCCCAGCCACGGCACTGGGTGCTCAAGGCAGGAGAGCCCTAAGTATTCCTTCCAGAGGCTACTGGAAGCGTTTGAGGCAGGGCATGAAAAATGTAACAGCAGCAACACCCCAGGACAGAGTCCAAAATCCATCTCAGCATTCCCTTCACCAAGGCAGCAAACCCATCTATGGTGGGACAGGCATCTCTTCAGCCCAGTTACTGTGGTAGGATGTTTCTGTGTCTTTTGGGAGATGGGCTCCACCTGCCCCTTCCTAAATCCTCTTGCTGGCCAAAGATGGGGGACCTTCACTGTCCCCACCAAGTCTGGGTCAGCTTTGTGTTCTGCAGTAGAAATAAGGTCCTGAGACTGGAGCTGCATCCTCCTCTTTAAGGACTCTCATATCTCTGCTTTGAACTCCCCAGATCACCTTCTGCATTCATAACTGAGAGAAACATCTGACTCTGCATTTAGTAAAAGATGTCCCTGGGGCCTCATAGGTGGTGATAGGAACATCTAATCCCCTGACTTTATATTCTCATCAATCTTGAGGAAGGTGATTTTTTTCCTTCCTCCCCCCTCCCTCCTCTCCTCTGCTTTAATTACCTGCTGCAGGCGTTGCACCAATGAACAGCCCATTGCAGGGCATGGTCTCCTTGCTGAGAAGAGGCAAGGATGGCATTTCTCCAGATCCATCAGGCTGTAGGTTCTGTCCCAGTGTCACTACCAGCCAAGCAAGGACTCCAAAGCCTGCTGGTACCTGCTTTATCTCCCTGCAGCAGGAGCTGCCCTGGACCTCACCCGCCAAATACACCACTTTGAGAGATGCAGGCTGGTGCCCAAACCCCAGTGAGGGTTCACCATGGTTAAAGGGCAATGATATATTGAGAAGCACTTCATGCTGCTTTACTCTCCACCTCACACAGATCAATTTAAGAGGGATCCGTTTGATTGCAATCCCATTTAAGATTTGTTTTCATGGGTTTATGTTTTTCCTTTGCATTAATGTGCTGCTGCACTGCAGCCAACCACTAAAACCTAAAACCACCCATAAGAAAATATACATGAAAGGAAACAAAACAAAAACCCTAAACCCATGGGCTTGGATAAATGAAGCACTGCAGACTGAAATGCGCTATGAACCGGTAGAAACTATTATAAATCACACCAAACCAACAGAATCAACGTAGCAATATCTGGTTCACCAGCACATACTTCTCAGATAAAAATAAACTGTTCTTGGAATGAACCCCTGCTTTGATTTATATCTCACAGGCCAAGTACACACAAGGAGGATGTAAAATCCACCAATATAAATACCACTGGTCTCAGGCTTTTATCAGATGCTTTCTACCAGGAAAGAAAAGGTTCTTTTCAATTATTTTTTTCTGCTCTGGTAATTACTGTGTTCCTTTGAGCCAAGCTTCCATGTTTCCTCTTTTTTCAAAGCCATAATGTGGGCCCTACACAAAATTATCCCAGTGCTCCTTGCAAGGGAACATCTCTGAACCGTGAGCCCAGGCAGTCTCAGAGAAAGGATAGTGGTGGGCAAGCATGATAGTAGCTAAAGGGGTTCCAGGAACCATCAAATGAGATTGGACCCCCTATACACAGACCCGGATGTATTTAAAAGTTGTTTAGATGTGGTACTTAGTGATACAATGTGGTGGTGAACTTGAGAAAGTGGGGTTATTGGTTGGACTTGGTGATCTCAAGAGTCTTTTCCAACCTGAATGACTTTATGGCCCAGTGTGTGCAGGTAGGATGTTTTTGGGGAGATGTCTAGGAAGAACCTGTTGCTGGTTAAGAGAGCCCAGCTCTTTCTGCATAGCTAAGGTATGACCATATGCTATATGTTGTATTTGAAGGGGGCATCTCAGCATCTTAACTCGGAGAGCAAAGCTGCAGGGCAGATGATGGAGAGGACCTCCTTGAGCTGTAGGTACTGTTGCTTGCAACTCATCCTTTCGTCATGGCAGCAGAAGTGTTGTTGAGCTGCTGACTTCTTGAACACTCACTTCTTTCTCACTTGATACTGGGCAAATGATCCACAATTAATAATTTATTCATTGAATTTTGCCTCTATGGATGAAATCTAATTATCCCAGATGTAGAGTACCCTGGCTTTGGAGACAGTGCACAAAATGAGAGATCTATTTTTTCCAAGCTTGCCATTTACCCTTTTACAGTTGTGCTCTGCTTGTAGAGGCAACTGGGATGATGAAGCTTTTACCTGCACTTTATAGAGCTGCATTCAAACTTCATTGTTCTCATCAGGTCCACAGTTCAAAACTATTTGCAAAGGTGCCTCAGGGAATAATTTGTCTACTGTTCTTGAGTGGCCAGTTCAGACCAGAAATTCAGAATGTGGAAACTGGAAAGGCAAAAGGGGTGCTTGGATGTTCACGTGGAACTGTGTTCTTTGCCATGTGGTGTGAGTGGTGTACAAGTCTCAGTCTCCATTGATACCCATTCTTTCCAGACCCAGCAGCGCTGGCATCAGTGTCACATCTGCCTGAGCATCACCTGCTTCAGCCTCTAGTGCCCTCCATCCTGCTCCAAATGTGCTGTGCCTCATCTCTCTATAGGGACAATCAAAGCAGTGTTGGGGTTCTAGCCCTTCCTAAACTTGTCAAGGACTGTCCGCAAATATCATTGGAAACCCAGGAGGGCTCTGCTTTGTCTTCACCTTCTTCAAGGAGTCCATGACCAGTCCATCTGCCAACAAACCACACAGAGCTGTGATGATGCCATACTGAATGGAACCTGCCTACAGATGACACTCCACCTATATCCAGGGATCTCTGGATTTGAGGGATATGTGCAAGATTTTCCCAGAGGATGCACAGAGCAGCAGTGCTCCTCACCTCAGCATTTCTGTCACGAGATGGGTACTAGATGGGAGGTTTTGTGGTTTGGTGGATGTGTAGATGTGGCCTGGGGCTGCTGTTCATCCTGCATTGGAGCATTTCTGCTCCTCAGATCGGACTGTGGATCCAAAGCACCCTGTGGGCAGCCAGAGCATCTCCAGTATGTCTGTGGGAGATCTCAGCTCCATTCTGAGCTAATCTCATGGGCCCATATGGCTATTTAGTGGTCAGAAAGGACTTCGGTCTGGTGTATCACTGGAAACAAAATAAGTGTCATTATACAGATACCCGGCTACAATTAGCAGGCAATTGCATATCTGGGAAATACACAATGCTCCAGAGACCTTCCCAGCATAACTCCACGGCAGTGCGGAAACGTCTGCACTGACCGCTCTGAAAATCACTGCTTGTAGCTGGTTGAGATAACAAAGGCTCATCACATTGTTCTGCAATAAAAAAATAACATTTCTGGATGCCCCAGCTTGAAAACTACAGCCCAAATGCTGTGAGATCAGATAAAAAAAATACTACTTTGCCTTCCTCTGTTTTTCCCTTAGAAGAATGCGCTGCCAGGGCACTGCTGTGTCCCTGAGCTTTCCTGATCCGCCTAAAACCTTTGTGGGACATAGAGTATTCCTCTGAAAAGAAAAGAAGTTCCATTTTATTCTTTTCCAGCAAATATACTTATTATTTTTTTCTTTTAGATTTTAAAGGACACGGGCAACGCGGGGTACACAGGCAGGACTGGTTACTCTTTTGCTCCTTGCTTACCTTTGATATTTTTTCCAGATAAGTCTTCCTTGGATTTCTGACTATGAAACATTTTTTTCCAGGTGGACTGTAGCTCGAGTAAGGGCTATGTTAGCTCTGCAGCCTAGGATTTAGTCATGGGAGTGACTTTTAGTGCTGGCATGGGGAATATGGTAACTCTGAGTGGCCTTGTGATGTCAAGATCAGCAGGGCATGATGAGCTGCTTTTTTTCTGGGCTGTGGGAGCGATTCTGCGTTTGGATCAGGTTATACTGACCTTACTGGGGCTGAACTTGCTTTCTGCAGCTTCTCTGATTTGCTGCCAGATGGTGCAGCTCGGCAATACCGAGGCAGGCTGTTCCATGGGCTGAGGATACGCAGATTACCCTTTCCAAGATTTTAATCACCAGACAACACACAGGCAAGGGCATTGCTTCTGGCAGGGACTGTCACTGGTAGGCAGTGGTGCTGATAACTCTTGGATATTTTTTTGGTGGTGACTTAACTTTATGGATTTATTTTGGAGGTTTGTGTTCTTCTATAGAAAGCAGAATCCTGTAGCAAATTCAAGCCATGCCTCTTATGCTCTTTGCCAGAGCAGGGCGGGAGAGACACATGGGAGTGTGAAATGCTGTGGATCTGTATCCAAACTAAAGCAATTGGTGCACACAAGCATTAACCTGAACCCAAACCTCCTGCTACTGTACCACTAGTGAGCGCCCCTTGACTGCTTTGATTCCTGTCCTGGTTAATAACAATGTCTTTAATTGAAATTTCAAGGTTCATTACTGAACGCAGATTAATTAAATTGTGAGCAGAGATAATGAGAAATGTTCCCTTTGGACCCATAAAAGAACATGCGTGTCCTAGTGGGGCTCTTGCAGCCCAACTCACTGCCCATCTCCCCAAAGAGTATCTTCCATGTGCAACTCGAAGTGTCTGAAGGGATGGGGTGGGGGGGTTGGGGGGTGCAGGAAGCATTCCCCCATCTTGGGCTGCTCCCAGCCCTGTTGAGCACTGGGCATAACATCCGTGATTGCCACCAGCACTCTGTAAGTCAGACTTGTCAGCTTTTGTTCAGTCCCTGTTCAGGGAGAAGCTTGGAACCTGTGGGTTTCCCTGTAGGAATGACTAATTGAAAAAGGCTGAGACCTTGAGGTTTCCTGAGCTTTGGAGATGCTGGTCTAGCATTGGGGGGGACTTGACGGGGGTGTCTGCAGGCTGGTGTCATTCTACTGCATGCCTGTGGCACAGCAGCTCTGCTCCCACTCTCACTGAGTCACCTCTGCAACCCCAGCAAGCTCCTGGCTAAAAGTAGGGGGCGTTAGGGTTGTTTTGGAGGGGTTAACCAGCCCTTTTTGCAACATCCCCTCAGAGGCACGGTGCTCCCAGGTTTGCAGTGGCTTTGCATTTGGAAAATAGCATTAGGAAGGAGCTGCTTACAGACACCTCCCAAACATCTGCTTGGAAGAGGTGCCCTGCCCAATTGTCTCATCCAGAGATGTTAAATGTGGTGGGATGGGAGGCATTTTGGCAAAACCTGTGAGAAATCAAGGGTGCAGTTGCTTGGAGTCCTCAGGAGTCACCAGGGAGGTGGCCCTGCCCCTACTTCCACTGAAGGGGTGTTGTCTTCTGGGGTCCCTTCTGCCCCCTCAGTGAAAGCAACTCCTACAGTGCTGCACATTGGAGAGCTGAATGTTCCTAGCCACAAATTCCAGCCAAAAGGGGGGACAAAAAATCTACCATCCCTTTCCTGCAACCTCACCACAAGGTCCTTTGTCCCTCCCTAATGAACCAGAAATAGCTGATAAATGTCTTACGGAGCTATGGTTGCCCGATGGCCACCTCTGTACTGCTGAGCACAACGTGGGACCTGGCATGAGCCACACTGTGTGGTATAGTAAATCACAGATAGACTTGTCATGGTCACGATAGGAGGGTTACAAAACCTGTGAACAGCAACGTGGTCTCTTTGTGACCTTTGCTCAGGACATATTTTCTGGAGAGGTCCATGAAAATTCAAAAACCTTAATTTGGCTCATATGGATCCTGGTAAAATCTCTCCTGAACTGCACTACGATGAAGCAGATAAAACAGCACTGAAGATATTATTTCCTGGAAGCTTTTCTATTTCTGTCAGCTGTTACTTGCTAGCTCTCCCCTCCCCGAGGGATGAGCTCTGCTTTCATACACTAGTGGGTTTTTATTTTGGCAAAAAAACTGTGGGTTTTGGCAGAAAAAAGAGACAGTACATCAATGAAGAGGGGAAACCAATTTTTTTCCAAATGCTTCAAAGCTACCAGTTAAGGGTTTCCAAAAAGCTTTGGAGTAGAGACCAAGTGGATGCTAAAAGAGATGGGAGTTGGCTCGTATCCTGAATGACTTCCATTATTGCTTGAAAAAGCAACTGAGTTCTGTTGTTGAATCTGTGTAGACCAGTGTGCTGGAGACTCCTCACTGAGGGACGGTGTTATTTTATCCAGATACTGCACATAATGCCCAGAAACACTGACACAAATAAAGCTCATTAGAGAACAGGCACACACTTCAAGCCTACAAATGCAGCGGAGATTGCCCAGACTCTGCTCTACTTGAAAGGCTCTTTCATGGGACCAACGGCCCTAAAAGCATGAGCATAATCGTTGCAGATGGCTCCATGCATCCTGTTTTTCCACCATTTCCACAAGCTTCTTGTGAGTATGAGGTGTGCAAAAAGGTGCTAAACTTGGGACACTGAGGCACCCAGCGCATCTTGCTGGAGAGGTGGATGTGATCAGCTCCTGCCCTGACATCCTTGGGTAGCCCCCAGCTGAGGCTCAAGGGAGGGCAGGTGTGGATCTCAGCAGCTCTTGACTCACTAGTTCCTCCTTGATCACACGGCAAGAAGAAGTGGGTGTTTCTAGGCAAGTGAGGAGCAAGACCTGTGGGCAGCAGGGTGACCCCCACAATAGAATCACAGATGGGTTTGGGGTGGAAGGGAGCTTTCAACGTGATGTAGTCCAACCCTCTGCAATGAGGAGCGTGTCAAAGCAGTTTGGAGGACAGGAGCCAGACACTGTCACCCCTTGTGCAGGTGGCCATGGTCCCCTGTTCACGGAAGGCTGGCTCAGGAGCATCATGGTGCCTGCAGGAGGAAGGCAATATGGGGGTCTAAAATGGAGAATCCTTTAGTGTTTGCACCACACTGTTCTCGCTCACCTGCTGGGGCCAGATGCAGCACACATCTGGATAAGCTGAAAGCCTGCTTATACCATCTGGGCACAGGCTTAGGCCATGTGGCCTTCTGCATTTTGGGATTTAAGATTGGCACAAGATGCTAAGACTTGGCATGAAGGTTTTTTGAGAGGGATCTATAGTCAGCCAAAGGTCTGCAATGGAATAGTTGTCCAAAAAGCCCTGTCCTCCTTATTTTTACTTCTCTCTTGTTTCTTCAAGAGGCTGACCTAGCCTGGGATACCATGATGCTGACCTCATGCACCGTGGCTGGACAAAGCCCATTGACAGGGAAGTTGCTGCACTTTCCGCTTGTGGGACTGGAGAGACTCCCTCCAGCATCGCTTCTGTTTCTGTCCTCATAAAAAACCAAAACCTAAGTGTCTTTCTGTCTTATTAAAACATATTTTCAGGGAGTAGAAAAGCTGACTTTTTAAAATATTTTGTTTCAGCTCCCACCAATCAGCACTTCTTATCTTGCAAGAGTTTTGCAGCTCACTAGTAAATATGCCAATGGGAGGGGAATTGGGCAATTCTGGGGTTGACCAGGCTTGGTTCCTGGAGAAAAAGGATGCTGCCTGCCTTGTGGAACCTTGGCAACAACTCTGATTTCCAGAGGAACGTAAGCCATCCTGTCAGCAGCCCATTAAAATGGGGATTCTGGGTCAGCGTTAAGGTGTTGTAAGCTTCCATCTTCTCATACAGAAGAAATTATGATCTACCCAAGGCAAGATGAACCCCTGCTATGAATTGACTGATGATGAATGATTGTACCATTGTTGTTACCCAAATCGCTGGCCCACTGCCACTGGGGACAAAAGCAAAAAACCCTGAAGAACAGGTGCCAGGAGGTGTTTTTGCTGCATGTTGACTGAAAAGCAGAAGCGCATCCCCTGATGTTGTAAAAGAAGAGCCTATGAATGTATTTTGCAAATAGCCAGTCCAGTGCATAACATGCTGAGCAGGGGACTAATAAAGATTAAATGGAGGCCAATATTCCTATTTGCATGGGGAGAGATCTTGAATCTCTTTTAGCTGCCTTTTCCAGAACAATTTCTGGGTTAAGCTTCTCCTTACAAACCCCCATGCAGTAAGCAGTTTTATCCTCAAGTTTGCTTTGTTTACAGCAGGGCCTCCTAATTACAGCAAATTAAAAATTAAAATTGAGGACACCAGTGAGCAGTGGGTGAGCACTGTCAACGATCGGCTGTGATGCAGGATACGTGACCAAGCACGTTGCTCCAGGGATTGCATTTACTCTGAAATAACTCACGAGAGGGTGAAAACTCATCCAGCTTGTTTGTGCATAATTAGCTCCGAACTTTTCCAGCGAAGTCACTTCCTCTCGTTTAGTCGAAGCGGATCCTTTTTTCCATGGGTAGGTATTAACGGGTTGAGATGTGGATCTGGGAAAGCCATTGGCAAACTGTGAAGGGGGAAAAGCCACAGTCTTCCCTTTCACGGGAACTTGTGTTTTACTTTCTTTAGAAACTTCTGACCTAAATGGCAATTACAAGATTTTGAGAATTGTCTGAAACGAGAGGGGAATGTTCTTGCTTGTCCCAGCATGTTCTGTTTCCCTCCTGAATGCAGCAAAACTGAACACAGACGTGCCAGGATCCCAAACACAACTGGGATTTGGGGTTTCACTTCCTCTATGCCAGCATCTGGAATGAGATCTAATAAATTATTTTTATAAAACACAAAATCAAGCCAAATCTCTCTCAAACCAACACAGGACCCTTCCAGTCTCTGAAAGGAGGAATTTGGGTCCAAGGGGAGACCCATCTATTTTCTTTGCTCCTCATGGCAGGAGATTGCCCATGTGAGTTAAACTGTTCTCCCCCTCTGCCTGAGGAGCAGCTACCTACCTCTGAGCAAATACAGCACAGTGAAGGATGGATAAATGGAAATAGCAGAGTGATTTCCAATTAAATGCTCTTTAAAATTTAATCCGAGCATTAAACCTAACAGAGATCTGCACTTATGGTATCTGTCCTCTGGGGCTGGCCCAAGCACATAAGCCCAAACCCCATACAGTCTGTCAGGGCTGGGTGTGCTCCCTTTGGAGGTGCCGTGGGAGTCCTTGGGTACAGTGGTCATCTATTCCACACCTGGGAGCATCCCTGGCCACTTCCAACTCAGCAGCCTACACTTCCTTCCCTGGGCATCTTCAGCAGCTGGATGTCCTGGTCCTTGGGACAGAAAGGTCTCATTCCTGCAAACATTCACATGACCTGTGAACTGGAAGGTCATGGACACAGCTCAAGCTGGGACTTTACATTTTTCACCAAAGTTTCCATCCATGAGGTAACACGTTTTGAGATCGCGGCATTCGCAGTGTTGTTCTTCTGCCATTAGATGTCTCTCTGTGCTCCGTGGAGTTCAGACAAGAGGTCAGTCCTGGCCAACAAAGGTCACTGAGCTGGAGTAGAGCAGCACAGGAGCTTTGGGGTTGTTTGTCTTTGTAGCTTTTGTCTGGTTTCTTTAATGAACAAAGAGGCTGTGACTCCATGGAGATGAAGCTGATGAACTGGTGAGTTTAGGTAATCATTCTGTATTCACATGATTTCAGCACTCAGAGTGTTATCTCCAAGGCTGTCAGATGGAGCAGGCAGCAAAAGGCTGGAGCCCATGGGGATGTTCAGGTTGTAAATTGCAGAACGTGACCACTCACTAACAGATTGCCGCGGTTCAACGCATCACACAGCACATCTGCTTGTCCAGTGCCATGTACATTGCGTCCTACCACCAGCCAGGAAGCAGCAAGACACAAAGCAGTATTATTTGCAAGCCATCTATGTCCTTTCAAGCACACCATTTGCAATGTGCTCTGGTGAGATGTTTTGGCCAAGTTCTGCTTTTGCTGGACAGGGCTCATCCCTCTGTATTTCCAACGTGCATGGGGCCTCTGAACACCGTGTGAAGCCCATACCTCTTCAGCCTTAAACATCCATCACAAATTCCACCCCAGCCAGAGGCTCAGCGAGTACAACATGCATTACGAGACGCATGTATTGCCAACATGCAGAGAAAGGGCTGTGCTCTAACAGCTCTCCAGGGGACAGTGGAAACAGCACACGCCTGTCTGTAGCTGTGCATGATTTTTTCCACATTTGTAATTGCAGCCTTTTTTCCCCATTTGGTGGTTACTAATGTTGTTCATTTCCTCAAAAATTACATCTGTTTAGATGTTAATTGAGTTAATTGTTAGCATTCAGCAGCCGGAGCAGCAATTTAGCACCTGCTAATAAAGATGTTCAGTACTGAAGTTCGGCAGAAATGACCATATTACAGGATTGCTGTCGCATACCCCATTGCCAAAAGTGAACGCAGCAAAGTTAGCGTGCAGGAATGGATGGAGAGATGGGCTGGAGGGTGGTTTCTTTGAGCACAGCATCAGCTTTTGGAGTCAGAGATCAGTAAACAAGCTGCACAATCCTGATACAGAGCCATTGGAGTCAGGGAGGGGAAAAAATAAACAATGGAGAACATACAAGCGGGGAACAGAGTCATCAGCAAATACCAGCAAATACTTAGAAGAGGAAATACAGTTTATCAGTGACAGGCTAACTGGGTAGAAGCAAAGGAAGGGAGAAAACAGAAAGACTGACAACACACATGAAGAGACCGACCTTGTATTATGTGTAAATTATGTGGAAAGCTTCCTATCAAGAAAATGTGGGTGATTAACGGGGAATGAAGATGGTTCTTGATGTGTATGGATGGTTCTTGGCCATAACTGCTCTGGGATGACCTTACTGGTGACTCCATTGTGTAAGGTGGCCAGTTCACCCTACATCTGCTATGCCATGCTGCAAAGGAACACCTGCCCTGCAGACAGGACAGAGTGGGCAACTGTGTGAGACCTATCTTGAACCAGCATTTTCCTTGCCTGGGTTGAGGTGTGTGGTAAGGTTGCCAGGTCTTACACTTTCACAATGTCACATTAATTTTTCATTGGCCTCAATTTCACATTTCTCTCTTATTCACTCTTTATTTTCACATCCATGGGAGGTCTGCAAGGACAAACAGAAATGCCCAGGTATGCCTCTAAGCCCTATCTGGCTGCATTGCCAAGACTTGGGACAAGTCACTAGAAGCATTTGGAGAAGAAAATAGGCTGAGAGAGTTAGGGTTGTTCAGCCCGAAGAGGAAAAGGCTCCAGCGGACCCTTCCAATACCTGAAAGGGACCTATCAAATGGCTGGGGAAGAAGCCATGTTCAAAAGGGCATGGAATGATAGAACAAGGGGCCATGGTTTTAAGCTGAAATCGGATAGCATCAAGCTGGACATTAGGAAAGGGTTCTTTAATCTGAGGGTGGAGGATCACTGGAACAGGTTGCCTAGAGAGGTAGTGGAAACTGCATCCCTGGAGACCTTCATGGTCAGGCTTGATAGGGCTCTGAGCAACTTGTTTTAGCTAGAGATGTCCCTACCTGTTGTAGGGGGGTTGGACTAGATGGTCTTGGAGATCCCTTCCAACCCAACCCATTCTATGATTTTATGAAAAACTATATTTTGAGGAAAAAACCCCAAACACTGCAAGTGCACCCTCAGACAAGCAGCATGCTGCTCCTTCCTTTTTGCTGTAAAATTGTGACACACCACAGGACATGTGAACTTGTACAACCTGCAACACCGCTAGCAAATTGCTGCAGTTTTAGGGCAGGAGGAGACCCCCTTAGAGCTCTCTTTAAAACAAGGAGCAGTGGAGAAAGATAATTCTTCCAGAGGAGAAGGTATTTTGGAGCAGTGGGTGAGTCAGAGCCAGCCTCCCTCCCACACAGCTTCGTTATTTTGGCTGCTGTGTGCACACAGAAATGAGGGCATGCAGGGGCACAATGTGTTTTGGGGAGCCACATGTGATCCTGGAGCTATGCAGTGTCCATCCTCATCCCCACCACATACAGAGCAATTTCTGTACATGAGGATACCAGGGTGCAGTGTGCTAGGTGACTCCCACTGATCTGGAGAGTGGGTGCTCCATGATATCTTGCACCCTTGCCCTGGTGTGCTTGTGCTTGCCCCACCAGACATGGTGACCTGGGAGCCACCACAGCTTCTAGAGCACCTTTCCATCTCTCTGTAAGAGACTTCAATTGTTGGCAAGGATGGATTTGAAGGAAGGCAGGAGATGCCCTCTCACCCCAGTCAGAAAGATGAACATATCTAACCCTGCCACTGCCTGGAAGGAGTTAATGAAGTGCCTCATTACCTACCCAGGCTATAATGAAGTTCCCAATTAAAAACTGCTGAAAACCAGCAGTATTAAAAGAAGGGTAGGCCTGCAGAAGGGGGGGTTTGACAAATTCTTTGAGGTGATGGTTGGAGAGCAGGAAGCTGTAGACCAACAGATGTCACAGGAGAGCTGTGGTGTTAACAGAGGTTGTTGATGCTTCTGTATGCCACTGGAGCTACACAGGCAAGGTTGGTGCAAGAATTAGAGAGACATTTTGGAGTTTTGAGGCTGATAGAAATGAAATACGTTCCTGGGAAAGATGAGGTCAGTTGGGGCTTGCTGAAAAAGTTAAAGAGCTCATGGGTGGGAAGCACCTGCTGCCCAAGGCTTCAATCTGTGTGGGTGGGTGGGTCCTTGCCTTGTTTGTGGGTATTTGCGGTGTGTTTAAAAGGGAAGTACGGATTTTCTTTGTTGCTGCTCTGTCTGTTGCTCTGTCTGCCTGTACTGGGCAGGGTCAACAGTAATGAAGTGGCAGGAGCATCAGTGCTGGAGTGTGGCCATGCTCTTAGGTGAGTGTTGGCTGATGCTCCCTGAGCTAGTGAACAGCCTAATCCTTTCAAGTCTGATACCCTGATTGGTAGACCACAGCACTCTGCTTCCTTCTTTGGCTGCTGAGAAGGGAGATCTGCTCATGTCCTATAATTCTAAGTGTGCAGATATTGCCAAAGCCAGGTCTGTTTGGTTCCCTGTACCCTCTTTATGGAGCTACAGGGTGCCATACATGACCCATACATTACAAGCAGTGTCACTTGTAATGATGTATTGTCATAGCTCTTAAAATTGGGGATCTCCCCATGCTCTTTCTTTTTACATTTTGCATTCCTATTAGCTCATTCACTGGGGACCCAGAATCTGTGCTGTTTCCTCCTGACAGATGTGGCTGAAACTTTGCTTTCCTGAGACTTCTAAGAAACGGCTGCAGGTCGAGGAGAGAGGAAATGCAAGCTCAGCCTTTAGACGAAGATGGCAGGACCTCAGTAGCCAAAGGTGTTTATTTGGCACCAAAGAAGAGATGCTATAATGCAGTATCACCAGGGCCTTGGCATACAGTGTACCAGGAGGGCAGAGGTCTTAAGTTGTTTGTTGGATGATGTTTTGGGTCAGAAGAAGCCTAAAGTCAAGCTGATGGGGAGAGTGGAAGAAACTATGCATGCATTTCCTCCCCTGCCAGGGTAGGCTGATGTGGGCATGATATGGGACTGAGAATAAAGTGTCAGAGCTGGCAGAATTCCACCCTGCTGCAGCTTCTCCTATTTCACTATCTTCTGGTAGTTGCTGGCATTGCCCTGGGTAGCCCTTCAGCTGTCTTTGGTGGTCAGTGATGGTCTGAGCACTCTAGGGACTGTTGTGATCTGGATTAAGGCATTCCTTGCCTACCTCCAGGGGCCGACCTCATCACTTAACTCTGAATCTGTAGCTGTGAAAGGATCCTCTGGTTGCTCCCCACTTTGCTTTCAGGAGGTGGGCAGCATCTGACTTGCAATCCCTGTATTTTCCTGTTTGGCAGAAGGTGCAGAGTGATGTCTCCAGACTGGAAAAGCCATGGCTGCTTCAGCACTCAGCATTGCCACTGTTTCTGTGAGGCAGGGTGTTAGAACTTAGCATGCTAAAGTTATAGCTAAATTTAATACCCTCAAGTGCCTCGCATTCCAAACCATGGTATGAAATCCCTGCTTAAATTTAAGTAATCTGCATGTTTGAGTAAAGGATTATGAGCTGCTGAAGGGAGCAGGGAAGTGCAGAAGGGAGTCCCTAAGAAAGTCAGCTTGCTGAAGAGCAGAAAGGGCAATCCAGGGATGCTTCCAGCAAGCTCTGAACACAAGCAAGAGCCAGGGGACAGCTGCTCACAAAGGCAGGGGAAGCAATAACTAGTGAGAAATAACATTTAATTACTTTTCACTTCTACCAGTCTGGGGAAGGAGGTCTCTGATGCTTTCCTCTGGTGCCTAGTGGAAAGAAACCATATTTTGGTTGTGGTTGATTTTTCTTCATCAGGTGAAGAACCAGTCTGAATAACAAAGATCAGAACTTCCCTGCTGCATCTCCTGATGAAGTCTTAGTGGGACAACAGAGTGGCAGCCACCACAGAGCTTCCATGTTGGGTTGCTAATAGCAAACATAGTGCAAGTGGAATGATTCTGTCTGAGGTGAACTTGCCAGCAGGGACCTAGGGCTTTTGGAGTCGGTGACCACATCAAAAAGGTCCTTTCTGCCCCATGTGTGCAGGATCCATCCCCTGATTGGCTTTATTAGCAAGATATGACCTTGTCTTGGTTGGGCATGAGTGAGTAAAGAGCATGGAGGAGGGAGTCTTGTCAATTTTCTGGCTTTTGATGAAAACTGAGCTGGCTGCTAAGAAAAATGCCTCATCTTTCCCTTTTGACACCTGGAAACACTTGCCAATTTCAGCAGGTCCTTTTTCCCAACTGCTAGCCACCCCCATCTCTCAGCCTACTCCTACCATTCCTCTACAGCTACAATGTGGGGAAAGCAGAGTTGAATGCTGTTATGTAGGGCTGTTTTCCATAACAGGGTGCCTTTCTGGTGTCATCTCTTCTTCCACTTGTTTCCTAAATGGTAGTTTGAGGAACACCAGGTCAACACCTTGTAATGGCTTGATAATTATGGGCTGTAATAAATGACTGCAGTGACTTGTGGTACAACCAAGAGGAGCTGCCCCATGGCCTGCATCACAGGTAGGAAGAGAGGAGCAATTACCTGTAAGGAAACAGTATTGACCCTGTAATTACTTTGGTGGTGCATGGTAATCATTGTGTAATTAAATGGTCAACAGGTACTGTCTAAACAAAGAGGACTGAAGTGACATTTCTGTCCTGAGACTTAAAATATTACAGTGTGGTAAAGGCAGGGGGGGATGGAAATCGTAAAGTTTTGATGGATGTCAGATGGACTCAGATCTGAAGCTGGCAAGGAGTGGGCAGGAAGCATCTAACTTGTTTGTGCCATCCTGGAGAACAAGAGCAGTGTTTGTTGCAAAAATAGATTATAAACTTGGTGTCATGGATGCACGTGTGATTGACATATGCCTCCCTTGTCCATGATCCCCATTTCCCCTGCTTACAATCATGTAACTCAGTGTGGGATCCTAGAGATGCCCTCCCTTGGCTGCTGGGCACTCAGCGCATGTAGGGAGAAGGTACCTCCCACATGTTGGAGAAGACCTTTAATCTAGGGTCTAACCACTAGCCTAACTCTACCAAGCTCACTGCTAAACTGTGTCCTGAAGATCCATGCCTGTGTGACGTTTAAACACGTCCAGGAATGGTGATTCAACCAGCAGCTTGTTCACATACTTCCTATTCCTGGTGGTGGTTCAAAGACCATTTGGTCCTGGCAATGCTGTGCTGCCCATCCCATTCCTTAGAGGCTGTGGAGGGGCTGTTTAAAAACCAGCAGTGACTCCTCTTCGGTGCCGCTGTTGTGTTCCAAGCGCTGCGACTTGTCCTCGCCTGACTCCCCGTTACAACTAATTAGCACCTTGACATTTACACAGCGAGCAAGGCAGCCTTGATGTTTGTGAAAGAACAGAAGGCACATCTGTCTGCATGATCCATTTGAAGAGGAGGAACGGGGCTATGTGGTGTTTATAGCAGTCAGTTGGGGGAGGAATTAATTTACAAAATTTTTTGAATGAAAACAATTCCAACAACATAAGTGCCCTGTCCCTCCCACGTCAGCTGTTTACAAACTGTTGAGCTGAATATGTCCCACATGTCCTTTGAACCTATCAGTAACGGGGTGTGGGGGGGAACTGAAATGCATCATGAAAAACTAATTTGGAAAGAAAAATAAATTAAAAAATCCTGCCCACGGCATTCAAACCACTTGCCTCGCTTGAGCTTATACCAGTTTTCATGTACTTAGACAAATGTCACAAGAATCAGACTTAATTGATTCCTTTTTGCTTTTTACACTCATTAAAGAGGAATGTAGTTGTTCCTCACTGTCTCTTCAACCTCTACACCCACCCTATAAAGGTGCTTTGTGTAAGGAGGTGATTAATTTGTGTGTCAGCCGACCTTTGGAGCTTCAGGACATCCAAATATCATGGTGAGAGAGCTTGGGGGTCTCTTTTTTCCCAGCTCTGTCAGAGCTATACTGTACTTGGCCTGCCCTTTCTCCATAGGGATCCAGTACCTTATAATGACCACAGGCACTTTCAAGGTTCTTAAAAAGTGTTTGTCCAGCTCCTACCTGGGTGTAGAGAGCGGGGAAAAGTCCCCAAGGCCACTGTATCTTCACCCCGACTTAGCTCTGGTATCTATCCCTTACATTTGCCTTGAATTTGTAGAATCACAAATCATGTTGGTTGGAAGAGACTGTTAAGATCACCAAGCCCAATCCAGCACTGCAGGATCACCACTAAACCATATTCTTCAGCTTCACATCTCCAGGGGTGGGGACTCCACCACTGCCAAGGGCAGCCTGGGCCAGGGCTTGACAAACCTTTTGTGGAAGAAATTTTCTGTATGTCCAACCTAAACCTCCCCTGGTGCAACTTGAGGACATTTCCTCTCATCCCATCACTTTTTACTTAGGAGAAAAGACTGACCCCCTCCATAGTTCAACCTCCTTTCAGGTAGTTGTGGCAAGCAAGAAGGTCTCCCTTGAGCCTCTTTTTCTGCAGGCTAAACAATGCCAGCTTCCTCAGATTCATAATTTCTGATTATGTGTTCCTGACTTTAAATGGGGGTGAAAGTTAATTGAAGAGAAAGGGCTGCAATTAAAAATGCTTCTTGTAGGGTTCTTTCTACAGAGACCTCTGGCTCATTAGCATTGTGTAAGTGTCTCCTGTGTGATGCTCCTTCAAGCTATCTGGAATCAAAGCTAAACTTTGCCCTCTTCTATTTAGCAATTTGCTGTAGCCAAGCAAGATGGTAAAGTAGGGGGAGAAATATTGAATTTCCTGCCTCTTTCTGAAAGTAGGATCAAGAAAAGGCAAGCTGATGTCCCTGGCCAAAAATAAGTGGGACAAAGCTGATAGGAAACCAATTCTGTAGGGAGCTGGTGGCTGTGGAGTTCTCTGCTTTGATGTGATGAGTACAACTCCTTTGGTCATGGCAGGGGTTATTGTGGATTAAAAGATGTGAAAGCGCCCTTGGTTGGCCAGAGTCAGGATCTGACACTCGAATTTGAGGTGCAGGGATTCATGCTGCTGGGGATTCATGCAAGCCAAGCCTTGTGATACTTGGATCCAACTTCCTGTCCACTTGCAACAGGTATCACAACAGTAACTCTGGTGTTTTGTTGTTAACCTCACAGTATCAGGAAGTAGTCCCAAGACAAGAGGGTTAACACAATGTCTGTAGTGTCCTGCAGCATCTCAGGAAGACCCTGGAGATGTGGATCCTCCCAACAAATCAAGTTATGGTTTGCTCTGGATAATCCTTCAGCCTCCCTTGAATATAAATTTGGATAGCAGCACAACATGGTGATCTGCTTTTCACAGATCCATGCTGTGATTTTTGGAGCTGCTCGGTACCTTTAATATTCTAGTTTAGGATGCTGTACAACCTTGAGAAGTTTTATGAAGGATTTTTTTGCATATGTTTGAGGTAGAACCTAGGAAGTTCTTGGGACCCTGCTGTTTTGTGGGATGAGTTGGACTGGTGGCTACCTATCCTGCTTTTGGAGGTTTATGCTGGAAAAGCCTGCTCAGAGGTGGGAGCACCTTGCTCTGCTTTTCATGCAGTGAGATCTTGGGTCTTCCTTGAGATGGAAAACAGTGCACTCCTGTTCTACCCTCCAATATGTTCGTGTTGGAGAAGGTACTCTGTAGTTTGGTGTCAAGTCCAGCCCCACCCGCAGAACAGGTCTCCCTCTGAAAACAGAGGTGTGATGATAAAAGCTGCTCTTTCCATAAGGGAAGGTGCCGTCCAAGCACTGCTCTTCTGCTTCTATCCCTGCTTGTATGCAGAGGGCTGGGCTGATGTGGGACTGCTCAGAGAAATCATTTATCTTGGGCTATTGTGTCCTCTCCCACCCATTGTTAAATGTTTGTTGATTAAGGATAGAACTTCATTCAATACGGTGAAAGGTAACTTGAAACATACAAAAGGAGGAAAAATGAGAGGAGAAACACATGCAGCATAATAAGTTGAATTTTGGAGGTTCTGGAATGTCTCCTATCCATTCCCCATTGTGTTGGCTGCTCCTAAGCAGCAGTGCCCATAGCAACGCTGCCTGGTGCAAGTAAGGCTACAGTCATCCCACAGGCATTCCTACCTCGAGAAGGGCCTGAATTAAGGTGCTGCCTGCTGCAGCTTTACCCCCAAACCTGGCTGAGTAGTGCTCATGCCAAGCATCTGTTGGGAGGAGGTGATGGATCTTTAATCCATCAGGGATGCTGAATGAGATCTACACCTCTCCTGGCTGTGAATGCAGCAGATCTACAAACCTCCTCCTTTTTTATTAGCAACTTTTCCCAAGTAACCACGTTCCTGTGGGTTGGGGTTGAATGAAGAGAAGCTCCTGTTTTAATTTTTGCTGTCAGGAGTAACGGGTAAGTGTAGGAGGAGGAATATTAATCATACCCAGCAGGCATTCTTCAAACTTAGAAACAGCATAAGGAAGGAGCCCAAATGGTTTAAACATTGAGGAGACCATTTGTATGGAAGTCTCATGCTTGAAAACGTGCAAGATACTGAGGGTTTTTTTCTCCACCCCAATTTAGTTTAAAGAGGAAGGCATTGCTCTCCCACCTTCTTTCTGCAGCAGGGACCAGGGTCATATAACAGTCACATCTGTGATCCCCAGAGAGACAAGGGAGAAGTGTACAGAGGGCATTGTCCTTGCAGAAGGCTCAATCCCACTGACTTTCTTTTCCCATTTCATTCTCTATCTGGATGTCAAAGAAAGGGGGAGTACCATGGTTTTGCTATTTTGTACTGGTGCTGCAGCAGGTACAGCTCTGCCACAGGTGAATATGGCATTTTATCTCTTTGGAGTGATGTATTGAGGGACCATTGGAGATTCAGAAGGGTCCCATGTCACACCATGGACTTGTGGGTCCACCCTGTGAAGCGGGGGGTTGCTTTAATCCATCTTGGGCTTTGAGAGGCCCTCAAACCTCGTCTCCCTTTCACAGGTTTGCTTACAGCTTACCCATGACTGAGAACATTGGTCCCTAGCAGGTGAGCCTGGATGAACTGCAGCATCCTTCTGCAACCTTCTCTTTTCCCTTTTAGCTTTTCAAGTACAAGAACCTCCAAGGCAAGGGCAGGTGGGTTTTTACTTTGCTGGAGACTACTTGTATTTTCTAACAGAGCTGGAAGTGTCTGCATCTTCCCTCTGAAGGGTGTAGAGCTGGCTGACTGACTCCACCTTGGCCATGGGTGGGAACAAAACCCCAGGTGAGTCAGGATACAGGTCTTTCCAGGGGCAATCCATGAGACATTGGGCCCTTCTCCCAACTCCTCTGTTCTGTTGTTTTAATATATCACAGAAGCCATTCTTGGAACAGCAGGGAACATCACAGCACTGCTGTGTGAAATTGCTATTCTCTTGCATCTCTCCACTGCTGAAATTGGTTAAGAGCATTTGACTGGGGACTAAATTTCCTCTCCATCTCCTTAAGCATAAAGAATAGACTGCTTGGAAGGTTTTACTGTGTCTCAAATAGGGTGGGGGGAGGGCAGATGGTGTAGGGGAAAGAAGAAGAAGGAAAAAAGATACAAGAATTGTTCTGAGCTGAAATCCTGCAGTGAATTTGCTCAAACAAAACACAGCAGTCCTGGTGCTGAGCCAGTTCGTCTCGCTGAGCTGCCCAGAAGGACAGACCTCAGATAGGATGCAGGCAGGAGCATTGGGATTTCCCAGCAAGCGAGTTTCTGCTTGAAAACAGAGGATCATCAAAACATCTCTGGGTTTTGAGGCAAAGCTTTGTTCTCCCAGCTTCATGGGCTTCCTTGCAAAATTCCCAGCCCCTTCTGGTAAGGCATCCCAACACAGCACTTGTGGCAGACTGTGGTGTTCCTCACTTGCAGAAGTTTGAGGCTGGATTCTGTGTGTGCAAGATGAGTTTATTCTTCTGAACTGACTCATGTTCTCTTTCAGCAACACAGGGTTTGCTTGGGATGGGGAGAACATCTGCTGAGGATGTCTGTCAAACAGTAGAGGAAGAGAAAGACAAAGCCCTTGTGAAACTGGTCAGAAATGGTCTGGCTCTGAAAGCCAAAAGAATTGCAGAGTACAAAACTCCCCAAACTTGTTTTGCTCCGAACCTCTTTCTAAGTTGCTGCAGAACTCCCTGCCTCACTCTAAATTTCATCCCACTCTGGGAACATCCAGTGTAGCAGCACAAAGAGCAGCGAGAAGTAAATTGCCAGCAGGGCTGTGTCCCTCAATGAAAGCTTCCTACGTGTCTCTTGGAAGCCTATCCTATCAGATCCCATGCTGTTCTGAAAGGTACGCATTTAAAACATGACTAACACTGATAGATGCTATTATTCTATTTTATTCTCCAGCTTGTGAGTAATGTCTCATTATAAATGGGGATGCATTCAGAAAAACATCATCTGCCTGCCGGAGCGTGGGCTCCTCAGCACGGGCAGCTCGTGGTGCTGTAGGAGCTGGTGTGTGGTGGCACGTGGCTGTGTGGCAGCATCCTGTGAGTCCTGAGACAGCCTTGAGCTCTCTTTGCTGCCCAGGCTGGGCCATAGCTCTGTTTTGGGGTGGGTCTGATGGTCCTCAGAACCCGACTGTCAGCATGCTGCAAGAGGTGCTGACCTGCAAGCCCAGGCTGCAGAGATGGCACTGGTGCAGAGTTAGGGGTACTAGCAAATATATTAAGGTCATAACTGGCAAAGTCAGCAGACTCTTGCTATGAAGGTATTTTATAGCCTTCATGAGGTACCTGCAACTCTTCTGACTGCTGTATCTTCTCAAAGTACTGGAGTTTCCTATAGCTGAATATCATAAATCTTGGGGCTGTGGGAAAGCTCAATATAATGGGGTAAATGGGTTTCTGCCTGCTTTTCTGGCTCTCCAGCAGTGGTTACAGGTCTGTCTAGGGTGTGCAGCTCTTCTTAATGCCTCTCAGAGGTAAAAGCTCTTGTACCTCATTGTCTTGAAATGGTCTCTGACATCCCCCTGTAAAGGAAACTTCTCATGTATATGGAAGCCAGGTTGTCTCCACTGTCATCCAAACCCCATATTCCTTCTCCTATGATGCTAAACACTAGTCACAGGGTGATGGCTTACGTCACTGTTGATTTTTTTGTGTGGAAGGTTTCGTTTTTCAAGACTCCTGATCCAGACAGTGGGGTCTCCCTGGCCCATCATGTCCACGGACTGTTGTGGATCTGCTGGGACTGTTTTGAGTCATTGAGCAAACAAAATGCTTCCTTTCCAAGAAAAGTCCAGATAATTGTTTGCCTGATTAGTGTGCCTGGACTATGGTGTCAGCTCTCCAGGGGATAAAAATGCTGGAGAGGAAGCATGCAGCAGGGCATGCAGTGAGTGGAAAATCTGCCTTTGGAGGTGTCTGGTGGCAGGACCCATGGACAGTGGCTGTTGGGACTGGAGCATTTGGTCTGCGGTAGCTGCTGAGAGTGAGATTGTTCAGGTTCATCTGCAGGTGTCCAAACCTTTCTCCTGAAAAGGGTTCCCAAAATACATGGATGCTCATGGAAATAGTGGTTTGTTTACCTGTTTAAGTAATGTCTTGCCCAGCTTTCTGGGATTTGGTGGCTGGTGCTCTGGTTATGTGTAACCACAGCTAGCACTGACCTTCCCTGTCTACCCTGTGCTGTTGCTCAGCATCCCTGATCCAGGCTCTTTATCTGCTCTCTTCTGCCTCATACAAAAGAAAATGAGACGGGTTTTATTTTCTAGATATTTTTTTCTTCTCCTCCTCCTCGTATGGAGATTTTGAGGCGAGTTTTTTTTCTCTTTTGGTTTAGGTATTGTTGGAACATTTTATTTCCTCTCCTGTTTTTTATTTTGAAAAAGGGAAGAGAGCCTGTGAAAGGCTAGTGATTTGACTGTGAGGCACGCTTGCACCTCCCACACTCGTGCAGTTGGTGACGCACAACAAAATCAATGGAGAGGGGATGAATAAACCCAGCGCTTTCTCCTCGCCTGCCATCTCCAGAAAGAAAGGGGTGGAAGAGAGAGGGAGGGAAAACTCTGCTCCAGGCATGCAGTTTTAAGAAGTGTTTTCTGTATAGCCAAGAGATGATTGCCAAAACATCTCCGTCATGTGATAAGTCCTCCTTGCCTCATAGGGCTAGGGTTGCACTGCCATGAAGTTTAAGACACTGCTGCAAGCCTGACTTTGGCATCTTTCATCTCAATGAGCGGTATGCTTAAAGCCATTTTGGACTGGTCCACCCAGTCCATGGCTCTCCTGCACTTCATGCTTCTTGCTGACTCTGAATTTATAAATGATGGAATCAAGACCTTTGTATCTGTGGTGTGCAGCTCTTGGCATGCTGTATGGCTTCCAGTGAAGCACTTTTAAGACAGTGAGTTCAACAAGTTGTCTTTTTGCTACAGTGGTCCGTTATCTGTAAGAAGCTGTGGTGATTTTGGAAATGAGGTTAACTACAGTTAGGTTAAATGTGGACCACTGGACTCAGTGGTCTTAAAGGTCTTTTCTGACCTGAATGATTTTATGTTGCAAATCTTCAACAGCATATCCCAGACAAAAGGATTCCTCCATCCCCTGATGGGATGTGTTTCTAGGGCCCTTTGAGGAACAGAAGAAAGTGCTCCTGCATGTGAAATGGAGCATGCCTGGGCTGATGGGGTGCAGGTGATGGGACATTGCCTTGGAGAGCAGGGGGTAGTGGAGGCTGAACTGCATTACTTGCATGAAAACAGTCCCCAACGCAAAACAGTAAACTGTCTGCCGGGTACCTAGGATTCATCATACTGAGCAGATGATTTGAAAGAGCTGTGTGAGAACCAGATGCTGGGCTCTGAAGGCTTCCTATAGCACAGAGAGGACCAGAATCTCCTCCTCCTTGGAGTGAATGCTTCAGCCCAAGAATTCCTCTTTTCCATGAGAGCAGTAGCTGAAACTCTAAATAATTAAGCAGTGCCACTTGGGGATTTTTCCTTTTTAAGCCAAATTCTTGCCTTCCTGAATGTGCAGCATTTCCCTGTTAGTGCTGGGAGCTGATGTGCTGTGTGTTTAGGCCCCTGCAGTGGAATGAGAGGACAAGAAGAGCTTTTGCTTCCTGTTCAAACCACATGATCCACACTTCACCAAGTCAGTATTTCCATTTGAAACATACCAGTCTGGGGTTTGTTGGGTTATTTCTGTTCCTGTATCAAGTGTGTTTAGACTACCTCAGAGAGCTCTACTGGTAATATGAATCCTGGTAGCCTCTCACTTCCAATGAGTGGCCCTACAGCAGCATCATCCCTGTGCCTCAGAAAGAAGAAATTAGCCCTGCAGAAGCTGATGTCACTTGTATGAGTACTCAGCACCAGCCTTCAGAGCTGTACCACAACTGTGTGCCCTTCATGCACAGCAAGTGTTTTTTATGCCCCATATTTCCTGCCTCAACCTATTTTTAATAATTGATATTAACACTGTAGAGCAGTGAAAATGGACAGCAGGCCATCTTTAACGCACCACATCAATAATAAATGGAGCGGTGCCAGAACACATCAGTAATAAGCTTTGTCCTCTTCTTGAATTTGGAGTAATCCAGTCCTAAGGAGGTAGAGTATGTGCCTGATGATCAGGCTGAGGCACCAGCAGAAAGAGATCACCTGTAGAAAGTGGGGGTGTGGGGGTGTGTGTGTGGGGGGGTAATGTGTGGGACATGCTACTCTTCAAAAGGCCCCAAATGGGACAAAGCTCTGTCTGCTGTGCAGAAGTTACATGTGTGCTGTTTCCCTCAAGAAGACCTCTTTTTCCTTTTTAATGCTGCTTCCCCAGCAAACTGAAAACTTGAGCAAGTGGTTTCTGAGCAAATGCAGACCCTTGTTCCTCAAGCCCTTTCCTCACGCTGGGAGCATCTCAGTAGATGCAGAAACATGAGTGCTGACTGTGCTGCCGTGGGTTCGGGTGTCACATGAGCTCATCATGGGGCCAGAAGCTCACTTAGCACCTGCCTGTAGAAGATCACATTAACTATGGGTGCATTTAGAGAGACATTTTCTTTCAGATCAGACATGAAATCCACTGCTAATAGGCATTTAGGTCACAGGCCCAGCTAGAGCTAGCCAAAATTAAACCCTAAAATATACATAGCATGGATGTAGCCAACTGTTTTACTCTATGAATGTACTCTGGTACAGCACTACTATCCATACGGATACAGTCTGTACCTGCCTGAAGCCTCTCTGGTCAGCTCCTCAGCAAAGGACTAATGGGTAGTATGGAGCATGGGAAATTAGTATCTTAGCTCATATATCAGTTTGATCTTGTACTTCTTCATTTCTTGCAGTCTTTGAACCAGTTTCCAACTTGTTTGTGTGTGGTTGCTGTAAGGGAACCTTGTGGGTCCATGTGCAAGGCTCTGTTATTCTTTATGGCTCATGTAATTGATGTCTTTTCTCTGACCTGCGACAAACCTCAAGTTTTTCTGGGCTCTTCTGCTCCTAGCATTGGCCTTGATCAAGCATGCTGGCAGTGTACCTGGTGCAGCCTGTGAACATCTTCAGTAGTCTTAGTACTGGAAACAAGATACTCTCTCCAGCTGCTTTGTGTCTCTCCTTCCACACTGCTCATTCTGTACTGTGACCCTTTTTCTTGAGTGGTTGCTCTTTAACTTGTTCTCCTACCCCAGCTGTTTGGAGGAATTCATCTAGAGAGCAGAGGAGGACACAGGAATGATCTGAGGGCTGGAACTCCTGTACTGTCAGGACAGGCTGAAAAAGTTGGGGTTGTTCAGCCTGAAGAAGGCCCTGGGGTGAAAATATTGCAGCCTTTCAGTATTTAAGAAGACCAGTAAGAAAGATGGGGACAGACGTTTTGTCAGGGCCTGTTGTGACAGGATAAGTGATGATGGCTCTAAACTAAAAGGGATATACAGACTAGGTTTAGGGAAGAAGTTTTTGTATGATGAAACTGGTCCAGGTTGCTCAGAGAGGTGGGAGAAACTCCATCCTTGGAAACATTTTGGGCCAGGTTGAATGTTGGGGCTCTGGGCAACCTGCTCTGGTTGCAGATGTCTCTGCTCTCAGCAGGGGGTTTGGACTAAATGACCTTTGAAGATCTCTTCCAACCAAGCCATTCTGTTATTCAATGAGTTAAGTCTCTAGATGTCTACAGCTTTCTCTGTGTGCAGGAATCATACCGCAAAGCCAGCACCTCCAAAAGAGTTACAGATTCAAAATTGTCTGAGGGCATTTCCACAACATATGTTGCTAACCCCATTCCTATCTCTTAGACAACTAAAACCCAGTACCCCTGCAGCCTAGCTCTGTCCTATGTTCTTACCATAGTTGGCTGTTTCAACTGTAATCCTGTAAGAGCGTCTTCTCTTCCCACTTGGTTCTCTTTGGCAAGTCTAGAAAATATTTATTTTCCAAACCTCTACTGATCATAGCTGGTTCGGTGTGTGTTTTGTACTTCAGACTCTTCTGCAGAAGGGCCTTTTAGGGGAGTCGGGCTTTTCTGTTGGCTCTTTTGTTCTGCTTTCTTAGTCCATGAGCTTCATAAAAATGGAAAGGAGGAGCAGGAACTTTCTGAAGGAGATGGAGAGAGCAGGAAGCCAATGTTTGTAGACCTGGCTGCTCTTTGAGCTGATCTTCACTGTCAAGCTCAAGTGACTGCTGTCAGCAAGGTGATACCAGAGACAATTCCAAACTTGTAAAATGTAGAAGAGTAGGTGAAGCTGCAGATGCTTTTGGCATCATAACCAGGGGATCTTAGACTGCCTTCTTGGCACCACTTCCAAGTCTTCCTTCAATACTCAGTTTACTGCTTCAGGATCTGTGAAATTGCCACTCCAGGAGCAACACAGCTCTTGAAAGCTTCTTGCAACCTGAGCAGAAACCATGCTCTTTCATGCAAGCGTCTTGCTGCCAGTTCCTTTTGCCCCAGACTACATAATCCACTCTTCCTAATGTCCTGTGTTTTTGCAGAATTTGGAACTGGCATGTATCTTGAAGAGGAGAGCACTCTGAAGATCAGCATATGACTGAATTACCTCCTGGCACTGGCTGAGAAAAACCTCTGCTGTGTCACCTGCCATTCACAGCTTGTAACAATGGTGAGAAAACTCTCCAGGTGAATGGTCCTTCTAATGAGGGAATTAAAAAAACCCCACCTCTCATGCTGCTGCTAAAGTGTTTTTCAGACTCAATTTGACTTCAAGGAAGGAGTAGGGGAAACCAAGCAGGCTTCCATTGGAAGTCTACCTAATTTCTCACTGCTTTTCTTGTGGCTGCCTTCTGGGAGGAGACAGGACTGCCCCAGCATCAGTTGCCAAAGCCCTCTGCCACTTCTGCTGGAGCTGGCTGGCGACTCAATCCTGGCGCATGGCTGCGTCCTCTTCCAAAGGGAAAGCTAAAAAAAAAGAAAATACAAACCTTAACCCAACCAAACCCCCCTTGAAACTAAACTGTTTCTGACTCCCCTTTGAAGAGGAAACACTTTTCTGTCCATGTGGCTCTAACAATGACCCTCTTCTCTGTCTGCAATGTTAAACCACTCTCATCTGATGTCTTGTTGAGTCCCTGAAGACTTTAAGTAGCTTGATATATATTTTAAGGCATGTTCTGGCATTACCTTGCCAAGGATATTTTTAAATAGCCATTATTTTGGTCGGACATATGAAAAGCCAAGTTTTTTTCTATTGCTGGCTGTGCAAATCCTGTTCCTGAGACTGCGCTGAAGCAGCTAATGCCAGGATGCAGAAAACAGTGTTCTGGCACTGCTGGGAGGCAAAATTGCTCTTGGCAGGGGTAGACCAGTTGTTTATTTCATCTCTGCTCATGGCAAGGGGCTAGGTGGGGAAGGATTAATGTTTGCTATATGGGAGTGAATAAAAGGTGGAAACCATAAGTTAGCGGACTTTGGAAGCGCTAAAAACAGCAGAGTAAAGAACAGCATTGGCATCATCTTTTCAGCACACAGGTTAGCTTCTGCGTACTTCTGTCTTTCTAAGATCTTGTGCCTTTCTATCCTATGAGCCAGAGCAAAATCACTTGCTACCTGTGAAGCAGCTGTTTTCCTTGCTGTGGAACAGTGTGATTATTCAAGGACGTTATTGGAACAGGGAAAAGACTACCCAGCTGGTCAGATGAAGAGAATTTAAATCAGGCTCATAGCAAGCTGCATTCAGATATGACAATTTTACTGGGGATACTGCAAGAAAGTTGTGATTACAGCTGATATAACAAGCTTAGAAGTGACAGTAAGAATCTCTGAGTACATTAAATACAAGAGCAGTATGTGGTCTGGGTGGTCATACAGATACTGCTCATATTGTCTGCTTATAAAAAGCATCATTACCTGTTGGACATTACTCCACCTATCAGCAGAGTGATTAATTGAGGTTGTTTTAAACTAGCAGAGGTGGGCTAACCGTGAGTGATGTCCTAGATTACACCCTGAGATGTCAGCATCACTGATGGCAGCTTTCATCTTTAGGATGTCTTCAAGGCAGCCTTCTGGATGTGTTATTTTTCCAAGTGGTTTCAGATAATAGCAGGGTATAAAGTGTTCTGCTGTCAGTAAAATATCAACACAGAGAGCTCTCAGCAGGTATCTGGTAATAAAAGAAACAAATGCCAGCAGTTTAAGAATATGTGGATTAGGATTTACTGTTGCTTTGGTGATCTAGAAAAAGCAAATATTTAAACTGCCAGTGGCTGGAAATTCAGAATGCAAAAGGACCTTAAGGGACTGAGTACCCATGTGTGTGGTAGCACATACAGTAAGAAATGTGGACCATGGAACACTTAACTGGTACAGTCACTGGTATTTTAAGATTCACAAGTGTTTCTGGCCAGAGGCTCTGGAAAGCAATAGCAAGGACTGGTGGCTTCAAGCTTAACAGCTCAGTTGAGTGGTAAGGACAATGTTCCTATCAGCATCCCCTGATTTATCCCACATTCTTATCAGCTTCTGAAGTGAGACTGACTGCACAGGGGGCTCCTGTGGCCAAGCTTCTTGTGTAGGTTGCCTGAGGAAGGAGTTAAGCAGACAACAGCTTTGTCCTATAATTAACTTGCAAGGGAAAGGTTGTTTTTCAGTCATGCTGGCTGGGACCAGTGAAGGAGACTGGTTTCCTACTGAAAACATAGAACTGACATGGAATAACTGATTGTGAGTTAATCCATCTTGAGCAAGTTGCAAATAAATTAACAGAGAAGGAAACAAAGGTACTGCTCTGCAGGTTTCAGCTTCTAAAGAGTTTTCACTGCCTCATAGCTCAATAACTGACTCTTGTAACAGCTGCAATTGCTACAGCTCTGGTGGATTATTTTCCAGACAGAACCAGAGCTGGGTGTGCTCAGATGGGATCAGAATCCTTGCTGCTGGCTGTAGGAAAAGTTTGTGGTGGGTATGGGCTAGAGGCATGGTCCCACACAGGTCCTGTTGACCCATGTGTTGGTATCAGGTAGAGCAGGTCTCTGCTCTAGGGTGCCATTCAAGGGATGGTGTCAGGACCATTTTCAGTCATCTGACACCAAACTGTACATTTCAACCAAGTCTTGCAGCTCCTCGCTTTTGTCTCAACCTCATACAGGATGCTCCCCTACCCCCATATTCTCAAGCCCTTCTTTCCAGCATGATTTCCTGAATGACCACAAGTGTACTGCTAACAGTATTAGATTAATTTTTATTTGAATTACATTTGACTTGTAGTCTTATTGAAGATGGGAAGGATCAGTTCTGTAAAGAATAAATAGGTTGGAGATTTTTGATAACTTCTTGTATCCTGTGTTTTGCCTGTGTGTGGCAGGCAGCAACAGCAATTGGTCCCTCAGGAGAAAATGCTGGGTTAGTTTTAGTTGTAGAATAACATTATCACCTTTCCATCACAAAGAAATATCATCCTGTGATGGTTAACACCAGCAATAACTCAGGTGAGTATTAAAAAATATCTACCTAATGCTCTGTAAGTCTATTCCTTAAACACAGAACCTAAGGCATAGCAGTAGATCAACAAAAGACACAGCAGATGTTATGGGGATATCATAGAACAGTTTCTTACTGCATTAGTGATCTCTGTGGGCATTTGCCCTCAGTTCTTGAAGTAAATGTTCCCCTAACTGAAATAAATTCAATTCTACATACAAGTGAAAATATTGGACCATCTAATAGCACATGGGAAATGCAGCCCCTCTGGGAACAATCTACTATTTGACTTATGAAAATCTAAGGGTAGAATCACGGAATGTTAGGGACTGGAAGGGACCTCTGGGGATCGTCTAGTTCAACCCTGCTAGAGCAGGATCACCTAGGACTGGCTGCACAGCAATGCATCCGGTCAGATTTTGAAAGTGTCCAGCGAAGGAGACTCCAAAACCTCTCTGGGCAACCTGTTCCAGAACTTTGTCACCCTCACAGTAAAGAAATTTCTCCTCATGTTGAGGTGGAATTGCCTATGTTATAGCTTATGCACATTATTCTTTGTCCTGTTACTGGGCACCACTGAAAAAAGACTGGCCCCTTCCTCTTGACACCCACCCCTCAGATATTTATAGGCATTAGTAAGATCCCCTCTCAGCCTTCTCTTCTCCAGACTAAACAGCCCCAGTTCTTTCAGTGTTTCTTCACAGGAGAGATGTTCTAGTCTCTTATTATCCTTATTGCTCTCCATTGGACTTTCTCCAGCAACTACCTGTCTCTCTTGAATTGGAAGCCCAAAACTGGATACAGTATTCCAGGTGTGGTCTCACCATGGCAGAAGAGGAGGAGAATCTCCCTAGACCTGCTGGACACACTTTTCTTGATGCACTTTTGGCCCTCTTGTTCATAAGGGCACATTGCTGTCTCATGGAACATTTACTGTCCACTAAGACTCCAGAGTCCTTCTCCTTGATGCTGCTTTCCAGCAGGATGCCTAGAAAAAAAATCTGCTTCAGAAAGCAGGTGTTGCTATGATGCTTAAAATGTGTTTCAACAACAGGTCTCCTGGGGATTCCCTTCAGATCCAGCTTTTTAGTGAAATACCTCTTCTGGACTTACTTGTCTGATGGTGGCTGGGGAAGACTCTGCTCACACAGGAACAAAGCACAGAGAAAGAAAGTGTGCTGTTTCAATGACTCATTTCAATGACTCCACTGTTAGTCCAGAGACTGAGTCCTGCTATGCTCAGCTGGTGGGTTCCTAAGCTTGTATTTCCTTAACTGGGGAGACCTTTTGTGAGAAATCTTTCCTTTTGCTCTTCCAATATATAGGCTGTTATGGACTTGACAGACCATGTTTCCAACCCCAGATGAGAGGAGTTGCTTCAGCCTTGGATTCAGGGCAGGTTTTCCAAACCTCAGCTGAGATCTGCAATTCTTCCTTAAAAAGCTGCTTTCCTGATGTTCTTCCCGCAGACTTCCAGCCAGAATCTTTAAGTGCTTTGCTGGTTTTCTGCCACATATGTATCCAAGCACAGAAATGAGCGTTCACTCTTCTCCTGCAGGTTCTTGTGATGCCACTTATTTGCCGAGAGCTCTTTGGTTTCAGTCGCCAATGAATGCAGTCCTTTGGCCTCACAAAGCAATGTGTGCTCTTGTTCCTACATAGAGCTACTTGCATTTGGTCATCTTCAGAAACCTTACTTCCTGTGCTTTCCAGATTGATCTGCATTGTTTCTGTCTGTCAGACTCCTTGGGGGACACCACTAGATACAGGCCTCCAACTAGACTCTGTCCCATTGACCTCTACTCCCTGGCTTCTATTCTGCAGCCAGTTCATGATCCACCTCACTACCCAATCATCCAGTCAACACTGCCTCAATTTGGC
The DNA here is from genome assembly GCA_013397515.1 of Upupa epops. Lineage (NCBI taxonomy): Eukaryota > Metazoa > Chordata > Aves > Bucerotiformes > Upupidae > Upupa > Upupa epops. The sequence continues at coordinate 106,207 of VZRI01010914.1, read as the reverse complement.
TGCAAGAATGCTATGTGAGACTGTGTCAAATGCCTTACTGAAGTCAAGATAGACCTCATCCATGGCTCTGCCATCATCTATCCACTTGGTTATACTCTCATAAAAGGCTATCAGGTTGGTCAAGCATGACTTCCCCTTGGTGAAGCCATACTGTCTGTCCCTAATGACCCTCTCATCCCTGATGTGTCTAGAGACAGCATCCAGGACAAATTGTTCCATCACCATTCCTGGGATGGCAGTGAGGCTGACAGGTCTATAGTTAACCTGAGTCCTTCTTACCCTTCTTGAAGATTGGAGTGACATTTGCTAACCCCCCAGGCACCTCCCCTGATCTTATAATCACCCCAAGTGGCCATCCCCTCCTTCCATGACCTATAGATGACTTTCTTCTTCCTCTTCAGTTTGCCCAGCTGCTCCCTGTTTAACCACGCAGGTCTTCTGGCTCCCTTCCTTGACTTCTTTCCTGTCGGGATGCACTTGTGCTGTATTTCAAGGAAGTGGTCTTTGAATGATAGCCTGCTATCCTTGTCCCCGTTACCCTGTCCCATGGGATTTCCCCTAGCAATTTCCTGAAAAGGCCAAAGTCGGCCCTCCTGAGGTCCAGGGTTTTGGTTCTGCTAGATATTCTATTCCTACCACAGGAGACTCTGAACTCCATTATCTCATAGTCTTTTTCAGCAGGTGTTTGCATATATTCCCTAAGACCACTCTTATATTTGGCACCTGATATTGTGCTTCCTGATAGGTGCTGTGTCAGGATTTGGGGCTGCATCCTCTACCTACATCCCTTCCTTCCAAGGCTCCAGCAAGGCAATACTCATCTCTCAAAGAAACCCATAATCTGATGGACTCCAGGACACCAAGCATGACAGCTGAGAGTACAGTATTACATCTGGATTAGGACACTAGGGTATTACGCTGGAACCCTGGAGCACCTTACACTACTCATGTGGTTAACTCTATGATTGGATCTAAATGTATTTTATGGATTCTCTTGAGGGCTGGCCAATATTTATTGACATCTACAGGAGACTTTCTACTGACCTCAGTGAGCACAGAACATATTTCTATACAGCTGTATCTTATTCCACGTTTGTTTTTACAAGGAGGAGGTTGATAGTGGAGTCAGACCTGTGTTGTAATTAGGTACCTTTTTTTTTCTTTTCTTGTAAATAAATGCAACATCCTCTTCCTCAAACTAGTTCTGCTTTTCCAGGCTTCCCTCTACCTCAGTATTTCTTTCTCTGTACTGGACTTACAACAGCATCTCTAGTTTTCCAACTTTCAGGCACTCAACTCCACCCAAATCAGCACCCCAGATTTTTAAAATGGAACAGTTAGACTAGACAGATGCATCCATCAGCATCGTCTCTAACATGGATCAGACAGACTGCAGACATTGGTGCCGGAGCCACCAGGCATTGAAACAGGGTGCTCAGGGAGGGGCATGGTTTAATAGGCTTGGCAGAGTTGGGTTAATTGTTGGACTTTTCCAACCTAAACTCTTCAGTGATTGTCTGATGCAATTAGAAATATATTTCCATGAACTGGATGTTGTAGGAAATGTCAAGTTTTGAATAAAACAAGTGATGCTTCTGAATTGTCTTCTCATGAAACATGCTGGAAAGCAGCCTGATCCATGACAGTGACTTGTTAGCCCCCCCCAGAAAGTGCAAAAGGTGGTGAACATGGTTGCTCTCCTGCTTCAGGAGCAATTCTGCTGCTACTCTGCTCCTGCAAAAGCAGAAGTACGTACTTGAAACACCCTTGTTAATTCTGTCTTGCCAACCTCAGCTAAGGTTAGCTTTGTATCTTCTGCTTAGTGTTCTCCCTTGATTTTTGTGCAAGGACATTCTTTCACATCACGTGGCATCTCAGCACTTGGAAACATTTGGGGAAATCAAAGAAGATCAGAGCAACTGTTTCCCTTGTCACAGAATATCTGTGGTTGGAAGAGACCTTTTAAGATCATCTAGTCTTACCTTAGACCCAGCACTGCCAGAGCACTCGTAAAACATGTCCCTCATCTGCATGCTTGCTGATTCCTTCCACAGAAAACCACCATAGTTTGGGGAGACAAAGCTTTGCTTTACAGAAATCACACCGATTCTCCATGGCTGTATCCTTACTGATCCATGTGTCCTCTCTTTTTAGATCCAAAATTCAAGAACAGGTACTGAAGAACTTTAGGTTACAGGCTTGGCTTGACAGTTCACTTACTTCTTTAGTTTCTTTTTGCAGGTATAGATGCCTTTGCTAATGAGAAGTGGATTCTGGTGATTTGACTGTTGTGATTACTATCCTGTTTATTTTTCTAACCTCTTCCTCAGTCACCCCACACACAAGGGTCCTGTCTCTGTTCCCTCATCAAGAAGGTGGTTGTGGGAAAAACTCCCCTTGCTCCAAACACTCCAGCATCAAGTTTTAGAAGTTACATCCATGCCTAAATCCTATTGACTTCAGTGGGGTTTTTTTTTGTGGAGCTATATTTAGATGAATTGTTTTGAGAGCATTGGCTCCATTAGGAACGCATGCTCGACATTCTCTCCCAGGCTTCTTTCAATGTTTTCCTTTCTGTCCCAATTATGTCTGGATCCAAACTTAATCTGCAACACAAGAGCAGCTGTAGGGAAGGCTGTACAAAGGCTCAGCAAGCTTTGTGGGCTACTTCAGGTACTGGATGCTTAGTGGAAGGAGCAGAAAATGAGGTGTTACACTGGTACCAGCAAATCCTCTCACAAAGCTACAGCTTAATGAGCTGGAAGTCTTTTTTCTATTTTTATGGGAGGGTATTATGTTTTTATGTTACTAATGTTATTTTTTTGTTGAGCTTACCCTCCATTAATTTGGCTCATGACCTTTGCAGTGTGCTTCCTTTTCTGATTTTTGCATTTGTCTACAGTAAAGTCCAATGCCTAGAAGGAGCTAAAGAAGAATTGTTTGCAATGATAAGACAAGGGTGAATGGTTTTAAACTAGAAAAGGGTAGATTTAGGCTGGACATTAGGAAAAGGTTCTTTTAATCTCAGGGTGGTGGGTCACTGGAACAGATAGCCTAGAGAGGTGGTGGAGATCCCATCCCTGGAGACATTCAGGGTCAAGCTTGATGGGTCTCTGAGCAATGTGGTCTAGTTAGAGATGTCCCTGCTTATAGTAAGGGGATTGGACTAGATGACCTTTGGAGGTCTCTTCTAACCTAACACATTCTATGATTTTTATGAAAAAATGCTTAGCTTTGGTTTTAGTCTGCATTATTTTAAGGACTCGCATCAAGCAGTGCTCTTGTTCTGTTCAGGAGTAGTGCACAATGCACCCCCTGATTTGATGAAAAAAATGATGCATATCTGGAAGTCACCTCTTTTTCAGTCAGAGAAGTAACTATCAGATGTCAACTATAACTTGAGTGGAGGGATTTCTTGGGCCATTTTCTGGTGGTTCTTTAGGGTCTGTTCATCTGTTTGCTCACTGTCTGGGAATGACCCAATGTTTTTGTTAATTTGGATGATCTCTTTCCTGAGCAGTAGTAACTAATGTAGGGACTGTGACCTCATTAATGTCTATAAATATGTGAGGGGTGGGTGTCAGGAGGATGGAGCCAGGCTCTTCTCGAGGTCATCTAGTGGTAGGACTAGGGACAATGGGTGCAAGCTGGAACAGAGGAGGTTCTATATAAATATCAGAAGGAACTTTATCATAGTGAGGGTGATGGAGCATTGGAACAGGCTGCCCAGGGAGGTTGTGGAGTCTCCTTCTGCGGAGATGTTCAAGACCGACCTCGATGTGTTCCTGTGCAACTTGGTCTAGGTGATCCTGCTGTGGCAGGGGGAATGGATTAGATGATCTTTCAAGATCTGTTCCGATCCCTAATGATTCTATGATTCTATGACTGTGGTGAGGCCAGTTTGCTTTTGTGCTGATGCTTATTTATCAGTACCTGGGACTCTGCCTTATGGCAATGTCCCTTGGTCCTTCTGCAGCTCTTTGTAGACAGCACTCATTTCTGCTAATTTAAATTTATTTTATTTACCCTCCACAATTCACTCCTACACCTCTTCTCCAGATCCTTTAGGCACTGAGATCAAGCCATGTCACAGCCCAAACTGCCATGGAATTCCAGTGGGATTCCCTCTGCTGTGAAAAATAACCGTTTATTCCTACATGCCCCTTCTAATTTTGAATGAGTTTAGAATTCACTTGAGAACCTTTCTTTTAATCCCAGGAGAGATTAATTTCCTAGGAGCCCATGATGAGGGAGCTTTTGAGAAACCAGAGTATCAGCTAAATTGCCCCTACTTACATGTGCATTGGTGCCCACGAAGAATTCCCTAGGAGGCATGTGTCCAGCTACCAAAAGCTACCAAAAGCATGCTTTTCCATCCTTGTTTTTAACTATCTATAATGCTATTACATGGTCTCTGCCGCTTTTTTTGATGTTAAACTCAGTGATAAGTAGTTCATTGGATCCCCCTTTGGATTATTTTTTATAGGTTAGGTTTTTTTCTTATATTTTTAACTGCCCACTTCTCTTATTCAGAGGTTCACAGTTGTGGAATTGATGTCATCTTACTACTGGGTTATCTGTCATGCATACTGGTATGCACTGCTGGAGAAAAGGCAACACTCAGATGTGAAACTAAGCTTCCGCAGAATATTTGGTGTCCCATGAACACTCAAGGCATCACCTGTGACTTATGTGCACCATGAAAAAACAAGTTGTTTGGACATTTCATAGACTTTAGTCTTAGTTTGGAATGAGGTGCTGAGGATTAACATGGTATCTGTAGCCCCTCAGAGTGTCTGATTCTGTCAAATAATTTTTGATTTTTAGTGCTATGGGCTGGTTTGCTGTAACATCCAGAGATACAATCGAGATTATTCCACTGTAATCCAACCTGTGTTCATATAACTTTGTGTGCTGCAGAAAGTTGTCATCTCGGGATCTTTTAGGGTAACCTAAGTGCCTGTTCCTTTAATATCAGTAATAGATTTACACAAGTGTATTTTGTGTCCCTGATTTGCCAAAGGAGAAAATAGAAGTCTGTTTAAAATGCAGTCTATCTTCTGAAGTGGTGTAGGAACCCTGTAAAGGTGGATAGGCCAGGTCATTGCTAGAGAAGCCAAGTTCTCCTTCAATCTACAAAGAATTGCCTGGCAGACATTTTCCTTAGCAATATTTTTTCAAATATTGCTCTCTTTGTAACTGCATGTTTTCATGTTTTCCATCCCCTCCTCATCCCCATTGTCATTTGTTTATTTTTTTTCCCCATGGAGGATGTCTTATGGTTTCAGGAGAGATACCACCAAGGGCTAGCCCAGCGTGGAATTTCTGCAATCCTGAACTGCTCTCTTAGTGTTCCCAGGGCTGGATTCAATTGACACGAGGCTCTGCAGCCAACCCCCTTGGACTGCACATGTATTTATTTAAATGTCAGTGGCCCACACAAGCTGAATACCTATTAGCTAGAGCATGCATAAAACCCAAAGCACAGCTACAGCTCATATTTATTGTTCAAAGTACGGATCCCTTTATTGTTGTCATTTTGTACCCTTGTATTTATGGTATTATTCAGTCAGCTCTGAGAAGTTAACTAGCACTTTGCAGTGTTTCTTTACTGTGAGGGTATAATATCCGTCTATAATAAATATATAGGTAAGGGATTTAAGAAACAAAACAAAACAGCGACAACATATTGCATGTGAAAACTTTGCTAAGCAAATAAAACATCTCCCACCAGAGTTGTGGAAAAAAAATCAACAGTAAGCTGGTATCATCTGAAGTCAGTTAACAACCAGTTGATGAGTTCTTCCACTACTTCTTTGTATCTTACAGTCTGTCTTTTGTCATTCTCCAGCATCTCTGTACCCCACTCTCTTTATCAATTTATTTTCAGCCCTACATGGGCTAGAAATACATTGGTAAAGATTGTATCAAGCCTTTTTTTAGTAAGGATTGCAGGATGCTGAAAACATGATGGCATCTGGGCTTGGTGTAAGTGCTGCTCTTCCGGTGTTTGGACTTTCTGGGCATGAATGATGCTAGAAATGTCGCTACCTGCAGAGTAGTGCTGGCAAACCTGCTCAGCTGTGACAGTACAGGATTGTCTTTGCCAACAAAGCCTGTCGTCCTGGGAATGAAGTGAGAAGCTGTGGCAAAATCATTCCCCCCCCTGCAATGTGATGTTATACAATGCCCACATTTCTGTAGGCTTAGTTTCTCTTCTGAAGGCAGGAAGAATGCAGAGACAAAATACCTTTTGCACTCGATAGTCTAGAAACCTGTCCCATTTTACTTCTAATAGCTGGCTTGGTGAGGAAGTGTCTAGCACAAAAAGATACTTTCTGCTAAAAGTAAAGCTGTTTCAACTTGATTTTAAATTTTGCTGGCAATATCCACCTGCCATCTTTCCCAGGTTGGAGCAATGGTAATGCTTCCATTTGATTTTAGAAAATAACACTTTAATTAAAGGGTAAAAAACCCCCAAATCTTTGTGTTTGGCTGGACTTGTTCTGCTGACATTAATGTTAGTTATTCCAAGTGGGAATTTGGGCTCAAATCCAGAAAAGCAAGAACAGTGATTCAAAACCAACTGTAAGACTTCTATTCCATATCGGGAACTGTATTGCTCAGTCATTAAAGCATACAGAAAATGGAGAATGTATCTGGAGTCAGAATCATTTTTGCTTGAGGTTGCTGGTTTGAATCCTGTCCAGGTTGGCAGTGACAGTAAGCTGCAAACCTCCAGTGGTTGTTCAGCAACTGACGTGAAATAAGTTGGTGGTCCTGTTCCAGTTCCTGGTGGTCAGGTGTGCACAGCACAGAAACCACCACTTCACTTGGCATACTCCCTGAGAGCCAGAACAGACAGACCAGCAATTGAATCGACAGAGAAGAGCACTGAACAACCCTACAATTTTAGGATTAAACTTTCAAGGTTGCTGTTGAGAAGGGCTGGCAAGACAGCCGGATGGAGCTGCTCTGCCTTACAGGGGATGCTGCTCATACGATGGAATTCCAGCAGCAAAACCTGTCAGCTTTGCATCTTGCCTGAGTGCTGAATTCACTACTTGAAAAGCTACTTCTAAAGGGTAAGTTGCCTTGTAAAAACATGTATGGTAGAAATGCTGCAAGCAGGTATTTTGCAAAAGGTGTGGGGTTGTCCCTTGATCTCTGTACTATTCCCTAGTAAATGCTAAAGATGCCTTGTGCTTTTACAGTGGTTTCCATGTTGAGCTGTTTCATATCTGTATGAGGAGGAACCTCAAGGTAGATTTTTAGACTGTGACTCCAGAGAAGATTTTGTAGAGCGTCAGGGCTTTAGTGGACAGAGTCACCACTGACTGAGGCACCCAAATTAATGGATGCTCACAGTAATTCAGCTTTGAAATATGAAGGTATCTTCAGATGGAACAGGAGTCCACTCTCTGAAGTCCTTAAGCTAGTAGCAACATTCATGGCTGTGGAAGGAGAAAAGGGTCTGCAGTGATACAGTCATGTCCTGAGTATGTTTGCGGGCCTGTGTGGGACACAGCTCCTTCCTCTAGTCTGGTAACTGCAGTTATCTTAGTTTTGCAACCAGGAGAAGCCTTGTTTTGCTTTTGTTGTGATAAGAAGATCTATTTCAGTTTTATTCTGGCTGACTGTAGAGCCCCAGAATCTAGTACAAAACTCAATGGTAAATGCTGTGACAGTATCAGGAAAAAAAGGATAATGGTTATACCCAGGAGTTTTATCAGCCACAGCTGTTAGTGTTTGCCAGAGAAGCTGTTCCTTGAAATACATGACCAAAATGATCAGCCTAACATCTGTAGAACTGCAGAAAAATCACTATGTGATTTCCACCAAAACAGTTGTCAAGATTAACTAAAAGCAAGGTGACAAAAAGCTTTCTGGCACTTTGGTGCAGGAGACAAGCAGTTGGTGTTTTCAGGGTTCAGAAGAAAAGAAGTAATATGCCTTTCTCACTCTAACTGGTCCTCCACTACCACACTCAAAGAAGTCTCTCATGCCTACTTGCCTTATCCAAAAGATGAGTTACTTCATGAGTGTTGTGTTTGGATCCATGCAAATAATTGCTTGCCCTTCATTCACTTGACCAGATGAGCAAAAAAAATAAAACCCTCTAACATTTTCTGTCTTTCCCCTGTTTATACAGAAGCAGAGCCCAGTTTTAGCCCACTATGCTTCTTACCACATGATCATTGCATTCTTCTCTCAATATGTGAGCCAGAATGTGTTCTGAGTCTTGCTCCAATACATAGCTGAAGCTCTGTTTATCATACTCTTATCTCCCAGGTAGTCCAGTAGCTTCCCTAGAGGTTATACATATTAGTCTGCTAATGCATGGTGTTTGAAAAGTTCCCAACAACATTCTTCACTAAGTCTTTAATGTGCAACAAGGTACCCAATAACCTGATGGGATGCTGTTTATAAGGATTAATGAAAATCTGTGTGCTGTATCTCTTTGGATGCAGTATTTCAGTGTGAACAACCTAAACCAATTCTACCAGAATGATGTGGACACATCCCATTGCAACATCTCTAGAGATGCAAACTCTTCCTTTTTCAAATGGAAAACTGTACAGCACTGATTACACAGGGCAGTTATTATTGATCGATATCTCAATTACTGATTCCGTTTCTGGGTTGGTCTCAAATGCCTCACAGCTTTTTTGAAACAACACTTCAGTTTTACTTTCCACTCTATCCCATTCAGTCCTTTTCTTGAATCTAGTCCATAGCACCGTGGGATATCTGATAGCTCCTTTTTTTTCCAGGATGTGAAGTCTGCCTTATTTCTTGTTTTTGGTGTGGAAGAAATGGGACCTCCTGATGTTCCCTACTGATCATGGAAGAGACAAGTAACTGTCCTTTCTACCCATGTTTTATAGACACATTCACAGATGTTTCTAAGGCGTCAGAGTTTTTGACTCTTCTGAACTGTTGTCATCATACATTCTAAACTTTATTTATAAAATTAGTGGCTGAATCCTCTACATTGATTTTTTTAATTAATGGCTGAATACTCACATTTCAGTTTCTATTAAATCAACATATCTGTAAATGTGAGTGCTTGATTAAGTCTCCATGAAATTATGTCATGGTGCCAAACAGGGTCTGAGTATAACTCTTCAGACTTCTGAGACATTCCTTTCATGATTTTGATATCATATTCCACAAGCCCATTTCACTGTTGCTGTTTTGGACACTTGTACTTCTGTTGCCATTTCTTGATCCACTGTGATGCTTTTTAAGAACTTGGTGAAAGGAGTGGTAACAACAGCTAAGGAACAAATTTAGGAAAAAAATATCTTAAAGAGGAGAGAACAATTTCCTTCTTTATGCTTCTGCACAAATAGCTGAACTAGTACTACAGGCAAAATCTGTAGATGATCTGCTTCATACATAGAAGGTGGATAAGCTCCTGACTGTAACTTGCAGAGATTTTCTGGTTTGTTTCTTTAAATGCATTCAGGTATATTCAGCAAGACTGGATCTTACTACCTGCTCTATTTTATTCTGGTGGTCTACTCAGCTTCCTGAGTGCACCCAGTTGACACTTCTGTTGGTGTTCCTGCTTTTTGCCCCTTCCTGGGCGTGGAACAGGAAGGTTTGGTCTGACAAGGTGTCTATCATGGTGATTGTTTCTCTATAAGCATGATAAAAGATGTGTGGCCTTTTAGGACTTCACAGTGAGTTCAAATCCAAAACTAGCTGTGGGTTTGTCATAGGAAAGGGAAAACGAGGCGAGCGAGGTTTTGCCAAGTGCAAAACACAGCTGCCCAAGCCTTTTAATAGATATAGGTATTCAGGAAATGCATGGGTTCTAAATAATAAAGCTGTGGCCCATATGAAATGACACGAAAAAATCTTATAGAAAAAAAAAACTGAGGGGGAAGACATTGAGGATTTAAAAGATCCTTGCTGTTTTCCCCATCACAGTGTTCTTGTTTTCCAACTAGCTGCTGCTTAGAACTGCAATAAATAATCTTTTCTTGGTCAAAAAAATGCCCTGTCACAGTATGATTTATTCCCAAGCAGCACTGAGCTCCTGCCCCTGGGTGCTGCTGATGTGTTTCGTGTCCAGGTTGGTCTTGGCTTTGATGTGCTTTAAATGAACCTCCTGCCTAATGAGGCTTTGGCTGCACTGTGCTAATCAACACTGATGTCATGTGGCCATCTCCAACCAATGAAGAACTAAGCAGTGACAACATCAACATGTGGTGGTAGAGAATGCAACAGAGAGTCTGTGTTTACTGATCTTGTGCAGCTGGTACAGATATATGAGTTTCCTTGAGTTTGCTTTAAACAGAATAGAACTACAGAAACTGTTGGCAACTTCATTACATTTGTCACAACCTCAATCTTCCTTCTTCTGTGTAATCACAAAAGTGTCTGGGTTGGGGGGGTGGGGGTGTTGATGTTCTGCTTGTATCTGCAGGTCTCCCACTAGCAGGTAAAAAATCTCAGAGCATTTATCTTCATCTTGTTCTTGTAAACAATAATAATCCTATTTTACAGACATAGGACCAACGTATTTACAGGGAAAAGGCCAGATCCAATAACATAATTTCCTTTCATCTAGTAAGTAAAGTCTAAATCTTTCCTCTTCTAGTTTAAAACCACCACTTCTTGTCCTGTCACGTCCTCGTCCTTGCTGGCTCATGCCCAGCCTTGTGTTCACCAGTACTCCCAGGTCCTTTTCCACAGGGCCAATCTCAAGACTTTCATCCTCCTGTCTGTGTTGATCCTGGGATTTGTCTTTACCTAGGTGTAGAACCTTGCACTTGGCCTTGTTGAGATTCACAAAGGCCCTCTTCTTCACCTTGTCCAGGTCCCTCTGGAGGGATCGCATCCCTCAAGCATGTCAACCTCACCATTTAGTTTAGGCAATGTTCCAGAATCCAAATGTTTCTTGACCTTCTCTAAAGCCCAGTGACTAACACTAGTGACACCTTTTCTCCTGTTTAACTTTGTGATGCACGTTTTTCTGCTAGCCAGCCAGCCTTAACATAGCAGGGATGTTACCCTATGCCATCCTGACCACAGTCCCTTATGGAGGAGCAACCTGCCAGCGGGAGGTGAACTTGGATCTCCTGTTTTCTGGGTTTGTGTTCTGCAAGCTCAAGGCTATGCAATGGTGTATCTAACTCAGTTTCTGCGTGACAGAGTGAATTGTGGGTGCCAAGTTAATGGCAGCACTTCCCTGCAGACCTCTGTGACAGATGCATTTAAGACTTGCTTCACGCTCAGTGTTCCCCATAGACCAGCTCTAAGCAGCCAGATGGAGAAGATGTCCAACTCAGGATGCCTACCATGCTGCCCATTTTGGATCCTGTTCTTCCATGACCTTTGCATGTGATTCTATTTACACACTCACCCATAGACTTCTGGATTTAGAGCTCTGGGTACACTTCCAGGGCTGTAATCATTGGCTTGTGTTTTTTTATTTATTTGAGCTTTGTCCCAAAGCAAATTGGATCAGAAATAGTGTGGCCAGCAGGAATAGGGATGTAATTCTCCCTCTGTACTGGGCACTGGTGAGGCCTCACCTCGAGTACTGTGTGCAGATCTGGGCTCCTTGCTTCAAGATGCTGAGGTACTGAAGCAGGTCAAGATGAGAGCAATGAGGCTGGTGAAGGGACTAGAGGGAAAGTCTTATGAAGAGAGCCTGAGGCAGCTGGAGTTGTTTAGCCTGGAGGAGACTCAGGGCAGGCCTCACCACTCTCCAAAAACTACCTGAAGGAAGTTGTAGACAGGTGGGGGTCAGGTTTTTCTCCCAGGCAACTAGTGATAGGACTGAAGCTGCACCAGGGGAAGATTAGATTAGAAGTTATGAAGCCTTTCTTCATGGACAAGGTGGTTAGACATTGGAATGGACTGCCCAGAGGGGTGGTGGAGTCCCCATCCCTGGAGGTATTTAAGAGAAGACAGGACATGGCACTTAGTGCCATGGTCTAGCTTACTGTGGTGATGTTAGGTCACAGGCTGGCCTTGATGATCTCAGACGTCTTTTCCAGCCTCAATAATTCTGCGAATAGTTCTGTAATTCTGTGGATCTGCACAAGGAAAGGCTCGAAGTGCAAGTTCTGCCAGCTGCTGCTTGTCTGTAGAATCTGAAAGTTGCTTCTCCTAAAAGGCGGTGGCTGCTCCCGAAGATAGGCATCAATTTGCATGAGAAAGCTGTAGCTGCCCAGAAGATAGTCTATGATCTTATTTTAAAAGAAAAGGATAAAAATAAATTTGTGTTCTTGCTCTGCCTCAATTTTGTGGCTAGCTGCTCTCTTTTGTGCTCCCTACGGTTTTTGGAGAGCACGCTGACGCTTATTTAGGTTGGCACAAACTAAATATAACCAAGAGTGTGTGAAAGAGCAGGCACTGGGTCACAGCTTCTGGAGCAGCAAATGGGAGCTCTGTGCCTTTCATCACAAAGCAAGGGGGTTACAGGCAAAATACAGCTCAATGAAATGAACACAACCTGAACAAAAAGTAAGTATTCCATTCAGCTTGTGAAATTTATTTTTTTTTTTGCCTGCTTTTACAGTCCACAGCCTTCTCATTCAATCTTGAATAATAGCTCTGAATCGAGCTGTAAAAGCTTCCAAAGTTTGAAGTCTTTTGACAAGTTAATTTAGCTGTACGGTAAAAAGTTTTTCCCCCAGACAGAAGAAAGCCATCATATCATGAATGTAGTAGTCAGCCAAGGGAAAGAAAACACCATTAGGATTAGAAATGATGGGCTTTATGGAGATAGTTTGTGGTTTAGTGTAATCTACTATCAATATTTCAGTAGAAAAATATTCTACTCGTCATTCAGCTGGAAGTCAATATCTTCACTTAAAACCAACACCCAGGGGCCAAACTGCATATATTTTTTATTGAAAAAGGAACTTGTTGCTTTTCTGTCAGGTTTTTTTTCCTTACATTTATTTGGATTTTAATTGTTTTTCACCCTGTATCCTGCAGGATTTTTTTTTCCTCTGTTGAAAGAGATAGAACAGAAAAATGAATCAATATTTCCTCTAAGGTTCCCACTACACAGACACACTCTTCTCTCCCAGCAGTTGCCATGGACAAAAATTCAGGCAAATAACAACTATTTTCCTTATTATTTTTAATATTAAGATTCAGAAAACAGTTGCTGGTAGACTAAGTACATCCAACAGTTATTTCAGGTATTACAGTTTCAACTTCACAAAGATTCCATGTTAGACTTATTTCTTGCTTAACTCTGAATTGAAGCTTTCATGTGCCACTAAAAGTGAACTGAAAAGACAGTTGAATCAAAAAATAAATTTATTTTGTACCCTTAACCCTTTAGTTCAATCAAGAGGGGTGATGACATGGTAAGAACTTCCGAGCAGTGGTTTGTAAAGACAGCAGAGCATTTCTTCTCTGTTTAATCCAGCTGAGAGCACAGCTGTTGCTGCTAAAGGAAAAAAGGAGTTGAAGAATTCCAAGGAAATATACAAGTCTATTCTATCTAGGATGAAGTGGCTCTCGTAATGCTCCCATGTATCTTCATGAGCAGTCTTCACACATAAGCTTTTCGAGAAAGTTATCTACATTTTCAGCTTCTGTCTTCTTAGATGGACTTTTCAAGCAGCAGCAACATGTCTGTTCCTTACTGCAGCTCAAGGAAGAAAGCAGCTCTCCCAGCATAGAGTGGTTATTTCCAGGTGTAATCCAGCTACCTGACATCTTCATGACAAACGTGGGGGTGAGTGTCTAGCTGCTGAGTGCTGAACCTTCATGGAGTGTCCATCATGGGAAATTAAGAATGGCTAGTGCTGGGTCTTTCCAGTCTGAAAATGATCAGAGAGCTGGAGCATCTGTCTCAGACAGACTGAGAGAATCGGGGGTTTTCAGCCCTTATAATGACCTTCCTATACCTGAAAGGCGCCTATAGGAAAGCTGGGAAACAACAGGACCAAGGGCTCATGGTTTTAAACTAGAAAAGGGTAGATTTAGGCCTGACATTAGGAAAAGATTCTTCAATGTGAGGGTGGTAGACCACTGGAACATGTTGCCTAAAGAGGTGGTAGAGGTCCCATCCAAGGTCAGGCTTGATGGGGTCTGAGCAACCTGTTCTAGTCAGAGATGTCCCTGCTTGTGTTGTAGGGGGCATTGGGACTAGATGACATTTAGATGTTTCTTCCAACCCAACAATTTCTATGGATCATCTACCGACATCAGTTCTCATGGTGAGTGACTTTGTGGTGTGGTTGGTTTTACTGAAAATTTGGGGAATAATTTTTTTAAAAAGGGATAAATCTCAAGCTGAGAGAAAATTTTACTTTGTGACCCGCACTTTTAATGTAGCTCTTTGTTTTTTTCCTCCTCCCAAGTGAGGGACAGGGACCTTAGTTTGTCCAAGATAACAGCAACAACATGTTTCGTAGAGACTGGCTCTTAGTGCTTCAAAATGTAAGCTTTTCAGTCCTTGAGTGATGAAGACTTGATGAAGTGCTGGGTCTGCAGAGAAGCTGGAAAAATAGCTTCTGCAGCCAAATACAGGCTTCTTCAACCTTAACAGGAACTCCCCTGAGAACCACCTTGCTCTCCCCTACAGCTCACATTAAGCCAGACAGGACTGCTATGCACAGACAGATTTCACAGCATAACAAAAAAGTCTCTCTCTGCAAGAGTATTGTACAAGGATATAAGAAGGAGTTGCAGCTGAAGCAAAATTTTCCAGGAATAAAACAGATCAAAAAAAGGTATGTCACAGGAAAACACATGAGTGGGGTGATGTAAATCTAACATACTCTTCTGTTACAGCTGTGACTCAAGTCTAGTTGGTTTGCTGGAGTGTTTTTTGATGGCAGGAAGGAGTAAATAAGTTTGATGTAGGAAGGATGCAGAACAGATGGGAGTGGGAGATAAAGCAAAGAAGGGTGGCTGGCAGGAGAGAAATATCAAGTGAGAGCAACAATGGCAGCTAACTGATCAGGCAGAAGAAGCAAACAACCACCAGGTAGAAACTTGTGTCTAGGCTTGACCCCCTCTGAAAAATCAAGTGGCACTGGCACTGGAGCAGGTTTTAAGTGGCTAGGCTCTTGAGGAGGTTCCTGCTGGCTTTCTTCCCAAACTGATACTCTATTTTTGGCCACAGAGGTGGTGGGAGAGGCAGAGTTAGCATGGAAAGCTGAGGCACCCAATTTACTGTCACCAGATCCATGTGACTAGAGAGGGAAATTAGGTGCAGTGTTGTGATGGCTGTTTCCTGCTTAAGAACATAGAAAATGGAACCGTTCCTGACAAACAAGAAGTAGAGTTCAGCTCAAGATGAGGTGGAGGTAGGCGGAAAGTTCTGTAATGGCATTTTATTTAAGTCTTTATGAATTAGCTCTACCAACTTTGAGGTTTTTTTTAGTTATTTTTTTTGTTTTGCTTCAAATGGCTTCTGAGTAAACTTTTCTGCTGTAATCACAGTAAAACCAGACCACACTATATACAGCTGGATTTAACATAGAGGAAGAGTATTTGTGTGTGTGTTAATTTCTGAGCTCTAATTTCCACGAACAATGAAAAGGTTTAATTTTCTGTCATTATGCACAGGTTAGCCTAGACTGGATATTAATAGCTACACATATTCACACCCACAGCCACTAGTACCGCATCAATCAAATCCTAAAGAGAATACTTACGCTCCATGGCAACTTTTAGGGCACAGTTTTCTTTCTTCTTAAACTACTTTGGCAATGCAGAAAGCATTGAAGGCAGCTCATGCAACCAGGCAAGTAGCTTCTCTAGTTTGTAGCCTGCAATATCAGGCTACAGTCAACACTTAGTTGGGAGAGTTTGGAGATGAGAGATGTGGGTGGGGGACACAGGTAAGGCATCTCTAGGCCCTCTTACAATCTGCAGTGACCACTTAGGAAAAATGCTGGTTGTAACCCATGCTGGTTGGTTACAAACTGTCTCCCATTTGTACCAGAAATGGGGAGCTACATGAGAGCTCCTACAGTGACCACTCATCCTCAGAGCTGCTGAGGAACTTGTGGCCTTTGCAAATATGATCTTATCAGCTACGCAGCCAGCATTAGTAAACTTCTAAAACATTTCCACCCATAGGTCTCTTGATACTTAAAAAAAATCCAGTGGATTATTTATACATACATAGATGTGAGTATACAAACTGGCCCTGAATAAGGATAGCAGAACAGCCCTGCAAGGAAACCTAAAACCTCACTGACCAAAGAACAACAACCAAACAAGCCCACAAGCTAATCCAAGCTAAAAATGAAACATAAAGGGTGATACTTTTATGCCAAAGTGTCATAAAGTGGTGCCAGTGGTGCCAGTGGTGTTCTTAGGTGCTATAGCAAAGGGAATATTCTCAAAGTTGAGGTCTTCTCAGAGACAGGTCATGCTGCCTGTGTGTTCAAGCTGGGAATGATCAACACATGATGTTTGTTCTAAATTGATAGCAAGAAATCATCCTCTTAAAAATAAAGTAAGACTGGAAAGCTGAAGTTAATGGGATGCTCTTGCTCATGGAGCTGTCAGAGTAATTCTGACCTCTGCCAAGCACTATGCATGTTGTTCACAGCATGGGGGGGAAAAAAAAAGCAACCTTAGGGGGTCAAATCAATATGTGAAGGATTTTTCAGATGGGTGGCCTTTTCAAATGGAAATGTAATTGCTAAACATCTCAAAAAGAAAAAACCCACATCCCAACCAAGGAGCTGTGTTTATATACTACCATGTACATGTAAATTTTGAGGGAGGAGGGACAAAGTTGTTAACGATTCCTGTCAGGTCCCAGAATTTATGTAAATCCAGATGGCTGAACGACATGAGTTCATTTTTCTTTAAGGAAAATCTGGAAGTTTAAAAACAATTTAGCAAAAGCAAATTAATCAAAACCACCAGAAGGGTGCTAGGATGGATGTCTACAGATCAGAGTGTTATGTTTCATATTGTCTCAGTCAAGGATGTTAAGAAGCTTCTTGAAAGCAAAGTGAGAAGTCCCCATTTATTTAATGGGCAATGAGGACAACGCGGTGACCACGCTCCAGGGCCATGACTGCTACCAGAGGTGTGAAAGCATGTGAAGGACTCTCTGCAAGCTGTACATGGATGGAAGAGGAAAGGTTTGAACATCATGTAGGTTGTCATCACACCAGAGAGACTGGAAGTGAACAGCAAAGAAGTTGTCTTCTTTCTAGGACCACCACAGTGGCTTACCTTCAAAAAATTACTACTAGCCATCACAAAAAAAAACGAATGATAATTTGATGTCTTGACATTTGGGACCTAGCCTGCAGACTGCCCTTGTGCACAAAGGAAAAACTGTGTTAATATGCAGGTTACAAAAGCACTGGAACAAACTGCCCAGAGAGGTTGTGGAGTCTCTTTCTCTGAAAAGATTCAAACCGCTTCTGGATGCAGTCCTGTGCAATGTGTTCTAGGCAACACAGCTTTGGCAGGAGGAGTTGGACTACATGATCTCTAGAGGTCACTTCCAACTCTCACAATTCTTCTATCAGAGAACAACTCACAGAAACCTCCCAGCAGGGTTTTCTCAAACCAGCTTATACAAATGCTGAAATATTTTGCTTTCCATGATGTGAAACGTGGGCAGCATGACTTCTTAGTCAAAGGCATTGTCCTAATCAAAGGTAAAACAACAAAATAAAATGAAATTTGTGCCAGCCATGAGCTTGGCCATTCAAGACACCACAGCTAGAGATGACTTTACAGGTCAATAGGGTAATTCTTTTAGAAAATAGAAAAATCAATTAAATGTTGAATGGTTGCTAGGAAAATATGGGTAGAGACAAGTATGCTGCGCAATTCCCTTTTGGTCTTTTTTTTTTCACTTTTGGTAATTCAGGCAAAGATTTGCAATGGTTTTGAACTATGCTCTCCCTTTTTTCATTTCTAATAACTTGATTCAGCTGTTAGCTATTAAAAGCAGCATCTATAAACATGACTGCTGACTACAGTATTTGATGGATAAAATAAACTCATTGTACTTCAGGAGTGGGATCTTGGATGCATAAAAATGACAAGGAAGTTTCAGAGGAGCACAAGACGTATTGGGTTGGAAGGGATCTCCAAAGGTCATCTAGCCTGACCCTCGTACAACAGAGATATCTCCTACTACAAGAGACTGCTCAGAACCTAATTAATCCTGACCTTGAACTTCTCCAGGGATGGGGCCGGCACCACTCTCTACACAACCTGTTCCAGTGATCCACCAGCCTCATATGAAAGAGCATTTCCCTAATGTTCGCCTAAACCTACCCTTCTTCCACTCCGCATCCTCTCTGAGAATGTTATCTACCATTGCATGAATTTTCTATGACATTTCTAGTTAATCCATCCCCATTAGTATCCCAAAAATCCAGTTTCACAATATCACTTCTGCATTCATCTAGTCCAACAGAATCACAGAATGGTAGGTTGGAAGGGACCTCTGGAGATCATCTAGCCAAGTCCCTCTGCCATAGCAGGTTCTCCTAGAGCGGATCTCACAGGAACTTGTACAGGTGTGTTCTGAATGTCTCCAGAGCCTCCACAAACACTCTGGTAGCTTGTGGCAGGGTCTTCTCAAATACTTCAAACTACATAAGGAATGAAGACAAAAATTACTTGAACTTCTTCGCTACAAGTGAAACAAGTTGCTAATGCATCAGTCAAAGCTGCTTCTCTTCTAGTTTTGTCTCCCATCTCACGTTTTCCACTGCCTAACTAGCGGAGACCTCAGGTTCCCTCCCTCGCAGTCGAGGCCTGAGGGTACCCGGCCTGGCAGGGGGCAGCCAGACCTGGAGACCCTCAGCCTGGGGCTCCCCTCCTGCCCCCTGTGGCTTGGACTCCAGCAGGGATACATGGTACCTGACCAGGGACTCCTCGCTGAGCCCTAAGGGGCGTGGACACAGAGGAGGCGTGGCCTGATTGGTTCCCATCCCCCCACCAGGATTGGGTGAGCGGGGACGGGGTGGGGGGGGCAGAGGGGGGAGAAAAGAGGGAGCAGCAGCTATAAATAAACGGCGCTTCCTGATTGGCTGGAGGAAGGGGGGGGAAAAATGGTCGCACCACGTGACTCTCCATCTTCCCCCCCCCTCC
>VZRI01010914.1:0-86567 GCA_013397515.1 Upupa epops | reverse complement strand
CGGTGTCCGGTCGTCCCTGCGGCGGGGCCCTGCGACGCCGAGTGGGCCGCGGCTCGGGGGCGGTTCTTTCCTTGTCCGCGCTGGGAATAACGTGGTACTCAGGCGAAAGTTTTAGCTTTGGGGCTGGTTCCACTGCAACGAGCTACACGCTGGACCCAGGACCGCTGATGGGGCAGCGGCTCTGGGTCGGTGCAGCCCCGCCAAGGGGCACCCCTCCATCCACCCGCAGCCAAAAATTGGTTGAAATGGTTAAAAATGGCTTTGGTTTTCTCTCTTTTTTTTTTTTTGGTGAGCAGAAAGCCAGGGGGATTCCCCTTAGCATCCCCGCGCCGCTGGGAAGTGTCGAGGTAAGGCTGAGCTGCCAGGCAAGATGACAGGTCCAAGCCCAGCAAGGCTTGGTCCTAAGCCACAGGCAACAGCTTCTCCCTGCACCCTAAAAAAATTTCCCCATTTCGGTTTTTTGATGGTTAACCAAGTGCTGGTGCCATTCTGAGATGTCAAGTGATGGTTTTGCCCAACGATAAGCAACGAGCAACAGAAAAAAAGCCCCTCAAGCTCGTTTTGGAGGAGCGAGAAGGGGAGGAGGTGGTTGCGTATGGGGTTTTGCTGCAGGAATTTGTCAGGAGGGAGATGCTGTGCGATCCCTGGACTCCTTGAAACGGGCCTTTCTGAGTGTCTGTGTGACTTCTTAAGCAAGAAACTGTGTTTACATAACAATTATTTGGCATTACAGCTTCATTGACAGTCAGAAGGGAAGCAGACCTGCCCTTTATTCATAACCCTTGCATAATTGCTCTGTACAGTGTTTTAGGACAGTGGAAAAAGGTTTTGTTTTTTTTTCTTATAATTGTTGTTCTCTTGTCAATGGGCAGCTTTGGAAGATTTGCATAAATTAGGCTTGTCACCGCAACTGCTTCTTTTCTGGCCATACAAGCAGGTTTCATGCTACAGGCGCACCCTGTATTCCAGACTGGATTGCAGTTCTAAAAATGTTCCTGAGAAGTGGGATCTGTGTTGGAGAAGATGTGGGCGGATTCAGGAAAATGTCTTGTAAATCTAGGATGGAGTGTGTGGCTCAGGGTGGTAGAGCAGGGTATGAGTGCTCTCGGGTGCTTCTTCTCAACAAGGTTATCAAGGCAGCTTTATTCAGTGCCCGTTTATAGCATCTGTGTTCTGTTGTCTTCATCATGATGAACTGAGACTGAAGAGATGGAGTGAGGATTATTTTGACCCTCAGTGCCACAGCGAATTTCACCACTGAATGAATAATCTCCTTGCCAATGCATTTTGATTTACTGGTATTTCATTCTGTCAATAAATGGGGCTCTTGCTTATTTGCCACCATCAGAGTGCTTTTGCTCTTTGCCAAAAGCTACCTGGAGTTAATTATCTGAATTGGACTTTTTTTTTTAATGGCAACATTTTTAAAAGCTAAGGAGCTCTCAAGTTTATATAATAATCTGGATCTTGGCAAGGAGTCTTTATTTTTTTTTTCTTCTGTGATGCAGTCTGTCACAGCACTGAGTTTTAATCACTTCTGATGTTTCCACCACCACTGCATGGGGCTTTTTTAGCCTAAAAGCTGCTGTCATCGCTTTGCAGCCTCTCCGAAAGAGTTAAGAGGGCAGCAAAGAAAGCTCAGCTGCTTGTATACAAATATACAGCAATTACAAGGCAACAAAGTTATTGCAGAATCCTACAGTAACCATGGCAACTTGTTCACTCAATTACATTTGGAAATGTAAAATGCCACCCAGTTAGAAAGAGTAAGTTTTGGCGGCTGCAGATTTTCGCTCTATGAAGTAAAACACGGAAGAAAGTGCTTTCCAGGTTTGAGCTCTTTGCGCTTTAACACAAGTGCCTGACACATTTCTGCTGCTGATATTAAGCTTTGCCCTTGGTTTTCTCAATTTTTTTTCCTGAAAAATATCAAAAATATTTTTCCTGAAAAATATTTCCTTCAGTACTTGGCTTTGGAAAGCAGATAGATTAGAAAATGCACAAAGGGCATTTTGAAAATTACCTAAGGATAACAGAGGAATTTGTCGTTTAATTAATGGCATGGAGGCATGAGAGAAAAGTGTATGTATGGCGTGGGAGCTTTTATTCCTTTTGGTAATCAGTCTGTTCTTTCCAAGTAACAAGTGATAGGATGAGAGGAAACAGCCTGAAGTTGTGCCAGAGGAAGTTTAGGTTGGATATGAAGAAAAACTTCTTTCCCAAAAGGGTTGTCAAAGTCTGGCCCAGGCTGCCTAGGGCAGTGTTAGAGTCCTGATTCCTGGAAGTATTTATAAGCTGTGGAGATGTGGTGCTGAGAGACGAGGTTTAGCGGTGACCTGGCAGTGCTGGGTTTACACTTGGATTTGATGATCTTAAAAGTCTCTTCCAACCAAAATGATTCTGTGCTTCTGTGAAATGCTTGTTGGGCAGTCTGTGTTTGTGTAGTACAAACAGACTATCGTAAAATCAAAGATGTTGAGCTTGTGGTCGAACTTGTGATCATCATCAAGAGAAAGCAGTGAAGAAGTTAATGAGAAGCCCAGGGAGTGTCCCTCAGCCCCAGCTTAGGACAAAAGCAGGTTGAGTGGTCAAGTTCCTGCTGTGCAAACCAGGTGGAACTCCTTTGTGGCAGTTTAGTTTCATTTATTTGCTCTTCTTTTGGTAATGACTTGCTACAATAAAACAGTAAAAGTAGCTTCCAGCATATGCTTGTGTTGGTCAAGTTGCAATTTTCTGGTTTGTGCTTATGAAGAAAAGGGGAAAAGGTATTTTTTTGACTTGGAACAATATGTTTACGGATACCTGAAAACTGATGAACTTCTGAAATTATCTAGTGATAGGAGCTGGTAAGGACTATCTAGGTAGATGCAGATGGCAGTGGGTTGTCTTGAAGAAACACATTTTGCCCAGCACTTTGGAAGTTTGAACCGTTGGCTGGCTGGAGAAAGATCTGCAGGTCCCATGGACCTGTTATGGATAGTTTTTCTGCTTTCTCTGTAAGCACAGAGCTCTCCTGTCTTGTGGTTTGCAGACAAAAGTGGAAGCTTGAGCAAGTGTGACTTTGTCCTCTTATGGTGTGTACTGGTTTTTCGTAACCTTCTGCACAGGTGGAAACATAGGAGTACCTGTTTAGAGACTGTTGAAAGGCTGGAGTTGGTACCAGTCTTCAACCTTAAATCACAGGTTTAGGACTTGATAAAAAGAAAGGACAAATTTGAGCAGGAATTGATGGGTTTTGGTTAGGTTGTCCTCTTAATCTTTCTTTGTAATGGTTTTATGCTTTTCTGGGGAAAAGACTTTTTAAAAAGTACCTTAAGGTGTCTCTCTTTGATTCAGAAATTTGGTGCAATGCCTGAAATGTGTCCTCTAGGATCACTTGAGGGTCTTAAATCTGAAGAAGCTCCAGACTTTCTAGGCATGAACATGCCCAGACACATTTAAATCCAAGTGTTGAAACAAATAATTGCCACCAAATCTGTAAGATGTGATAGGATCAAATCTTCTAAGCCAATTTTCTTTCATCTTCCAGAGCTGGGAATGGACAAGAGCTTTTAAACATGGTTTGTTCACAAACATGCTTATCAAATAATTCGTGCTAACAGGAGTTACTGTCTGCAGTGTCTCTTAAAACTTGCTGCACAGCCTCACCTTAAGGGGGGTGAACTGGCCAAACCTCTATGTGAAACCACAGCAAATAGTTGTCCTTTTATTTTCTCAAGGGTAGCACATGTCTGTCCAGGTTAAGTGGCATAACTGTATGGTGACGTGATGCTCCAAAGAGCATTTGGGTTTGGGAACCTAAATGCTCATGGCCCATCCTTGCCAACTTTGGGATAAAAGCATTTATTTGTTGTCCTCTTAAAGAAGTGTTTGTGTTGTGCTCCTTGGTGTTGTGTGTACTTGTATTTAGTGGAAATAAATAATCCTTGGCATTATGTGTGGGTGTATATATCTATCGATACGTGTGATATAAACCCCCAAATCCTTGAGACTGTATTTTTGCTTGCCTTGAATCTATGGTTGAGTACACACAGCAATGTTACCAGCATAGTTTATTTGCTCAATACTATCTGTTGCTTGTCTGTTCTGAAAGGTGGGACTTGTTACAAACTACAAAGAAATAGCGATTTAACCTGGTGTTTGGACACTGGTAACAACATTCTTTGAATTTCCCAAGTGGTCTGGACTCTTCCTGCTGGCTTCATTGATGGTGTCACCACCAGTTCACCTCTAACTTCTTTCCAGTTATCCCATTGCTTTTCTGTTATCTTTCCCAATCTTGCTTCCTAGTCTACAAGGCCAGCCATCATATTTCAGTTTTGTCATACTCCTGCTGGAATCCTTAGAGTTGTAGTAAAACCTTTTACAGGACTAGAGAAGCTGACACGATGTGTCTTGTCACTGAGCTAAAAATTGCTTTTGATTTGGAGTCCATATCCCTATGGATAGCTTCTGTTTGCCATCTACCTTTGCTCCCAGATTTCCCCAGAACCAACCATGCCACCGTTCCAGAGCAATGAAAGGAACATGATTCTGCTTAGCTTGCTTGCTGACCTCGGAGGTCTGGGGAAAGGGGTTAGAAACCCCATGAAAACATGGGTGTTTGCCTCAAATTCTTTAAGCTAAGTAGCAGCAGAAACACCAAAGCTCTTTTCTTTTAATAATCAGAAATGTGGTAACATCGCTGCCTAGTAAAATTGGTGAATAGTCTTCTAAAAAATCAAAGCGAAAGCTGTGTGTGGTTGGGGATGAAGTTCATTTCAGCCCTTTGATTTGATTTAGGTTGTCTCCCACATACTATATCATCTCTGTATTCAAGTCCTCGGATGAGGGAACTCCTTAGACTGCTGCAGTAATTAATATCACTTGCATTTTTTTACTGAGTTGTGTAGAAAGCTGAAGTGGGCCAGATTTACTTTCTCCTGCAGTGGACTGTGGTGATAAGGCTGTGTGTGTGTGTGTCTGTGTATGTATATTTTTTCATATATATATATATATATATGAAAAACAGATGATTCATGAAGTGATACTTGTCAGTGCCAGGAGTGCTCGAACAGCAAACAGATTTTGGGCAGTGCTTCTTCACCAGAAAAAAATGGTCAGTTTATATGGAGAGAACAAGAAACAAATCTGCATGAGGTTTCTGGCTCTCTTAAAGGAGCTACCTCTCACAATTCAGAAGCCATTGTGGGGGAAAGAAGGAGAAATGAGTAAAACAGGGAGGGCAGAGAAGCAGGAAAGTGCACAGAGGTTGTTGCATAATGACGTTGAAAAAGGGAACAATTAGGAAAAGGCCATAAAATCTCTTGGAAAGCTTCTGTGGTTTTCCCTTTGTAAGGAATTCCAGCTTGGCTTTCCTCTATAAAAAAAGCCTTTTATTCATGGCATTCATTATGAGACACATCTTGATCAACTTCATGCTTGGCTGTTTTTTTACCCTTTCATGTTTTCCTATTGGATATCACCTCAGAAATGTTTGATTGAAACCTGTTTCAAACTGCCATCTGCTAGTGCAGAGGAATGTGTTGACCTGTGGTCGTGGGCACACTTAACCGTCTGCGCTCATCAAACGATCCAAGCTTTGTTCCTCAGACAAGAACTATTTAAAAAATCCAGAAAGTTGTAGTTCAGAAACTGGATCTTAAGTAAATAAGAAGCCTCTTTCTAGTTTGGTCAAATTAGGTTTTGTTAATGTATTTTTTTTTATCCTGAACCATCAAAGACAGTTGTTTATTTTGGCTGAGGACCGGAAAGGAGCCAGGAGGAGCTGGAGGCTGGTGTGGCTTGTGCAAGTTCTGAGGAAGAAAAAGCTCCTTTAGCTGGGGCATCATTGCAGTTGTTTGCACAAATCCATAGGATGTGGCAAAGTGTTGCTCTGTCAGTGTGCTGCTTATGCAGCGACAATGTTCAGAAGACATTTGGCAAGTTTGACAAAGTGACAAGTTGAACACCCTGAGTTGGGTACAGCCTGGTCATCATGTCTGGGTTTTCTATGTGGGCTCATTTTCTTTGAGTTGGGTGTCCTGTAGACCTTTCCAGGATATGCGTATCTATATGTTATATAGAAAGCCAGTAAGCTGTTGGGTGAAGC
Organism: Upupa epops; assembly: GCA_013397515.1. NCBI lineage: Eukaryota > Metazoa > Chordata > Aves > Bucerotiformes > Upupidae > Upupa > Upupa epops. The sequence continues at coordinate 80,476 of VZRI01010914.1, read as the reverse complement.
TTTTTACAGTCATGGGTTAAAATAATATGTAGGAGATGAACATCTCGGATTGGGCAGTGCATTGTTTTAAATGGTTTTTATAAGTGTGTCACTCTTTCATCTGAACACTGACATCCAGTTGAACTTTGCTCCATGAATCTTTTACGAGTAGTGAAGAATTTTGATATTTTACGTGCAGGAAATAATTCACTTTATTAATTTTTCCAAAGGGCTGGTGCTTTAATGAGGTGCCTGTCAGCGAGACTTAATTACTGTTAAATTTTGCGAACAGTAGGCTACCGTGACTCACTATGTAAAGTCAGATTTCATTTGTCAAATGAACACGATAGCATTAGTTAGCTGGTACAGTTTGCATTAACTTTGATTTGAGAAATGGCAGATATTCATAACTGGCTTGCCACTGGTCCTGGTGTGCAGGACTTTTCAGGGTGTTGTACTTGCCTAAACTGGTACTGCTTTGTCCTAGCTGTGGTTGCACGTGAAGATGCTGGTAGGAAGATGCAACATCTCAGCTGCATCCCCACTGATGTCTTTGAGTATTTCATATTGAATAAGTAGTTATTTAATGTTGCTCATCAGGAACCTGAAGAGGAAGATGCCGGGGACCTTATAGCGACCTTGCAATCCCTGTAAGGGGCCTATAAGAAGGCTGGGGAAGAACTGTTCACAAGGGCATGGAATGATAGGATGGGGGGATGATAGTTTTAAGCTGGAAAAGGGCAGATTTGGCCTGGACATTGGGAAATAGCTCTTTAATCACTTTAACCAGTGATCTGTTGCCTAGAGAGATGGTGGAGGCCCCATCCCTGGAGACATTCAGTGTCAGGCTTGATGGGCCTCTGAGCGATCTGCTCTAGTTAGAGATGTCCCTGCTTGTTGTAGAGGAGTTGGGTTAGATGATTGTTAGAGGTCCTTTCCAACCCAATACATTTTATGATTCTATGATTTAAGGTACATTGTACTCAACTGTGAAACATTCCCAGCTTCCATTATGTTTTCCAAGTTGTCTTAGCATTTGAGTTTTCATTCTACAAGCACGAGAAAGGGAATGTTGTTCTGAGTATTAGCAAAATCACATTTTTCCTCATGGGCACTACAGTTTTCTATGTCTTGTATGTTTCTTCCAGATTCTGTTAAAATCTAGAATAAAAAAAAATCCTGCCTTTTTGCTGCAGGTTCATGTATAATGTTAATGTTGCTTTCCTGCTCAAATCCACAGAAACGTGAAGCATTAAGTGAGGAAAGGTTGCATTATTAACACCTTTTAAAATTCTGGATATTCTGAAAAATGTATTGATTTGTGAGTTCAGGCCCTGACGGGTTGGTCGGAATGGAAAAGCATCAGCTCTGGAAGTGCTGTAGCAGTGGGGCAGGTATTTGTGAGCATTGGATGATTTGGAAGGAGGTGGGATGAGTTGGAAAATATGCTGTTTGCCTTGACTATTCTTCTGGAAAGCCTGGCTTGTTTCTTTAGACAGTTTGGGGAAGAATGGACCACAGGAACCTTTCTGGACTATCTTGGGGCGTACTAGTTCATGTTTCCTCTGGAGGTCTTGTTGGAGGAGATGGATGATAACACCTTGAAAACAGTAAGATGCAGTTACCTGCTGCCTTGTGCCACCTGCCTGAGGAGATGATGCCGTTCCTGAGTGTGGTTAGTGCTGCTATACCACCTTCAGGGGCAGCGAAAGAAATGTCTTCCCTCAGTGATGGTGATCTCTGGAGCTAAGCGCAGCTCCTTCTTGCTCCATGTGCAAAGTGAAAAGTCTGGTCTGTTGCTGCTGTTTTCTACTGTTGGTCAACAAACTGACACCTGGATTTCTGTGTATCTCACCTCTGCTGAGGTTACTGTCACAGCTTGCTGGAGTTTTCCAGATTTGGTTCTGTGAGTGCTGCTCTTGTTTATCAGCAAGGCCTGCATATATTTGGTAGTGAGTATGCTCAAGACTTTGTGCCTTGTATTTATCATGTCATGAAGAGGAAGGGGAAGCTAGATAGAGGCCACAGGTAGTGAGGTGTGTTTGAATCTGCTGTTGGATATCCTGTTGAATAACCAAGCCTTCCAGTGGACTGGAACACAACTTAGCCTCTCATGAATGTCAGTTCTTCCTCACCTAAAAATAGGTACCTAAATCAACTTCTGTTTCATATGGATTCTGTTATGCATGTCTCCCACCCAAGAATTGTATTCTGTTTGAATCTGGTGGCAGTGCTTCAGCTGGGAGAAACTTATTTACCCCAATTGTAACTGCTTTTGGATGCTGAAGAATGCAGCCAAAGGAAAGTGACCAACTTGTGACAGAGAATGGTGATCTGAGTTTTTACATGATAAATTATGAAATGTAGCATAATGCAGAAGAGATAGATAGTTCTGGATCAGTAGGCAAAAAGGCTTATGGTGATGACAGATTACTGGGATTTTGGGGCAGTGTAGCTGTGCTGCTGGCTACAGTATACCTTGAAAGAGATCAAAGTCATAGAATGTATTGGGTTGGAAGGGACCTCTAAAGGTCCAATCCCCCTATAACAAGCAGGGACATCTCTCAAGATGACCTTGTAAGCTGAAATCCTGTTCATGAGTACATGCTGTGAATAACTGAAAACCCAGAAGACTTCTGCAATTTTGCAAGCAATCCATGCTGGGTTTGGATGGATGTACACAGGTTATGTGGTCTCCATCATCTCCATGGCCTTATGTGGGTATCTGCTGATGGTTCCTCTTGGCTATGCTTTGTAAGCACAAATACCTGTGATATTTCTAATTAGTTTGATTTGTGTTTCTGGTTTATGACACTGCAAGTGTAGAGAGAGCTGGTGTTTTTTGGGGGAGTGTGGGATAGGATGTTGAATCCTTCTTAGTGCAAAAAGCTTGTACCATCTCTGGAGGTGTTCAAGGTTAGGCTGGATGAAGTGCTAAGTGGCATGACCTAGATGTCAGATGTTAGGTTTACTTGGTTTTAGGTTGGACTGGATGATCTTTAAGGTCTTTTCCAGCCTCATCATTACTGTGATACACACATGAAGGAAGCAAGCCTGATCTATTATTTTGTTGGAGAGGTGAATGGTATGAATCCATTTTGAGCAATAGTTGGCTTAGCTGGTAACCTGGGGATGGTGGTGGTATGAGGCAGTTGAGTGGTGCATTGAGGCCCCAGTGGTGCTGGAGGGTGCCAATTGTGTGGCCATCAGATAAGTGAAGTATCTTTATGTCAGTTATTGACAGTATTAGAATCCTCAGTTTGGTTTGGCACTAAAAGAGTTTTGCTTCTGGTCTAAAAATAAACTTGTACCAGGGATGCTGAAGGCAGAGGAGCAAATGAGAACTTGTGTGCAGAACAGAAGGCAGAGTGCTCAGCTGATTGCAGAGATGCTATCATGGAGTCACGTGGACCATGGCATGAGTGAGGTCAAGCCAGGAAAGTTTTGCACAAGGAAATAATTCCATTGTAAGAGGAGAAGGAAGTAAGAAAACAGAATCTCAGATAGACATCGACCTCTCCTGTAAGCCTACCAGTGGCTCAACTGATATGTTTCAAAGCGTATGTGTCATAAAAGCCCAACTAGCAATTGGCTGAGGAATATTGTACTCCAGATACGAAATCCTGTTGTGTAGCAGCTAAACCTTGTGTGAATCCTTTTAGAAATTTGAGTCAGGACTGCACAGATTATAGAAAAAAAAATCATGTTTAGCTAGGTATTTACCCCATTTAAAATGGAAGAAATCCCAAGCAACTTGAGGTGCAGCTGTCTAATGCTAGAAATGAGAGCACTGTGGGGCTTATCACCCCTCCTCATGAGGAGGTTATCCAATTATTGTATACTTTCCGTTCCTAGATCTTCCCAAGTGCCATTATGAATGACATTCCCCACATTCTTTCCTTTGCTGGAAGGAGCTGGTAAAGCTGAGTGGTGGGGAGGCTCACTGGAAGCTGAGAGACATCCTGATGTACTGGAACCTCAGCTTACTCTTCCCTCTTCCAAGGCATTTTTCAGTGTGGTACCCCCCTAATTAGAGGGGTTTCATGTGGACACCTGATCCTTCTTCCTGCCTTTTTGCCCCAGTAAGAAAAATGTTCAATGTGTTTGCATTCACTAGAGCAAATTTAAAGAGGAGCAAGTTGGGCTATATTTAAATAAAAGAGGGGGGGGGGGAATAAAATCAAAGCAGCATATTCTTGGCAATAATATAGACTTCAGCTGTAAACTGTCTATGTTCCCTGGGGGATGAGGTCTCCTTTCGTGAAAATCTGTTCGGATTCAGTATGTTTGACAATTTATCTCTGTGACTACCTTCAGTTTTTTATTTTGGTGGTGTAAATGAGCAGACTCATGTGTATGCTTCTAAATCCTCAGTCTTTTTTTTTTTTTTTTTTTTTTTTTGAATAAAATCAAAATACCCTCAAGTATAAGGGGAATGATGGGGATTGCACTCCTCTTATTGCAACACAAGGTGTTCTCTGTTCTAGATTGTAAATATTTATCTCTTGTTAAAGCCGAGCAGTTACTATTGCGAACTGATCTGGCATGCAAAAAGGTTTTCCTTAAGGAATTTGTTTCCTTTTATTTACAGTGTTATCATCTGTTTAAATTCCAGGGCCTCAGTGTATAGCTCTGGGGCCCGTTCTTAACATTGGCAACAAAAATCTATATTATCATAGCCTCAGAATAGGGAGACCTGAATTCTGAGCATATGCTGCAGCCTACCAACAAGTGTGGGTGTGAGATTCAAGCAAATACAGGAAAAGATTCTAATGTTTTCCTGCAACTGCTGGAGGAATAGGACTTGAGAGAGGCTGCAGGCCACCTTACCAGATGTTGCTGGGTGGCTGTAATGGAAAGAACTCATCTTGGATCAGATCTGTCATTTTGCAGTCACTTGTCTATTCCTCTCTTCTCATTGTGGCTCTTGTCTCCTCCTGAGCCCTTCCTGTGACTCTGTTTAGCCTCCTGCTAGCAAACATGCTTTGTCATAACCTTCATTCTGGAGTGTTGGTGCTGTCAGTGCTGCTGAGCGATCTCTGGTGCAACTGCTCTCTGTTACGTTTCCTGCAGGTACAGAAAGAGAGAGAGGTGGTATTTCCTGTGAGTGGTAATACCTGAATCCTCACTGCCCACTTGAGGTGCTGCATTTGGAGAGGTGCAGGATGCTTTTGTCTCTTGCCAGTGGCTTAAGTGTCTGGGTAGCTGGTTTCTGTTGTATCGCAGCAAGTGTGTGAGGCTCATTCAGCCTGGAAAGGCCTCTCGTTTCTTTTCTTCTTTATACCCCTCCTAGTTTTTGCACATACTGAATTATTGGTACTGGTGGTTGCTGAAGTTCTCTGCCTGTGTGCTTCGTCTAGAAGAATAACCAAGAGCTGTCAGGCAGATGTCCTAGTTGCAGTAGGTTTTTTTTCCCCTCTGTTAGGAAATAGGCTGGTTGAATGAATGAAATAAGTTACTGGAGCTGAGTTCAGTCCTTGCTGTAGTAGGGAAGAACTGCCTTCACTCTTTCTTATAAATATGAAAGATGTGTGTCTCAAGTCATGTAAACTTTGGTTCTTGCTCTATAGTTTCTGTCTTCAAGGGTGCACAGCCAACACAGTTTTTATTTTCTCTCTGAAATCTCGTGTGGAGTTTGCTCTTTTGTGGCTTTGGGACAGCAAGCTTTTCCCTGGTTTGTGGAAGGATTTGTAACTGGTGATTGATGTGGCATTCTAGTTGGTTTTGAGTGTTTTACTGACTCCTTTGCCCTCTTGGTAGAAGTGGCTGGATGTTTGCATGTTTACTCGCTTCTGTGCGTCTAGATAGTCAGCAGCCTCTGCTCCTTTTCACTTGATCTTATCTCCTCATTCCATTTCAGGAAAAAATTTGGACAATCTCCTTCCCCTGGCCTCAGCCCTGGAGTATGCTTTGCATGCCAAGTGTTTTGAGGTAACAGGGAGTTGTGTTTGCTTTGCAGGGTCTGCGTGCTGTTGCTTGAATTTAAAGATGGTGCTGAAATGTAAATTTTCAGACTAAAATCCTGATAGGTTATTTGGGTTTTTTGTAGTGCACTGCAACAGTGACTGCAGGCATTGGCTATTGGGACATTTTTTTCCCCTCTGGTATGATGTTATTATGTTCATGATAATACATAATGCATCCAGACTAACATTCCAAAAATGATGGAATCAAAGATTTTGAAAGTATCTTCCTGTAAATTTATTTTAGAGTATTGGGTGTAGTAGAAGTGAAAAGGAGATCCTGCATGGCAGAGACTTGCTGGCTGATGGCAGCTTAGTGTGGAAGCCCACCAGTTCCTCCTGGTGTAGAAGCTAAGAATGTTAGGGTGAAGCTTTTGGGGGGATATTAAGAGCTTGCAAATGGCAAAATCCCTAAACGAAGAAGAGTTAATAAAAGACACTGGAATGTGGGCTATTTCAAAATAGTAAGAGAAGGCTGAAGAGAGGCAAAATCAGGTTTCCATGACTTTGCTTGATTCCTACCCCCAAAAAAGGAATGTTTTAAGGGAGGAGTATTGTGTCTGTGGTGTGCAGCATTTGGGATCATAGACAGTTAACAGAATCTGAAGCCTTTCATATCTAAGGTAGGGCTCCAAGGCTTCCTTGATGTTATGGAGTTAAGGTCTTTCTTTTCAACTGGCAGCTGACAGGGTTTTAAAACCTACCTTAAAAAACCCAACAAAACCCCACAAACTACCAGCAGATACTCTTATCGGTCCTTGAAATATGTTCCCACTGTTTTATGGCTTTACGATGCAGTTTTCTTGTATAAAGGAACAATTCCAGTTTGTCTCGTTGCATTTATGTTGTGCAAACAGACAAAATTGCCTATATAAGATGCATAAATCATAAAAGTAAACAAAGCTCTTCCTTTCTCAGAGTTAAATAACAGCCCTGGTGTTAGCAGCAACACCTGGAAAGAAAACTCAAAAAAGTCTGATGGTCTCTGTCTTCTTAAAGGGGATCTGCAAATGATTCTGTAAAGAGTTCTGTCTTTGTTGTTGTTCTGATGGTGTTATAAAGCAAATAAATGTCTAAAATCCAACCCCAGACCTCCTCAAGTATGAGTAACATCCGTTCTTCCTTGCATTTCTTGCTTGTCAGCTGCAAACTTGCAATATTTGGCTGAAGATTCTGTTCTTTATTGAAGGATAATGTTGGCATTTAAAAATGTAGCCCTACCTAAAGGGGTACAGTGCTGGAGTTTACATTTTTCTGATGACTGAGGTAATTCTCTGTTCTAGCCTTGTTTGTGGCTTGAGAGCATGATTTGTAATTTTAAAATGGAGCAAGCAGAAAACCTGGTACCCCTATGAATAGAAAGTTTGCCTGCATTTCAGTATCTGACAGTGGTGGTGTGCTGTTACAGGTGTATCTCAGCATCTTTTATCAATTGCTGATGACAAAAGGCTTAAAAATAAAGACTTACATTGCACTTTGAAGGTAACGTTTTATTTTTTTCTGTTCAGTGCATTTTCCTTTATGCTCGAGTGTAATACCTGAGTTTAGGTGACACCCTCGTTAAAACCTTTAACTATGAAGATACACACGTAACACACTACAATTGTACACCATTAACACATTTAACTGCAGGAAAACAGATATGAAAAGGAGAAATAGAAGAGTGACACCACAAGTTCATCAGGCCTGGGGTCTGGATTCCTGTGTTGCTGTGGGACTTGCTGTGTTCTGGTAGCATTTGGCGTGGGTGACAAAATAAGGCTGCATTAAACTGTTTTTTATGGGGGGGGGTTGTGTCACTTGACTTAGAATGGTGTTGGATTGTTCTCAAACAAAACAGCTTTCTGAAGATTGGCCATGAGTGTTTAAGCTACTTAACTGGGCATGAAAAAATGTCGTACAGAATCAAGCTAAGTGGTTTGTCCAGAGAGTGTGGCTGGCTGAGGCGTGGTGAACAGACATGGGTATGTGTGGAGACCATTCTGTCTGCGAGGGAGGTGATCTTGTGTGAGATGGAAGGGGTGAAATGGAGGTGAGATCTTCAGAGGGTGAGCCAGCCTGTCCTCTGAAACAGTTTGGAGAGGCCAGCAAAATGTTTGATGGATGAATCTTAACTGATTCTCTTCTTAACTCTGCTGCTAGCATGGTAACACTAGTTGCTTTCTTTGGTTTTATTATTATTTTTGTTCTCACTGTGCCAGAAAATCTGTGTATTTGTGACAGAGATTAAAATTACAGAATCAGAAAGGTGTGGCTTGGAAGCTAAATTTTAAGGTCATTTAGTTTATCCCCCCTGCAGTAAGCAGGAACATCTTCAACAAGAACAGGTTGCTCACAGTGCCAAGGTCCAGCCTTACCTGGGATGTTTCCAGGAATGGGGCATCCACCACCAACCTGGGCCAGGGTCTCACCGCTATCATGGTACAGATTTCTTTTCGTACATCTAGTAAAAACTCCTCTCTTTTTACTTTTAAAAAAGTGACATCAGACCCTGCTAAAAATGCTGTTCCTATCTTTAAGCACTGAAATCCACACCAAGGTCTCCTCAGAGCTTTTTCTTCTCCAGGCTGAACAACCCCGACACTGTTAGCCTGTCCTCATAGGAAAAGTAGAAAGTGCATAAATCTTTGTAATGTCTCTGTTTCTGTGCCACAGAAGAGAGCTAAATACCCTCTCAAAAATGATGCAGCTTGTTTATGGAGGCCTTGAGGCAGGTGTCTTTCCAGGAGCACTACAAAAGTGAGGACTTTAGAAGGCACAGCAGTAGGAGGTGGGAATGGCCACACGATAAGTGGTGAGCCCAGGAGTGTTTGGGAACGTGCATAATGAAGTTTCTGGTTAAATTTAATGCTGGTTAAGACTAGTATTGTAATGCAGTTACAAATAACTTGCGTTCCCCCAAAGAAACCTGGGGGAACGTTTCACTACACAAAGCAGTTACATGAGTTAGATGACAGAGTTGTTTTAGCATTCAGACTAAATTCTCTTGGAAATCAGATAGCATTCAATTAAAAAAAAAGTAGATTAACTATAAACAATGTTTGTTCTTTTTTCTTTTTTAAAAAAAATCAATATTCTTTTCCCAAGTTAATGAAGTAATTAACAGTGATTGATGACACATGCACTCAGCTGTTTTATGGTGGTAGACCAGATGGATTTAGGCACAGCTAGTGACCAGTCATTTGGATTCTTTTTCAGAAGGAACAAGAAGTTCAGATGTGGGCTGAAACAGCTGAAGCACATGCATAGAAAAGGTAGATGGTTTTTCTCCCTGCCTTTCCCTGCCTGCATATGAGAATTAGAAAAACAAGCCCTAGTAAAGAATTGTGGCTTGTTCACTTTTTAGCAGTTGAGAAGGTTGAGGTGGGTGAAAATGTGGTTAGCAAGATGAAGGCTTTCAGTTGTTTTCCTAAATTAATCACATAAAGGTGTTGATATCTTTTTTTATTATTATTTTTGCTATATCTAGCTGTTTTGAAAGAGCTTTCTCTTGTGTATGCACAAGCAGGCAATGAAAGTAAGACTTGGTTTGAATGCTGCGGTTTTGAGAAAGCCTACAGAAAAAGGGTGGTTGGATCGGTGAATGTTTGATCACAGTCCAGTTTTTTTTGCCCCTTGATGTCTGCTCTGCCAGCAGCATGGAGGGAGAAGGTTTGGTGTTTTCCACACATAAAGGTGAGTGTCAACAGTATGGCGAGATGTGAGTGCTGCTTAAATGGAACTTTAACATAGTTCTACTAGTAAATTTTGTAACTTTGGAATACTTTCCAAGTTACTGAAAATGTAGTATGTGTGTATTAGGGGGTTCTTAATACATTGTCCAAGTGTTGTGTGTTTAGATCATGGGCATTGACAGGAAGCATTATCTCTTCTGATGTCCATGTGGGAATGCTTCAGGCAATGAGATGAGCTTGCTGGTCACACAGACTTTCTGGCACTGAAAGTGGTGTTTGGGCATTAAAATGAGTATACTTACTGGTTTTTGCCACTTCTCAGATGAGTATTTGTAAGGAGTTTTGACCTTTGTGCTTCTAAGTTATAGCTGGGGTGATCTGCAAGGAATATGTGAAGAAATTAGGTGGACTCAATCTTCGGAGTTCCTTTCTGACACCTAATATTCTGTGATTCTGTCACATTGTTTATGAACTCAGTCTTTTTACATTCTGTCAAGTGCTGTATTCAGCTATTTGACTTGACCTCTTTCAAATGCAAACATTTGAAAATGGAAATGAAGGAGGAAAAATATGGAATGGAAGGGAGGAAAAGTGAATCACAAAAAGCCAAGACAGTAGATTTTTATAGGTAACTGCCCAATTTGTACTGACTACTCCAAGGCTTCAGTGGCAGCTGGAACAGGATCCCGAGGCAGACTTTTATCCTTTCTCCCTCCCACGCGGATCCATCTGTGAGACTGCTTGTTCTTGCTGCTCTTGCTGGGAAACTGGATTGAGCTCAGAAGCATCCTGCTCTTTCAGACCCTCTGCCAGAGTCTCGCTAGTCAAAAAGGGCTCTGTATTCCTGCAAAGCTCCATATTCCCAGGTTTTGCACACAGTCAGTTGTATTTCTGATTCTGCAGAGCTCTTCTGTGAGCTGTGTTCCTGCTTGACTGAAAAAAAAATATCTAGGATGTTGAGCACTGTACATTAGAGTTCCCACACTGTGAACATGAGGTGATATTTCCAGTTTTGTTAGGGTTCCTAAAGATAATCTTTTGCTCAGAGTCTTGGATTACTCATTGGAAGATTTAGGTCAACTCTTCACTCACTTGTTTGTTCCCAAAGCCTGGGTTTTTTTGTTTTTGAGATATCTCCAGTGCCACTTGGGCAGCAGTACTCATTGGGGTTTAAAAACATCAGGAGACACCGGCAGATCCCCTCTTTGGTTACTCAGTAGTATTGCTATTGTTCTGAAATTTGTGGCAGCAGAAGTAATAGCCTGATATACTCCAAGCAGTGAGGGAGAAGAGCTAAAAAAAGATTCTGTGTTTTTGTTATGACCACTAAGTTTTTTTCTGTTTAGCCTGCCTTCAGCTTTCAAAGCAGCTGTTGGTGTGATGATGATTTGCAAAAGCACCTACCAGTGGTACCTTTTGGGATTTTGTGCAGAATGAGGAAAAACCTCATTATTCTATGTAGCCCTTGATTTAAAGCTTAGTGAGGAGGAAAACTTGCAGCCTTCTGCTAGAAGCAAGGTTTAATAATGGACAGGTATGTATTAATATTGAAATGAGTGAAGAGGTCTTTGCTTCTGAAATAGCAGTGTCCCTTGTATTTCCAGTTTGGGATTGTGCCTCAGCATTTGGATTTACACAAGTAAAGTACAAGGTCTGCCATCTCAGATCACTTTGAGCTGACTTAGAAACACAACTGAAAAGAGCCTGGTCGAGGCAGCCTGATTTGAGGAATCTGCATGCTGTGGATATTGGTGGTGGAGTGTTTCTTAGCAATAAGAAGCAAAAGGTGTGGAAAATGATAGGAAGCAATTTTTTTTAATTCAGAATTTCTGCTTCCCATAATTAGATTAATTACTTCTATATAGCTTTGCTACCCTTGAGTAGCTGTGGATTAGTTTCACATTTAGTAAAGTAGCTCACAATCAGTTAATAGTGTCTTCCTGTTCAGGGTTGTGCATTTTGTTTTCTTTGAATGTCTGATGCTGACTTCAGTGCATGTGTAGCACTGCTTATATTGCAGAGGCTTGCCATGGCCTGAAATAATAGCAGGATTCCTCCAAAAGCAACTGCCAGGGACTGTCTAGCAACATATTACAGCCTTTGCCAAGGGAACTGCATAAGTACAGAGTAGGTATCACTTATTCTTGAAGCCTTAATGCACATAGACTGTAATTTTAACACTTAGGACAGACGTGGTTTGAGAATGAATCTGTCTGAACATGATACTACACAAAACCTGTCACAAAGCTAAAATGTTTATTGCAAGCCTACAAGCAATAAATCTTTCCAGTGTGTATTTGAAAGTGGAAGTTTAAGAGAGGCGGAAGCACAATATTTGTGCTATTAAATGCTGTCATGTGAGGAGAGGATTTGCAATGGCCAGCATTGAAATATTGGCATTTATTAAACAAACCAACTGGGGTTTCATTCCTTGAAGTACTGGGTGATGCTTCCATGTTTCTTAGGTGGGTCATACATTTAAATTGCTGTGTGGAGCTTCTGATCTAAAAGACTTTGCACCTGCAAGATAAAAGTATGGAAAAGGTGAGCCTAGCAAAGATGTCTTGCTTATAAGGGATAGACTGGTCTGTCTGGGTCTGTATCAGATGTGATGTGTGTACCTGGTATACTACTGGTGAGAAGCTGTTCCTGAGGACTGTATTAGGTTGGGTTTTCTGCTTAAGTATTAGTTATGCACTTCACTGAAGTCTTCAGGGACTCACACTGATTTTTGTTCTCTATCCTTCTTCCGTTTGGACCCTGACTGCCATGTAGATACTTTCACTTGTCACTGCACTTGGGTATTTTCTCGGTCAATGTAGGTGTTATCTAATTAAGAGTTTCGTATGTGATTTCAGTGTAGAAAGACATAAGAAGTAAGCTTTGCCTTTTGCTGGATAGGGCTGTCCTGTTGGTGCAGGGCAAAGCACAGTGGAACTCATTTGGTAACTGTAGGTTGCTCTGTAGGTGGGCTTTTGCCTTTAGAGGTACTCAATTTCAACTTTCTCCAGCATTGTCCAAGAAAATTTACCCTGGGAGGTAAACAACACAGGACGTGCACATGTTGACACTTCTGTAAAATTGTCCAGTTTCCTGGCTTTATTCACGAGCTCTTGGTGTTGTCCTCCTTTTCTATAAAGTTTGTCCCCTTGCTTTTGGAAATCAGGGAAACTTTTTTGAGCACCTTGAGTGAGAGTTTCTTAGTGCATGTACTGCTCTGGGATGTTTCTTGTCATACAAACTATCTTGTCTGATACCTTCCCTTCATTCTGTGTCCATCCAACTTCTCTCCTAGAAAAAAGAATGGGGAAAACTTCTTACTCTGAAAGAAAAAGATTGAAGACAGTGTGATTGCTTCTCTGTATTAATCATAATTCTCCATCACTATAGTATTCCTAAGCCATCTCTGTCTGGGCTGAAGATTTATAATTTGCTGCCCCTGTTTGAGCGGTTTGTACCATACCTCCGATCATTCTTGTTCTTGCCCTTCTTTTGAAACTCATATACTTGGAAATGAAGGGGGAGTGTCCAGATTTGCACAAAACTTCCATGTTTTTGAGGAACTGGGCAAATACAGCAGCAAATTTTGTGCTCTATTTTCTATTACTGTCACTGTAATCTCATTGTTCCTTGAGTATTTTATGATGGAGCCTATTGCTCCTACAGTTTTTAGAGACACAAATACTCTCTTCAGAGATTTAAAACTTTGGGGGGATGTCCAATAATATTTGAGCTTTGCAAACATGTTTTCTGGCAGAGATCTGGTTGTTGAAACTCTAGGAAAACCAGCACTTATGGAACTTAGTCTGGAGCTTGGTCTCTCTGGACAAACTTGGGAAAGCTGTATATATTGCTTGAGAAGTAGGAGTTGATGTGGTGATGATAAAGGGTTGTGTAGGTCCTCAGGACTGTCAACACTGTTTTTGTCACTTCCCAAAGTGGTAGCTCTGGAGACATGGTCCATAGAGAGAAAACCAGCTTGGGAAACTACTTCACTCTGCTCTAAATAAAGATACAGTAAATAATTTTGTGGTCACAGGAAATAATTATTATTTTTAACTAGTTACGAGCCTCTTCCACATCCCTTCTTCCTTTCATGTATAGATTTGTATAGAGGCAGTATTTTATAACCAATCCCAGAATAGGCAAGGGGACTGGGTTTTTATTTTGTCAAGGTAAAGGATCTGTTATCATAGGAGAGATTTAATCAGTAAGCTCCAGCAGAGACACTGCCTCTTGTTGGGGCTGTGAGTCTGTGCAAAGCGTGTGTGTGCTTCCGTGGCAGGTTGTTTGCAGACTGCCTGTTACAGAGAGGAATCTGAGCAAGCATTAAGACGATGTACTTATGTCATGTAGAGCTTGTGGGATTACACTTATTGTTTGCCTGATAATGCGGCAAGGAACGTAACAGTTTGGTAGATTTTTGGAATAAAGGAAGTCCTTGTTATCTGCAGTGTTGGGCAGAAGGGTCGATGACTATGCTTTTTGGAAAATGAGGGTGTCTGTGGCTTTTGGAGACCAAACCCTGTGATGTTGGAGCATTAAAGATGTGCCAGGATGCAGAAGGTCTTCCCCATCCTGCTGTTGTCTTACCAGGGCTGCTATGTTCTGCTCACAGGCAGAACCTCCTGAAAGGCAATGCAGCTTTCTCCAGAACTGGAAATAAATCTCAAGTACAGCAATGGATATAGTAGGTGTATGACTTACACTGTATTGTGATGCATTGAGTCAGCAGGCAGTTAGCGTTGTTTAGCTGAGGTTTTTCAAGCAATCTTGTCAGCTGTGTGCAGCATTGCCATCTGGGGGTGTTGATGGCATGTGTCCGAGAAGGCTTGCAGATGAAAAGAGGTTATCGATAGCTGCGTTCCCCAAAGCAACTAGACTAACTTGGCTTAAAACTATCTTGAAACTTTGCCTTTAGGCCAAGATTTTTATCTTGGCTGAAGTACTGTAGCAATTTAAGCTCTGAAAATACAGCTTTGTAAATAAAGCTCAATCATAACTTTAATTACTGGTTACTGCACATCTGTACTCATGACTAGTAGAGAGGCACATCTGGAGCGGACTGAGAAGATGAACATGAGCATTCATACTGTCAAAAAGATTTCTGTTACTTTTTTTTTAAAAAAACCCCTTCAGTAGCTGCAGAATGTATGGAAACAGGCTTAGAGAACTGTTGGATTACGTAGATTTCCTAGTTCATGTGCAATGCTGTCTCTTTAATTGTTGGCAGAATGCCCAGTGGGGAAAACGTGGCCTCAGAAAGTTCCTGAAAGGAATCGTGTAGAACTGAGTTGTGGAGCTGTGGGAGTGTGTGCGTGTTTTTGGGGAACAAGCCTGGTTGTGCAGTTGGAGAAGAGGGTGAGGGACCTCCTGTTTTAGTGAGTTAGTTTTATGTTCAGAGCCCTGTACCTTCTCCTTGAACATATTTCCCTGTGTATAGATAGTTTCTTGTCACATGTGATGACCCAGCCTTTTGATAAATTTTGACTCTGCAGTTTCTGGAAGAAGCTAGTGAAGCCTCATGAAAGCAGTTTAAGCAGAGACATCCTTGTAAATGAGAAAAGATCTGTGTGCTGTGCTGCTGAGAGATGTACTTACTGGTAGGGGATAAGCGAAAGAAGAGCTAAAATGTCCTCTAGTGCCTTTTAACCTTGGGAAGGTGCACAGTGAAGGATTGTGGGTTGCTGAGGTACCATAACAACTGAGAAACGAGCAGCTTGTGCCAAGGCTGCATCCCCACAGTCTGTCTCTCACTGTGGTGACTGCAGACATGGAGACGTGTTATCAGCTGGTGACAAGGAGGTGACAGCACACTCAAGCTGTGGCTACCTTGTTGAGGATACAGCTGCAAATGCAGTGACCTGCCTGTTTTGAGGGCTTTTGAGCGTATCCTAGTAGAAACAGGCTGAAATAAATAGGTAGTTTACTCTATGGTAATATTCCAGAGTTGTTAGAAAAATACAGCAGAGACCAGATTCCGAACAATTCTCTTGTAAAATAGAAAGCTTCTTCAGACGAGTCCTGTTTGCTACACCTTACTAATGCTTGTTTTAGCTTACAGATCTGGTCTTTCTGCCCCATAGTCTGAAACATGCAGTGCCATCCACCATCTTGTTTGCAGCTGCTTGTTGGCTACCCTCTACTTGGTGCTAAGGGAAGGGCTGTGTGTGAGGTGCCAAAGCTGGCATGGTCAATATGTCAAGAACATTCATTCACCTAGCCGGCAAGCAGGCTTGAGGCTCGTGCAGAGACAGCAGGCAAGCTGAGCAAAACACTCCTGCGACAGCAGTTTTCTATCTCCTTTCCGCATACCATAACCTGGTGAGTTCAACCTGAGGATGCCTGCAGTGAAGCCTCCCATGCCTGTGATCCCGTTCTTCTGAGAAATGAGGTGACTAATTTGTCTGGCTAAGATGATTGCTTATGAAGTTACTTGTGATAGGATGGTGCTGCTATAAACAAACATGATGTTTATCCTCATCATATACAGCATGTATTTAGGGCAGTAGTGGGCAGGCTGCCTGAGCAGCTCATCCCAGTCATGACCCAGTCCTTGTTCGTGACTCAGGAGATCATGAGGAATGTATGTCTGGATGATGTGTGGGGTGGACTTGCTGTTCTTTCTTGCTTGCTAGGATATGTAGCCAGAGGTGATCTCCCTTGTCCTAGAAGGCAGTAGAGCAGAAGTAAAACAAGCTCTGTGTTTGGTTTTTAAAATTTTTTATTTAATTAGAGAATTTGCTTGGAAAACTCTGTAGACTTTCAAATGGGGGTAGGCATGTGGACAGGCAATATCGGATCATTCAGGTTGGAAAAGGTCTTTCTGATAAGAATCCAACTGTTAATCAGCTGTCCCAAGGTCACCGCTAAACCAAGTCCATAAGCTCTAGATTTGCACAACTTGTAAAGATGTCTAGGGATGTCAGTTCAAACACTTCTTCAATATCTTGCTTCTCCCCTAATTTGAGAGGAGTTTTAGTGAAATAGTAACAAAAATATGAATTTCCATAAGAATTGTTGCAAGTAGAGACAGGACAACAGCTCTTGACTACATTAGGAAATGTCTTACTGGACTGTGTTGAGATCAGCAAACTAGTACTTCAGCATGAGACTTTGGTGAAATAAGTTGGGAAGTGATTGTTATCTGTATCCTGGAAAGGTCTGTTTTGCTTACAGCCTTGTAAGATAAAGAACAAAACATTGAGAAAGGAAAAAGTATAGGTGAGCTGAATCTGTAGCTTGTCCTCTGTCCTGAGGTACCAGCATTACTAAAACATGTAGAACCTTAATTTGTGTTTCTTGTGCCCAACCAAATTAGGTGGATGTTTAGGGGAAGAAGTGGGAATAGGTAAACTGGAGGTTAGGTGGATCTGCTGCAAGTGTTTGTCTGTTGTCTTTGGGAAATCGGTCCACTGTTCATGCTGCTTGTGCTCCTCATTTCATTCTTGCACTGTGAAAATGAGTAGACAGGAGTCTGTTAAATCCATTCAGATCCTTGTCGACAAGTGGGATTGCTTATGCTGTACCATTACCTGCTGGTTTTATTGCAAATAAATGATGCTAATGTGCTGCTGCTTGCCTAGTCTAAACTGACCCGACTCTCTTCAGCAGTATGTGTGAATTAATGGAATGGTGAGATCTTGAACATTTGGGTTGGCAGAGACCTACAGGGATTAGAAATGACACTTAAGTAATTTTCTCTCAAGTTTGTTGCATGACATGAAAAAGTATTGTAGATCGCTGAAAACACAATGTGGGCAGAGGAACTTGGAGCACAGTAGTGCAGAGACACTTGGAATACAAAGAAAGAGCCAATTAAAGAGGGTTTTTAAATGAAATACAGCAAGGAGGGGCTCTTTGTTCAGGAGGGTCTGCTTGGGTATTTTTCTGCAAACTGAGAAATTCCTATTACAAAGAAAGCACCCATTGTAAGTACCAGTGGTGGTATTTGACTCTTAGACCTGGTTTTGCTGCCTTGTTAGCAAGGAGCATGAAGATCTGAGCGTGACATGAGCTCTTCCACGAATAAATGTGGCTACTTGGAATGTAATGGCACAGATAAATTGTGGACAGATGCTTATTGTGCAAGCGGCAGGAGTAGTTACTATCATAATCATTCCCCACCCAAGGAGTATTGCTGTCTCTTTGCTGGAGGTCACCACACCCTCACATCTGCTGGTGGAGCAGTTTGGGGTGAGCGCTCCCTGCTCTGTTTTGAGCAGAGTCAGCTGCATTAGCATAGACAGGTTAACTGGCTGGCTTGTGGCAGCAGGCTGACTTCATGACTGAAGTGGGTGGGGGAGTGCTGGGTATAAACTGTATGTGCTAACCAAGCCATGAGGGCAGAAATACCTTTTTGGGGCTGTGAGGAGCTCCTCTGAGTACCAGCTCCCTGGTAACATGTCATCCCGGGGGTCCAGGGGAGTTTCTGTCAGCAGCCTGAACCTTGATGACTTTTTTTGGTTGCAAAGAAGGCAAATTAATTTGTGGATGTGAAATAATTTGCATAAAGGTTACAGTGTGGTTTCATCTGTTTCGGTGATGTTAGCTGGTGGCAGTGTCAGTGGTGGGTCTCTCTGTGTATGTTAAACCAAAGAAACCTCCCTGAGGTGCCCTGGTGTTAAAACATGCCTGTTTAGAAATACTGGATACCTCTTGGTGTAGAGCCCCAAAACCCCTAGAAGTGAACTTCAGGACCCCTTGCAGCAGGTTCTTTTGGTATAAGTGGTGCTGTAGCATCTGAACCCCACCACCTGTGGGGGCCTCTGAGGTAGAACAGGTTGGAATATATGCTATTATAATACTTTTATATTTTGGGGAGACAGGCTACACTAGATTGATGCGTCAGTGTTTTTCCCCCTTTTTGTCTTCCTCCCTTTAATACACAGCTTAAAAATAATAGGCAAGGTTGGATTTTTTTTCTGTGCCTGGGACAGAATAAAGTTCCTTCTTAATAATCTGCTGGATATTTGGGCAGAGTGGGAGTAGAACTGATTGTGTGGGTTTTTTCCTTCCTGCTCCAAGACCACTTCTTGGCACCAAGGAATTTTTCTTTAGACTTTGTTGGGGAACAGATGCGTGAAGTACAGTTACCACTCATGCATACGGCTTTTAAAATGTGGAAACTGTTGAACTGAAGTGGCTTCATATGGTTCTGTTGGAGGATGAGAATTAATGCACAAGTTTGGGGTTTTTAAGATTTGAATGTGTAGTTGAAAATTGGTTGGTTATTTTAAAATTGTTTTTTAGTGATGTTAAATATTGGCCTGCATCTTTATGGTTATTAGTTGAAATGATATCTGTAACTCTGAAAATTACTCTCTCTGCAACCTTCAGTGCCTAAAATAGTCTGCTAGTTTCTTCTTCTGGAGATACATATGTTATATAATGTATAATTCAAATGGTTGTAAGTCTTAATTTTATAATGCAGACTTTTTTCTTTAATTGCAGGTTCCCAATTTGAAAGCCATTAGAAGAGTCTCTGCCACCCTGTTGGATTACTTCCTATACACCTCAGCATGTCACTGTGCCCTGGATTTTATAAGGTGGCCATGATTTAATCCCCACTTGCAATTTCTATGTGCTGGTGAAGCACTGGAGCTCTTTAGAGCTGCTGTTGCTTGTGTGGAAACTGATTGCCTCGAATCGCTTCTCCAAAGAACTAGACATTACTAGCAATGAGCTCCCAAAGCCATCAAGGTAAGGGCAAAACCACTTTAAATCTCATAAAACACCATGTGTTTGATGCACAAACAGAGTTTGTGTTGAAACAGTAATCCAATTTCTCTGCTACTGCTTTGTTTAAAGCAGAGATTGTGTATGAAGAAGGAAAATTGTGTTGCTGTTAGAGTTACAAGGAGAGCTAGCCGTTTCAGATTTTGGATTGTGGTGTTTTGTGTTTCTGGAAGTTGTAGATATTTTCTGAGACATTTAATTTGTTAAATCTCTGCTGTTGATGGCAGGAAGTGAACCTCTAAGGAGTGGTTGTGGCTCTGGTGTGTCTTTATTGATAATAATTTGAGAAAACTCTTGGCCTTCCTAAAGTATTTTGTATTAGGAAAGAACAGTTTTGCTGAAACAAGTCAGGTGGTCCATCTCTGTATTTTGTGTGGGATTATACCTAATACAAAGGATATAAGACAATACATCACCTATGATTGATGGCTACAAAACTGCACATTTCTGTTAGCAAGTGTAGATTCTCAGTTACCTGTTTTTCGGCTTAAAATAATCTCCTATGTTTGTATTTCAGGTAACTTCATGGTAGGCAGAGCTTTGGGAGGTTGTGCTTTGGCTGTGTCAGTTGTGCTCTAATGTGCCTGCTTTGACTTTTTGGGTTTATGGTAGAGAAAATGGTTGTTTGGAAGCCAGAATCCAACGGTGGTGCCAAGGCACGTGGAAGTACTTATTGAACTGTGCCTTTGAGCAATCATTTTGGTGATGTCTATTTAATCAGTTCTGGGTTAAGAGTCAAATGAAGTGTTACATAGTTCCCTCAATCAAGATTGTATCTGTGGGGGAGAATTTTATATTTGCTTCAGAATTACTTCTAACAGTCCATTAGTCTTTCTGAGAGTGGGAGCAAGAAATGCTGCAGTATATGGGGATACTGGGGTTTACATCTATCTGCCCTTTGTGTAGGAACTGAAATAAGTTTGTAAGTCTCTAAATTATCAGTATTAACCAAAAAGAAGAAAAGCCCCTGGAATCTGCTTCCATAATGTAGCAGTATCTTGAAACTTGCTGGTGACACTATAGGGAGTTGAGAAATGAACGTTCACCTGGGACAGAATTTTTGCAGCATGATATTTTTCAGGAGATATGTTCTTTAGCTAAGTGAGCAGTTGTTATTTGAATCCTTCCCTGTCTGTACTTTTTTCATCTGCTAACACTTTTTAGGTTTTTTGGTTGCTTCTTTTCACCCATTCTGCTATTGCTCAAGTTCTGTGGCAATGGTGTCACGTAAGAAGGGTTAAGGAATGAACACAAGAGGCTCCTTATCCACAGTGTTTCTGTAGTTCTGAAAGTTGGTTTGTACCTCCTTTTTTTAGCAGCTGTGCCTGGAGTGACTTTTGCTGAGAAGGTGGCTCTAATCAAAACCCTGAAAAGTGACAACTTAGATGGATAATCACTGTGTTCTCTTTTGCTCATGTTCCTAAACCTTTCTTTCATGAGACCTTGGAGTGAGTTATGGGATGTCTCAGGAAAAATTGGTTTTGTGGCTACTGCCTGAGTGTTCAGTAGAAAATAAGACTGGTAAGGGGAAGTTTTTGTCTTCTCTTGTAGTTAGTCCTTCCAAAGGTAAAAAAACTATAGCACTTCCATTACTTAATAGGAAGTTTAAGCTGTATTTTTAATAGTAACACTTGAAATGATGAGGAGATGATAAAACCTCAAGGACTGCCATCAGCTTGTTCACTGGGCATCCTTTAAAAGTAGAAAAACTCATAAAACTGAAGTGGAAGAAATGATCTTGTGCAGTTTTTTACAGGATACTGTTCTGCAGGTAGCCGTTTATAGCAATATTTTCAAGCTACTTCAACTCCTGTAAGAGTCTTACTACTTATCAAATGCTCTTGAGAAATTCTCCTTATGTCGTTCCTAGGTACTTGGTTGGTTTTCCAAGCATCAGGCTGAAATTCTACGGTGTATCATGATGGCTTTTCCACTTAGCTGTGCTATTCTTATAGTTTGTTTCTCTTTTCTAATAATTTGTAGAAATATTTTCCAAACCTTGCCAAAGGTGACATCTGGTCTTCTCATGTCAGTTATGAGAGCTATTTTGATTATACAGCTACAGGTAATTATTACTAATGATGTGCATTGTTAAAGGGAAGGCTCTGGCTTAACTCAAGAGCCTATTAAACCTTGCTTCAGTGGATAGAAGGTTTCTTCTCTAATCTTTTCCAAACCTATCACTAATGGGATGTTTTAGGAATGGTGCCATAAAATTGTTGCAGCGTGGATGAATGAAAGTGGTTTGGGATTTGTTTTTATCTTTTTTTTCTCCTTCTACTCTTCAAAGCTCGTACATAAGAAAAGTTAAATACTAAAGGCTTCTCCCTGAACAGGAAAGTAAAAGACCAAGTTGTCTTGAGAAAAATGATCTCTCTTCAGTATTCTCCATCACTGCCGCTTCTGTTATACATTGGAATAAGCTTTCTCTTAGAAGAAATAACTCTTGGAGAAGTAAGAATACCTGGGTCAGATAAGTTAATCCTCAAGAAATTCCAGTGGGTAAATCAATTTGTCTTGAGCCCTAGGTATAAGGAAAAGACCTTGACCTTTGTTTTCTGGGCCAAGAGCTGTCTCCACAGTCTTGTACTTGATCTTTGGGTTAAGACCGGCAGCTCTTGTGAACTTAACATTCACCAAAAATGCATGCGGCTGTGCTGAGAAGCACGAAGGGTGCTGGTATCAGTCTTGCTACCAGCAATGTGTGGTGCTCACCATTCTGGAGGAACAACCAACTCCCTACAGTCATGATTGAAATTATTTTGGGTGGAACTGCTGGCCTGAAGGTTGAAGAGGTGGGAGGAAAGGGTGCTGAATTTGGAGGTTGGAGTGGTAGAAGGACAAGATTCTCTCTGCAGTGATGGGAGCAGTAGGTTGTGTACACCTAGTCAAGACAAAGCTCAGAGGCATCACGTGCCCTTTCGTTTTTGGCAGGAGTCACTGTTTCTTCCATCACTGGAACAAAGCTGGGAAAATTGCTAAAACGGTGCTATAAAAGATCAAGTTGCTACAAAGTATGATTAAGAAAATTAGGCTAATTAAGATAACATTTAGGATTATGACCAAGCTTGGAGGGGAGGGTAGGGGTGGGCTGGGAAGGAGGCAGGGGGAAGCCTGTTTAGTTTCACTTACGAACTTGTGGAGTTGCCCAAAAATTGAATTTGCCTAATGTAACCTGTGACACTGATGTCACTCATCTTTCCTGGGCTGATAGGGGAGTTGAGATGGTGTGTAGGGTTTGAGGGATTTTTTTTTCAACTCTTACTGACCTTAAATGATTTCTTGTGGTCTCCTACTTCCCCCCTTAATTTTCAATGGCTTAAGTTTTGCTATCGTTTGCTTCTTTTAATCAGTAAGGATTGTTCTGCTGATACTAGTTATACATAAAGATTAGTTAAAAAAAAATCAAAGCACTTAAAGTTAATCACTGAACTGATTCATATTTGTTTGAAGTTCAGTTTCCTTTGTAAAAGCTGAAAATTTCCATGTTCAATGAAGCATTTTGTTTATGAAACGTTATCTCACAGGAATT
Organism: Upupa epops; assembly: GCA_013397515.1. Lineage (NCBI taxonomy): Eukaryota > Metazoa > Chordata > Aves > Bucerotiformes > Upupidae > Upupa > Upupa epops. Next base: position 57,590 of record VZRI01010914.1, on the reverse strand, counting down.
AGCCCCAGTCTGAATGCAGACGCCCGTGCTCTTTCTTCAGAGCTCCCATTACAGAGATGCAGATTTTGTTTACATTTTGAAAAGCTGAATGTTTGATAATTAGGAATATTGAAGTGTTCAGAATGAGCTTGCCTGTCTGATACATAAAAATCTGTAGCAGCAGGATCATTAAACCTGAGAGGAGATACCAAAGAGAGCAGAAAGCTTTATGATCACATGGCACTGAGAGAATGAGGTAGCTAGTCACATGCTGAGATTTGCTGGGTTGATAAGTACTTCTGTGTGATGTTTTACTCTCCTAATGCAAGGAGCCCCTTTCCTTCTGTACTCTGTGCCCTCACCAAGGCATGGTAAGCCATTTCTTGCAGCATGCACAGAAGAGCTTTCCCTATTAGTCTCCCAAATGTTTTGCACTGTCCAATAAATATTTTATGTGCTTGCTTTTTAAAGATTAAGAAGTTTCTGCAGAGATGCATTTCAAACTGGCTTTAAATGACACTGACCTACTTTCTGGCAGTAATGAGTCTGGTTCTGAAAGTTATCTGGGGGTCAGAGCATTCTTTGAATAAACATAAGGAGTCGAAGAGTAAATTCCAGCCCTCTTTTAGCAGGAGTGAGGCACAACTGGTACATCATGGCTATTCTCTGGAAGGACATCTGAACATGAGTGATGGGACAAGAGGAAATGGCCTCAAGATGTGCCAGGGTGGGTTTAGATTGGACATTAGGAAAAAGTCTTCACTGATAGAGTGGTTAGGTATTGGAACAGACTGTCTGGGGAGGTGATGGAGTCCCCATCCCTGGAGGCGTGAATAAAACTTGAAACTGTGGCACTTAAACACATGGTTTAGCGAGTATGGTGGCATTGGGTTGATGGTTGGACTTTTGATGGTCTTGGAGGTTTCTTCTAATCTCAGTGATGGTGGTATGACGTGGTACTTTCCCCTACCTGTGTGGTGCTCCAGTCCACTAATCCACCGTATTTGTCTGGAGTGGGCATTCAGGCTTCAGTTTACAAGTAAAACACTGCTGATAGTAAGTATAAGTAGAATCTTGTCTATGATGCTGCCTATTCTCTGCAGAGATTTCGGTGCTCTTCCCATGCTGCTGTATCTGTGCTTTGTGGGAAGCTGAAGTTTTGGGGAAAGGTTCAACTCCTTGGCAGGTCCAGCAGAGGTGTTAGATGATTCCTTAGAAGGGGTGCTGCTACCTGTCCTTTACAGTAACATGGTAAGTGTTGAACACTAGGAATTCAGTCACAAGAGCAGCTGCTGTGCCTTGAAGCTGTTGTCCTGAACAGTCTGGTACCCCAGATTTTGGGGTGGGGCTTTTGAGATTGGTTGAGGAGACTCAGTAAGATGTGACAATAAGAAGCTTTGAACAGAAAAGCTGAAAACCCTTCTGGATGGGAACTGGGCACATTTCCATTCACTTTTCTTTCTTCAGCCTATGACAGGATAGTTAATTCTACCTGCATTTTGATTCTTTTGTATGTGTAAGCTGAGCCTGTCCTGGATTTCCTCTAAGAAGAGCAGTATCATTTTGCAGACTCTGAAAGTTTTAAGGCTGCTACCATGAACCCTGTGAAGTTTTTACTTTTGGTGCATCAAATAGTTTCTTCAAAGTTGGAAGCTTTCTATACCAGGGTTTTGGGTTTTTTTGGGTTTTTTTGTAGCCTCAGAAGAATTGTTTTGTGCTTCAACTTGGGGTTCAAGTTAAGTTCCTTCTAGGTCAGTGTCCCTGCTAAGTACATTCCTCTCATTTCTACTTTTCCCTTTAAATACAGTTCCTGCACTTTGGAATTCTTTAAAAGCCTATTTCTAAAGTAAGATTTTTTTAGCCTGTGATGCATCCTGCAGTGTAAAGATGAGAAGCAGGTACTCACGATAAGAAGTAGAGAACTCAGAATTGTTCTGAATGAAGCACAGGGTGGGAGAAGAATATGAAAAAGGTTGTACTTTTAAAGTTGAATGGTAATATATGAGATAGTCTTGTGGACCTTATGTCTCCCTTGGAAAGAAGAGAAACTTTTTTCCTATATGTTTGCTATATGTCTGTTACTCCTTTTGGTTACTTTGACCTGTGTCTTATTTATACATTCCCAAACTGTTTGTTGCTAGACTGTATCTAGGGGAATATTCTCAGTAGTTGTTTTAAGTAATTCAGCTTGTCCTCTTCATGCCAGGCTCTCACACTGATGAGGCTTGTTTGTGCCTCTCTGATGTGGTCAAATCAGTTAGAACAGAGATGATGTTGAAGAAATGTTTCTTCAACATCAAGGACCATTTCAGGATCACTGATCCTGAAAATGGTTCAAGAACAGGGGCTGAAAATTCACTTATTTATAGCTATAACCAGCATTTTTTTTATCCATTAGGACTAGGACTTTGGATGTTTGGCTGCTGGTGCTTGAACAGGCACTGTTTACCCTCACTGCAAAATTAAAAATACTCTCTGACTTTTCAGAGTTCTTGATGAAAAGCTTTTTGAGGTTTTGTTTTTTTACAGATGTTTTCATGTTGTTGGGTTGGGGAAAAGAGTGGAGCAACATTTGCAATGATGTTTCAGTGTGATGAACATTGAATACCAGGTGCCTGGCTGGAGAAGGAAAAACTGTCTGGGTTTATTGTCCCATCGTTTAATAAAGGCTTGACAGTCCCTTCCCCTATAGGCTGCTGTACATCATGAATTTCCCTACACCCTTTATTCCTTTCTACGTAGGCTGTTAAGTGAGGAAGAACTTTGAAGCACCTTGATGCCTGCAAGGTTTGACGTGCCAAGTGGAGTGGTCAAAAGTTGGTAAAGTGTGGAACAGTTTTCTTGGCCAAACTGTGGTGGCAGAAACATGTTATTACAAGTAAACAACAATTATCTTGTTCATGGGTAATACCTATGAAATGCAGCACTGTTTGAGGTTTAGGGAGCTTTATATGGCTGTTTTCTGTTCCTCATGAATGTGCACTTAGGAACTTCAAGGATGCTCAATGAGGTTAGATCTCAAATAAAGAGTCTAACTAATTAACTGGTAGTGTTGCACAATTACTGAGGTAGGGTGTTGAGAATTAACCCTCTCTGCAGCTGTGCCTAAGGGTAAAACTGCCCGGGACCCCTTTGTTTTTCTTAAGCCTTATGATGGTCTGGTCAAATTGAGATTTTTATGGTTATTTTTGCAGTGTGTTGCTGTCACCTTTTTTATTTCTATCTCTCCTCTTTCTCTTTAAAATTTCTTACCTTGTGGTACTTTTGTTTTCCTTGTCCATGGGTGTTTGGGAGCTACAGGCTGGCTAGAGCATGGGCCATGGCTCCTGTACCCCCTTTGCAAGAATAAAACCAGGAAGTGCCTCTCCATTACCATCACTGATGAGGGACAGGGTACACAATTAATTATTCCTTTAAGAAAACTAAAATTTGTTTTAGTTAAACCTAATTTAAACTAAATGAAAATTAGTTGAATTTAATTAATTTTAAATAAAATTTTAATTTAATTTTTTTAACCTTTTAAGCTCTTTGCTTCTGTAACCAAAATAAAACTATTGTTCCATCAGTTACTGGGGAAATCTGGTGCCTTACCTGCAGTGTAAAGGCACTCAGCAGCACTCAGTGTGTTCCCTTCCCCCTCCAGGAACTACTGTCATAGTTGGGCTAGATGGTGCTTGACAGACTGATGTGCCAAAACGTTGAAGCAAATGTTTATCCTTTCAAAAGGACGAAACTAAAACTTTGCACCTACTGAAAGCTGAACTACATACAGAAAAATACCCACGTGGGCTTTTTTGAGATCTTCCCGTCTCCCTGTGATCTCTTTTAGAACCGATCAAGATTATACAATGCCTTCTTTCAAACCAAATAAAGGTGTGCTGACTGTAACATCGTGTCTTGAGTTTGAGGCATGATTCAAGCTTAATTTTGTAATACTTTAAAAAAAACGTCATGTAAAACCCTTCAGGGCTAGACCAGATCCAGCAATACCCAGAAAGCTGCTGTTACAGCTTGAGGACTTTATAGCATGGTCATGCTCAATCTTCACCAGATTGTGTACATTGCCAGCTCATGGACTTTGCACGTACCCCACTGTCAGCCCATGGGGAAGATTCTCTATCTAAAGAGCATAATTGAGACAGTTTGCTAGTTAATGCACTCAAAGAGACTTAAAAGGGACTCTAGTAATAGAAAAAGAGGGAATGGTTTCAAACTAAAAGAGGATTTAGATAGGATCTCATGAAGAAATTCCTTACTCTGAGGATGCTGATGCACTGGAACATGTTGCCCAGGGAAGTTGTGGATGATCCTTGTTCGAGGCCAGGTTGGATGGGCTCTGGGAAGTCTGGTCTAGAGGAACATCCCTTCCAGCCTAAAACACTCTAAGATTCAAAGGTTCTGCAGCTAAGCCTGTTGAGGAAATATAACTAAGCTGCTTCTCTTTGGTTGTGATTTCGCTTTCCTGAGAAGTGGTACGCTTCCTTCTGATTGTGAGGCCTTCTGCTGTCAGTCTTTCAGGCAACATCTCTGGAGAAACTCAGTGACTGAGTATGGTCAATTATACTTTATGCATCCTTTCTCTCTTTTCTTTGATCATCTCAGTCACTTTTGGAAGCTGCTTCAGCTTTGGTATTTGCAGGGAATTGCACAGTTGGATCTTGCAGTACGAGGAGTGTTGTGTTGTGCCCCTCCTGCTTCAGAGCTTGGGTGGCTGAAATGACTATTTCTGAGGGTCTGTTTGCTTCCACTGGGTGGGGGAGCAGTGGTACCTATAAGCACCAGTCTGAATACTGATGGAGATAAGTTGTGCAAACACATTCCATCAGTTTTGTTTTGGTTGCACCAAGGGCTGAATAATACCAGTACTGAAAAAAAAAAACCCCTAATTATGTATTGATGCTTGTTGACTCAAACATGAACAGGTAGTATTTTGCCAGTGCTACCTTCTCCTCCAGAATAAACCTGTAACTATGGGGAGGTAGAGGTCTTTGCAGTGGAGGGGACTGCTGGAAACTTAGTGAACTACAGCTGTGCTCTGTGGTAGGGTTGGAATCAGGATGTTAGGAAAATGACAGATGAATTCAAAGAAATAATTTAAATAAATAAAAAAATCAATCCTTTCATTATTCAAGAGTCTATGTACTCATTCGGTTTGTAGCCCTTATGTTGCCAAACCACATAAATAGCTTTACGAGGAAAATTGTGATAGGAATGAGGTCTAGTTCGTGAGCTTTGACTGCCAGCTTTGGCTTCAGGTAACTATTTTGTCCTGAAAAGCAGCTGCTGTATTCGTGTAACCCCACCAGACTTTATGTAATAGCGAAGAATGTGAGCCTGGTACGAGGGGGTGTGGGATTTGCTGCCTGTCTTGGCAGTGCTTGCTGTGTTGTGTGTTTTGACTTTTTTTAAATAGATGTTGCTACCCATGAACTACTGTGTAATGAGTGTTTGCTGTGAAGGGGTTTCACCTCCTAATCAATAGGGCAAGATTGATGTGGTTATTTGTATGCGTGGTCATATTGGGTTTACAGCCAGCCAAGCAGGATGCAACTGGGAGGTAGGTAATAGTCCCTTTGGTTGGTTTATTTGTTGAGAGATCAGAGAGCTTTTTTAATACTTTTGTAAAGATGGTTCCAGTATTTTTGATCTCTGGTTAAAAAAAAGCATCAACTTGGAGCAATAAAATGACCAGAACCCACAGATCCAACTCCAGTAGTCCATTGAAGTATTAAATCTTTGACATCTGTCATTTTACAAAACAACTCAACTCTTAAATCTCTGAGTCCTTGCTTTATTCTAAACAAGGTTCTGGTCTCATACAACCTTTGCCTGGAGAGGGTCGGTGATCCTTACAGCTTAAACTGAGAAGAAGGGCTTTGACATCTGTTCCCTTACAACAGCAAGTATCTGGTCAGCATTAGTGTGTGTTTTTTTTTTTCTTTTCTTTCCCCTTTCTTCTTGCTTTCCAGCAGGTGGAAAGAAAGGAAAATTCTGTATTCCCAACTCTTGCCAGGTTTATTGTGATGGCTTCTTGGCAGGTGGGATGATGCAGTTCACTCAGTCTGCATCAGTTATCTTTTTCCATTTGAAATAAATAGCTTTTTCAGACAAGTTGTGGGACTTTTGCCTCTGGTTTACATATTTGTATCCAGAACTGCAGTGGGTAAAGCTAGTTTGCAGGGTCAGAATAACTTAACAGTCACCTCCACCTCCCCAAAATGTGTTTGAGCCGCTGATCTGAGGAAACGACACATCAGTTTGTTTACAAAGTTTTGGGAGTGCTCTGAATTCGCCACCTTCTATGTTTTCTGCTTTATGAGTGTGTGTAACAGTTCTGTTCAGGCATTAGCTTCTTGTGACTCCCAAAGTCTTTCCAGAGGCTCTGGTGAGTAAAAAATATTCTTTTAATTAATTAAATGATTGGTTTTTATCATGTTTGTCATGCAAGATCTGAACTACTTGTTTTTAGAAGTTCACTAAAGTGCTCTCAAACTGACTGCTTAAAGAGAATCCTTCCTCCTCCTCTGCTAATTAATTTCTGGCATGGAACGTTAAATAGCTCTTGCGTCAATAAATCGTCACAACCTTTGCTTGTCTCTGTCAGCGTAAATACAGTTGAACTCTGACATGCCTGAAAGTAAGCCAGAGGTTGCTAATTGTGTAGCTGTAAATTGGTCAAGTGCAAGAGAGCTGCAGCATGGACACGCTCAGTGGGGTATTGGAGCTGTTGCATTTCAGGTTACAAATTGGGCCCCTTTCTCCCTCTGCTAACTTTTCAGGTTCTGCATCTGTGTGTGAAATAAAATGCACCTAAACAGTATCTTTTGTGTTACTTACTAGATGAAATACGTGTGTTTCTATAGCTAGGAGCAAATGAAGTGCCTTTCTCACTGTATCACAGTTGCTTGGGATATGTTTGGCCAAGTTACGAGGTGAAGATGGCGCATCTATGTCACCCTGGTGTTCAGGGCTTCGTTGATTTTTGTTCCCTGAACGCTGCTGCTCCTCACACTTGTTTTTACCTCTTTCTGTCCTGGTATGTACTGGCTGTTTCACAGCTCTGCTGCTGCTATCCTCTGCTCCGAGGCTACCTGCGGGTTGTGTTGCTGCATTGGAAATGCAGCTTTGCTCAAAACAGCATCTGTGATGGTTCATGGATGTGCCTGTTTCCGGCTGGCTGTCTCTGGGGAGGCTGCTGAGGGAATCAGACCTGGTGACACTTTTTCACCTTTGGTCAGCAGTGAAGGCTCTTTGAGCTGGGTGCTCAGACTGATTTGTTTTCTTTTGTCTCATTTGGTAATTCTGCAAAGAAGAATGGGTGTTTATTTTTGTAAGGGAGAATATGGTTAGAACTGAATGAATGAATGATGGGGTGTTTGGGAGATGATAAACAGCTCAAAGTAATTTTGCAACAGTTCTGTGTCCAGCTCTGGGCTCCTCATAACACCAGAGACATGGACCTGTTGGAGAGCATCCAGAGGAGGCCACAGAAACTATGGGGAGTTCAGGAATCTCTCTGCTTTGGAGACAGACTGAGAGAGTTGGGGTGGTTCATGTCAGGGCTTAAAGATTCTGATAAGAAAGTTAGAGAGGGACTTTTTATCAGAGGTTGTTGTTACAGGTCAAGGGGCAAAGGTTTTAACTAAAGGAGAGGAGATTCAGATTAGGTGTAAGAACGAAGTTTCTGTTGAGAGTGGTGAGAGACTGGCCCAGGTTGCCCAAATAGGTGATAGATGCCCCATTCCTGGAAACATTCCAGGTCAGGTTGAACCTTGGGGTCTGAGCAGCCTGTTCTAGTTGTTCCTGGTCACTGCAGGAGGATTGGACTCAATGAACTTTACAGGGCCCTTCCAACCCAAACCCTTCTGTGATTCTATGTTGTCGTAAATGGATGAAAGAAACTTTCTATAAAGTTAATTTATTTGAGCAACTGTTGTGCAGACTGGGTACTAAATCCTTCAAGAAATTGCAGGTAAGTCTTAGCAGATTTTATAGATAGGGTAGAACTTAGTTTTTGGGAATTGTTATGTAGGAGAAAGAAAACTTGGATTTCATTGTGAGGATGGCAGCATGTATTGAGTATAGCAGTCACTGCTCTCTTTATGCCTTTCTCACTTAAGAGATGTTTGCCAGCCTGGTTTCATTTGAAAAGAAAAATAAAAGGTGGAACTGAACACTACAGCAAGTACTCATCTTCAGATTTCTTTTCCACCAACCAGTGCAAAATGGTTTTGTTTGGTTTGTTTTGCTCAGAGTGAGTTACTCACAGTGTTCTCCCAACTCTGTCTATCAGGGAAGGAACTACGTGAAAATGTGAGTTGCTTGAATATTGACTTGCTGATTAGGGCACACAAAAAAATGGGTCTAAGTGATGAGCTTACCTGCCCTTCACTCATCGGCAGCTGCTTGTTGCTGTAAATCAGAGATTGGGGTAAAACTCCAGTGTTTTCTCTTACAGAATGGCCTGTTAAAACAGCCTGTTCCATCTCTGTGCAAGTGTCGTCTTCTTCCTTGCATCACCATCCCGTGTCTTACCTGTAAAATGACTTGTTGGGTGACCTGATGGACCAAATGGCTGAGGAATGTTAAGAATATTTATAGCATAAATGTAATTTCTACTATTAAAAAAAATCTCTTAATCGTTATCTATATGTGCACAAAAACTGCTGGTGGATGGGCAGGGAATGATTCTTAGATATCCCACTTGTAGATGAAAGCTTTTGAAGTTATTTTTGCCAGCTTTGAGAAACCAGCTGTAGCTGCTATAGAACAAACTGTTTGTTTCCTAATAAACTTATGCAAATATTTGTCCTGTCCTTTTAAAAAACAAGCAACCTGCTAATCCTAATGCTTGTGTCAGCCTGCTACAGGCAGGAGGAAGCCTGAAAGGGCAGATCTTTATGTGATTTGTATCTTTAAATACGTCTATTTGATGAAAATACATCTATTTGATGAGAAAACTGTTAGCTTTCATTGCCAGGGAGGAAAGCCTGACATGTTCTGTGTTTTTTAGTACAGGATCGTTCATCTTGTGCCGCGTATTGGAGCAACAACAACCATGACTCCCCTTTATCTTCCTTCTCACTTTAGTTGTTCCTTCTTTTGTCCAGTCAGATGGTGATTATTTACCTGTGCCTAGCCTGAATCTGAGGATCTTAGCAGAAGGTGACTGCTCAGGAGTCTGTGATGCTATTAGGCAGCAACAAGGCTGTTTAGAGCTAGCTCAGAAAAGCAGGGTTATGTATATCCACTTACATGTTTGTGGATATGTCTATCCTAACTCTGTCTTGGCTACTAAAGCTTGAATTTGTCAAGAATTTGTTTTTGAAATTGACTATAGATCAACTAAAGACTGATGTTGTAATTACTGTGTGTTCAATCAGAGTGTGCATTGCTTTGGTCCCCAGGAACTGATGGTGGAAGGCTTGGGGATTAAATCCCTGCATTAATCAGGCTGGGACATGGCATAGGTATTTCCTTCCACAGAGGTGAGGGTAGGTTGTGGGAACTTTTTGGGCTACTGTTTGGTGAGATGGAAGGTGCCCAGTTGAGTTATCTGACTTCCCTTCTGCCTGAAGACACTAAGAGTTGACCTTGGGGGCATTGCCTTTCTGATGGCTGCTGCAGTATTAACTTCAGTGTTCATTCCAGGAACATCCATCATGCTGGTAATGTCCATCACAGCCTGCACAGAGCATGGCAGGATGCATGTAGCCACACTTTAGTGGACTTCTGGGACTTGGCCAGCTAGACCCCACCTTGGTAAGACAGACCAGATAAGCAGTTGAACCGTGGACACACACAGAGTCCCAGCTTTGCCTGGTCAATGCGTAAGTAAAGCATCTACACTGGATGTGTTGGCCTCAAATTCAGGGTAGATGACTCTGTTGTTGGATATGTGCTTTCATGGAAAGTCACCCCTTATTTGCTGTTGTCCTCTTAAGGCTATAATATCCATCAGAACTTCATCAGCTCCTTGTCAACATGAGGGCAGACCACAGCAGCTCACACATTGGTTTGGACTTTTAGCAGCATTTAGTTGCTTTTTTTCAGGAGAAGCTGGTTGGAGAATAGTAGCTCGGGTGCTGCTGGTGATAGTTAGATTTCTTTAACTGTGGGAGCTGCGGTACCATGGGACAGACCTTCCATTCTGGGGAAGGTGAGATGGGAGCAGGGCTGACATAAAGGAACATGGTTGTGGTATTTCTTTTTGAACTCCTGAAGCCTACAGCACTCTGCAGAAGGAGCTTGTTTTTATACTGAAATGAATTATGCTTGTACTTGGCTTAGACAGGTAGATCTTTTGAGGCTTTAGCAAGGAAAAGTCTGAGACATAGCTGTGTTGAAAGATTAATTTTGTTGTGTTTGAAACACCTTTTTTTTTTTTTGTAAGAAACAAGTGTGGGACTATTTCTTTCAATCTGTAGTGTCTTTTTTTTCCTCCCAGTGTCTTAAACTGGAAGTATTTTGTGCTAAGAAGCAGTAAGCAGCATTTAGAAATGGTTGTCAGTGAAGTTATGACTGGGTCGTACTCTGAAAGAGGCAAAAAGCTCTATATTCAGTCCTTAATATTATACTTGTATTGGTTTCTCACAAGACTGCATTTTCATCAGATCTCTGAGCTTCACTGGTTTTGTCTTATTTGCAGCTTGTTAATGGCATCCAGGGTGGTTAATATATTCTTTATATGGGCAACTTTTAAGTGATTTATGGGCTTTGATCCCCTTTTTTACCACTCTGCCATTTCCAAGTCAGTAATTTAGCTGACATAGCCACTCTAGTGATACCTTTGTGCATGGGGAAGACTCCAGCCCTGGGGGGTTTCTCCTCCTGAACAGAAACTGGTGGAGGTTGCTGGTCACTTTGACCAGTTGCTTTTGGAATTAGAAAATTCCTGACTTGGAGCTTCCCCATGATGTGTTTGATGCAGTGAAGGGGTATTTGAGCTGTAAAGCTCAAATGCAACCAGAGCAAGTGAATGCTGGGCTCTACACCCCATCAATGGTTGCCACATTTTCAGCTCAAGCCCTTTTGCAGATGCAGAGAAAGTAATTTCAACTAGACTTTACAGTGTTTGGTTGGATTTTTTTTTTTCTTCCCCCTCTGGTCTTGGACTGGTGAAATGCCTCTGTGGATCTCTTTCCAGGATAACAAACACTGAAACATCTAATTATGGATCAGTTCTTCATTCCAAGCATCACATGCCTGAAGGGCTTTCTGATACGTTGTGCAGATTCCTCAAACCACTGACCTTTGCCGAGTGCCCTTGGCTCTGCCAGCAGAGAGGCAGTGCTGGCAGCTTAAAGATGTTTTGTCTGGCATTTGAACACAAGTGAAAGCTTAACTGCTGGTGGAAACAGATGAGAGGGCAGAAAATGCAACTTGTGCCAAAGTTTGGGATATCTGGCATGGCCTGATGGTGACTAGCCGTGGTGGCTTGTTCTCTGGCATTGAAAGGTGACATTAATGTTGAAAGCTTGGGGTTGGAAGGTGGAGACTGAGCAGAAAATGGACAGTCATTGCAACAGCTCTGTCAGCCGTGGTTTGCTGGACACGTGCAGCAATTTATTAATTGGACTGTCCTATAAATAAAGCGGTTGTACAGAGCTTTACACAAGCAACCCTCTGCAGCATTGCTGCTTTGTAGCAGAGCAGCCAGATGTCACAACTCGCTCCTGACTGCTCACAGCAGGTGAAAGCTGCAGGAGAAAAACACCTACTGCTCTGGAAGACGCAATAGCTGAGTGAAGGGAGCTTGGAGTTGATGCATGTGAAGGAAATGTTCTTTGTGATACTGGAGGCTTACAAGGCAAAAATAGCATCATTTGTAATAGTAAAAGTGAAGGGTTCTGTGCCACAACTTTGCATTCTGCCAGGCAGCAATGAATGGAAGAGTAGTTTGCTTACAGATGACAAGCAGCAATGAATAAGCACTTTAAAATTTTGATGCTGAAGAAGAAACAGCTTTTTCATCTCTTCTGACAAAGTCAGAGCCATGTAGCCCCTTTTCTCACACTGTCACATGCCACTTGAAATAAAAGTATCAGGAAGCATAAAATTAAGACTTCTTGTCTGCATCCTTTGGCCTCCCTGTGGGTTTTTCTGTTCTCTTCTTGGCATGCTTGAGGATTGGTTTTGCCCAGGGTTGTGTGCTGGATTTTTGGAGGCTGATTGTTTTGGTGACTTTTATTTTTTTAACTGCTTCCCCCCACAACTCCTATCAGTAGGATGAAGAGTTCAAAGAACAATCCACTGCTTTAAGTGTCTTCATCACCATGGACTAGATGATGATGTAGGCACCATCGTTTGCTGAGAGTGAGTTAAGGTAGTTCAGTTGGAGGATAACTGGAGTCAATTTAGGTGTTAGTTTATAGAATCATAGAATGAGCTAGATGATCTCTGAGGTCCCTTTCCAACCTGTCTAGTTCATACACCTCTGCCATGACAAGGACAACTCTCACTAGACCAGGTTGCCCAGAACCCCGTCCAGCCTGGCCACTTTGAACACTTCCAGGTAGAGGGCATAATTTCGTGTTTCTATGATTGAAATGTGAAGCTGTTGCTCCTTTAGACTAGTGGGTGGTTGCCCTCTTGCCAACACCCGCAGGTGTGCATTTTGTCTTTAATGTGAATTGAAAACTTGGTCCCTCAGCAGTTTTGCAGTTTAAATAGCGATGGTGTAAGACAGCTTTCCTTGCTGACATGGGGTTTTGGGAACTGGTGTTTAATTTTCTCCTGGTCCACTGACCAATTTTTACTCGAATTGCAAGATTATGTAATGGAGTATGGAAACGTCATAGAATCACAGAATTGTCTAGTTTGGAAAAGACCTTTAAGATCATAGAGTCTAACTGTTAACCCAACTGTCCCAGGCCCACTGTTAAACTGTGTCCCTAAGTTCCAGATCTGTGCGACCCTTAAAATGTGTCCAGGAATGGTGATTCAACCTCACCCCTGGGCAGCCTGTTTCAAGGCATGATGACCCTTTCAATGAAAAAGTTTTTCCTCATGTCTAACCTAAACTTCCGTCCCTTGGTCTGTCATCTGAACAGCACTAGAGCAGCTTTGCCTCTGCTCCTTGCTGCTTGCTGTTTTCCCTTAAGCTTTGTTTTCATGGAACTTCTGCAGGAGATGTTCAATTTATTAGTAGTCTAAGTTTCTTAATGGGAGGTGTTTTTGCTTTGTTGCTTTTTCCCCCTGCTCCTGTTTTCCCTTTTGCTTTCTCTCTAAGTCATTTCTTCAAGTAGTTGTTTCTGGGCTTGCTAAGGACCAAGTTGAGTGGGGAAATGTTTATGGGGAACAAAGTACCTCATGGTAAGCAGCTGAGTACAGCTAGTCCTGCCTTTGTGTTCCAAGATTAATAGTATCAATTGCTTGCCTGGTGCTTAATGATAAACATGTTAAGATGTGATCAGCAGTAATTGTCTTTCACTGGCAAGGTATCGTTTTTTACTTCTCTTTGTCAAACTGAGAATTGGCTGTTTGAATACAGTGGTATTTTGGAGTATTTTTCCACTTGTCTGCCCCTGACTAATGCCTTCGACATTTCTGATGCCATCTGTACACCACGTAATGTAAATGTGTACAGATTTATCTAAGAAGAGGGTGGGGAGAAAAGCCAATAACTGGACTTCGGAAATTTAAAATCATTAAGGTGGTATCTGTCAATGCTTTTATTATTTTCCTACTTGGCTCCAACTTAAATGTCACTAACCTCCTACTCAGAGAGGTCTCATCCTCAGGGAGCCTTGGCAGGCATTTCCCAAACAAAACACAGGAATCTTGTACCCATTATTGATGTTAGGGCTGCCTGTCACTCTTAGGACTGTTCAGTACCACAAGCTGTTTTTGTAGACACAGAGTACAGAAGATAATTTTAGAAAGTTTTAGCAGTTCTAATGATTAAATAATTAAAACTGTGCATGTCTACAGCAAGCCTGACTGTGGAATCACAAAATCATTTTGGTTAGAAGAGACCTTTAAGATGGAGTCTAGCCATTAACCAGGCACTCCCAAGTCTAAACCATATCCCTCAGTAGCACATCTCCACAAATTGCTCCCTGCTTGGAGAGGGTGGATTCACTCAAACTGAAAGCTGGGGACAGGGGATGAAATTGCATGTTTGAGCAGGTGATTTAGAAGCTTCTGAGATGGTACCCATAAGTAACCATAACTCCGTGTCCTGTTTCTGAAATGCAGCATGCCCAGATGCATTGGTTTTGTTGCACCTTGAGGGTGCTGAGGAAGGAAACACGTGGACATGCTCTGAAAGAAACCCGTAACCCATTTTGATACGAACCCTGTGGGTTCTGCATGATGAAGATGGAGCAAAACCTTTAGCTGAATCATCTCCATAACAACTGCACAACTTCCTGAATTTCTGTGGAAGGAGGATGAGCCATTGACACAAAGTTCACGATGTGTGTTTAGGGAGGTCATCAGAGCTGACATCTGGGTTCGCTAGTTACACGGTTGCTGTATGTTCCTGTGCATTGTTGCAACAGCAAAAGTGACTTCAAAATCCCATTATCTGCAGAAAAAATAATTTTACAGACCTAAATTAGAAGATAGAACGGACACAGGAACTGTTTCGTTGGATAATGGTGATGTGATTGTCAGAGTGGAATTTGTGTTTGCCAAACTGTTTCACCCATGGGTTCCCTGTGGCTGGTTCCTATAAACTTTGTCTACACAGACGTGAGTTCTGAACTGGATTGTGAAATGTGGAATATTTTTCATACGGATTTAAACACCAAAGCAGTACTCATTTTTTTTTTTTTCNTATGAGCAAGAATGTAAACACCAAATCTGCACAAGACTTGCAGAAGAACCCTGTAGCTCCAGCGCATCATCTGTTTGTTATGTAATCTGATATAATGGGAACAAAATAAAAAACAGATGTCAAGGCAGAGCAATTACAATTTTTCATCTGTGAGTATTACAGTAAATGTACTTTGTATTCCTTTACCCTCCCCCCACCTCCCCAAATAGGGAGTTTTATTTGTTGCGGGGTTGAGAAAGTGCTGCAGGGGACTTCAGAGCTCTTGGCATTGTTCATGCTTAAAGACTTGTATTCTGTCTTTGTGTTCTTTCATGCAATTAAGGTCTCTCTGCTGCTACAGATCTGCAGGCCAGTGCGTTTCCAATTTAAAACATGGACAGAACTGCTTCGTCCTGGGAGGGCACCTCTGCACATCTGGCTCTGTGGGTTACGCGGTCAGGCTGCAGACTAACACCAAAATTAGCCTTCAAAGTGAAGTTGCTTCGCTTATTGTGCTTAAGTTTTGTAAGAAAATCCTGTCAAACCAGGTTTGGGGGCATGGATTCTTTAGCTGCGGAAACATTCCAGGGTAGAGCAGATGGGACCTGTGGTTAGCTTGTTTTCTCAAATTCACTGTGTGACTAGGAAGATAAAAGGAAAAATGGATAATCATTGATTCTGTTGGGGAAATGGATGCTTCCACTGCTGGCTTATCTAAGAGGTTAATCTTGGCTGCCTTCCATTAAGGCAACCCCTTGGTTGAGTGAGAGTGAAATCAATAAGTGTCTTCATTTTCATATGCATCTTCACAAGTTGAAGAGTATATATATATGATCTCATCCAGTTGTATCTGATTGTAACTTTTCTCTTAATCTCCTGGGTTTAGGGTGGGGTTTTTTTAGTTCGTTTTCTTCCCTTCTGCTTGGTTAAACTTGGTATCTAGAAGTGCCCCACTGGTAGAATTTGCATTTGGGGGGCAAAATGGGACAGAAGCTGGAGATGCATCTTTTCTGTGGAATCAGGAGAGCACCAGGACCCTGCAGCTGGGTTTGGCTCAGCTGATTTATGGCCTCCCTTGGAAATGCCATTGGCTGCCTGTGTGTTTATGGATGAAGCTTTCATGTTCCACTGACTAAAAATCATTCTGTTCTGCAGTGATAGCTTTTTATGGGGTGGCTGCTGTGTAGCAAACCTTAGATGCTAAACAGACCTTTATTTGCTTTTTGTGTCTCTGAGGGATAATAAGTCAGATCTTTCATGAGTCTGGTATTGTCATTTTCTAATAAGCACAGATAATGTCAAGAAACCCTTAAATAAGTTGCATGTTCTAGCTGAGTGATGTGCTGGCAATGAATTAAAGATTCTAGCTCCTTTTGAACAGCAAGTGTCTTCCTTTAAACCCCAGCAAATAGCTAGATAAGAGATGAGCATGGATATTCACTGCTAGTCTTCACAAGCTGCATCCCCTCCATACCACCTCCAACCTCAAAGAGGATTTGGGTTCAATTATATGCTGGGCTCTACTAACACCAGGTAATGACTTGGACGACCTTCAGCAATGAGGGAGAGAAACGCAGGGTCCTACACTTTGGCCACAATAATCCCCAGCAGAGCTACAGACTGGAGGACGCTTGGCTAGAGAGCAGCCTGGCAGGCAAACTAGGGAGTACTGATCGACGACTGGCTAAATATGAGCGCTGTGCATGGGTGGCATGAGAGGCCAACCAATGGCATCCTGGCTTGTATCAGGAATAGTGTGGTCAGCAGGGCTAGGGATGTAATTCTCCCCTTGGTACTTGGCACTGGTGAGGCACCTTGAGTACTGTGTGCAGTTCTGGGCCCCTTTCTTCAAGATATTGAGGCACTGGAGAGGGTCCAGGGGAGAGCAGTGAGGCTGGTGAAGGGACTAGAGGGAATGTCTTATGAGGAGAGCCTGAGGAAACTGGGGTTGTTTAGCCTGGAGGAGAGTTGGAGGATCTTATCCCTCTCTGTAACTGCCTGAATGGATGTTACAGACAGATGGAGGTTGGGCTCTTCTCCCAGTCAACCAGTGATAGGATGAGAAGGTATATGGCCTGAAGCTGCTCCAGGGAAGGGTTAGAGTTAGGAAACACTTCCTCACAGAAACGGTGGTTAGACATTGGAATGGACTGCCCAGGGGGGTGGTGGAGTTCCATCCCTGGAGATCTTTAAGAAAAGACTGGATGTGGCCCTTAGTGCCATAGGCTAGCTTATTGTGATGATGTTAAGTCACAGTCTGGGCTTGATGATCTTGGAGGTCTTTTCCAGCCTCAGTAGTTCTGTGATTCTCTGTCCCATGGTAAATAGTGGAGAGCAGCTTAGCTAGCTCTTGCACCAGCTCCTTAAGCACTCTGGGTTGAATTCCATCTGGACCCATAGACTTGTTTAGGATCTAAGTGGCACAGCAGGTACTTGCTCCTGGAATACAGGAGAGATACTCTGCTCTGCTTTCCTGCCAACCAACTCCTGAGGATGTCCAAACTTTTTGTTCAAGACTGAAGCAAAGAAGGTTAAGTACCTCAGCCTTTTCCATGTCTTCAATTACTGTTTTTCTCCCTTCATCCAATAAGGAGTGGAGATTTTCCCTGGCCCTCCTTTTGTAATTAACTTTTATAAAGGCATGTTGTTCTCTCTACATAAAATGATGTTGTTCTTTCTACACTGGTACCCTGCAAGGCTAGAAGACTGGGAGGCTCTGTGGCTCAGTCCATGTAAACACTTCTCATGCTGTGCTGACTCTCATGTTATTGAAACTGGACCCTGCAGTAATGGGGCTTAAAACCGTGAAAATGTGTGACGGGAATGCTGGTTGAAGTGTGCTGGTGGACAGAAACAACTGTTTTAAACTTAAAGTCAGTGGAGGGCTGTTTTAAGAATGAAAACAAGTCAATCTAAGTAGGTGTTGGACTTGATTTCTCTGCAGTGACTCCATCGTATTGGTTGTGATTGGTCTCTGTGAACTTAGTTCTTAGCTAAGGGAATGTGTTTGTGTGATGTGTTTTCTGGGGGAAAAAAATATGAGCACTAGTGAGTCATGTGCCACTAGGAGCTCTTACTATAAAAACAGCAGCTCTGCTGAAAGCGACCTTCAGCATGACTGTGAACCTTTTGTGCTGTTATTTTTAACCTGTCTGGGTAACTTTCCAATACAAGTGCTGGTGCCAATCTCATGTGCAAGCTCTCTCAAGTCCTTATCTTTGGCTTTCTAGTGTGGTGACATCGGATAGAACAGGGAGTTTTGGGATTGGTTATAGCTTTGCTTTTACGTCTTCAGTACCAGGGAGGAATAAATGCTCCTGCTCTGTTTAAAGTGCTATAAAGAATTTTCCAAGGGTTTGTTGTTTGTTTTTTTTTGGTTTGTTTTTTTTTTTTTTTTTTTTTTTGAGCAAAGGTGAGGTCTGATAACTTTAAAAAAAATACTTTAACTAGAGTTTAAAAATAGACAAAGACTGTACTTTGATTAGGTTGCTTTGGCACTGACGTCAGCAGGTGGCATTTATCTATGTATGGATTTGTCGCTGTGTTGACTAAGGCCGTGTTTACACAAATGAGATATTTCTGTCCTTGGGGGGGGAAAACCAAGGATCATCTCTGTTCAAGTAGTGTCCTTGCTCTTAGTATTCTTGAAGTCTGGCATTCTGTCCCACTGCTTGATTTCTATATTGGAATTGGCAGCAGGAGTTGTTTTCATAGAATCATAGGATGGCTTAGTTTAGAAGGGATGTTAGCTATCATCTAGTTCCAACTTGTCACTAGACCAGGTTGCCCAGAGCACTGTCTAACCTGGCCTTGAACACTTCCAGGGAGGGCACAGCCACAACTTCTCTAGGCAACCTATTTCAATACCTCAGCACCAGTGTTGGAGGATAGAATTTTAGATGTTTATGTTGCCAGAAATGTTCAAACTTGGCGATCAAGAGTGAGTGTTGAGTGATGCTTAACTTGACTGAGATACAACACAAGGAATGTACCTGTGTTGGGTTCCTTTTTGGATAGCTTCATCAATTGACTGATACTGCATATTCTGCACTCTAGAATTGCAGAAACTATATCCCGTAAATGTGAAATAGAATTGAAAAGCAGTGATCAGTTACAGGTCAGCAGGTTTTCAGGGTTTATAATGTCATGTTTTAATTCAGGCTGTAATTTGTACTGATTTTTAAAAATTTTTGAAACTAATTGTTGCAAAACTTATAACCTCTTCTTATAGGGAGATAAAGCATAAAACTTTTGATCTGTCAAATATCACTTGGATGTCCAGCTGTTGGAGCTTCTTAAAATCGTTCTTCCATCTCCTCAAAGCAACTCTTAGGGTTTTCCTGCTTGTAATAGTAACATTACTAAATATTTTTCTATAGCCACTTCAATGTAAAACGTTTCTCAGAGCATGGTGTTGCCCAGAAGGCTACTTGCAATTGAAATGAAGGGAAAGGAAACAAACCCTTTTAGTTGTTGAATTATCAGCAATGTGTACTGCCAGGATAACTGTTGCATATCTGTTTAGAACCTGGCTCTGGCTTTCTCTTACATCAGGGAGTTGCATGAAGTGGGCAGGTACAATGCTCGTATTTGTGACAGACAGTGTGATCTGTGTTGGGTCTGCCTCACAAGTGGAGGTTCCTGATGGTGAGACCAAAGGGATTGGTGGTGTGACCACAGCTTTGTTGTGAGTGCAACTAAGCACAGTCAAGGAGGCTCTAGAGCAGCTGCAGCTCAGCCTGACCTACAGCAAAATTGAAGCAGTTGTTAGTATTTTAATTTTCTGTTTCTTTAATTTTTTTGATTATTCTTTCCCCACCCTTCATGTCAAAACTAAAGAGATGGGTAGACTCTGAAGCACACCAACAGATAGATGGAGACAAGGATGACTCTTGGTATGTTTAACATCTAAAATGTTTCAGAAAGGTTTTAAATCTCAGAGCATTCTAGCACACTCATCTTTTATTCTGGGGAGCCTCTAAGAGTTGTACTCTCTTAGCACAGTGGGCTCTTGTTTTTTTTTTTTTTGGGTTTTCCTTTGTTGATTTGTTTGTCTTGCAGTTATAGAGACCTTTCTAAGAAAAGCTTAAGTATTGCTCCTCCATCAGTTTTGAAGTACTTGGGCTGATTTATATATATATAAATGTAAAACCTTTTGAAAGATTCCACCTTTGCACAGGAATTAAGATTTTGTTGTTTGAAACAAGACAAATGCAACTTAACATCATCTGTTCCTCTGCCCATCTGGCTGGTATAAACCTGATTCCTAACGAAGTCTAGCAAGGGTACCATAGTCTCTATCAGGAAAAGAGTTTCAGTACCATGTGTTGCAGAGTTTCTCAGGGCTTGGAGTTGTTGATTTGCGGCACATGAGCTTGTGTGAAAGCAGAGAGAAAACCCCGCTGTTACCACAACACCCTCAAAACTTCCTCTTTGTAAGGAAGAGTGTTCATAAAGTCTTATTCCCTGGGTGGTTTGTTTTCTTTTTGGCATTGCCTATCTCTAGGCTAAAGGAATGAACACACCTCTTGCTATTACTTCATGTAGGGTGAACTGTCAAAATAATACCACGATTGAGAAGTTTTCCTGCTTCCAGACCAGCCAAGACATACTGTGATTTTATTTTTTTTTTACACATGAGAATTTACAAACTCCCCTAAAAACAGGACAAAGTTCAGTTTGAGTGTGTGTGTGTGACTCAATAGAATCTACTGATTTTTTTGTTCTTAGTATTTTTCCCATCACAGTGTCTCTTTTTATTGCAGAAGAATCATTTCAGAATAAAAGGAGGCTTTAAACTTACATTGTAAAGTTATAAAAGTTTGTTTGACATTCATGGAAACAAATAGTTTTATTTCTGTAAAGTAGCATAAAACCAGCTCCTACAATGAAAGGAGGTTGGGGTGTGGGGGGGCAGGGTTTGGTCTCTCAAGTCACTAGTGATAGGACACAAGAGGAAATGGCCTCAGGTTGTGCTAACAGAGGTTTATATATGGGATATGAGGAAAAAATAATTCACTGAAGGCGTGGTCAGGCATTGGAACAGACTGCTGCCCTGGGAGATGAAGTCACCACGCCTGGAAGCATTAAAAATCTGTAGATGTGTCACTTGGTCACATGGCTTAGTGGGTATAGTGGTATTGGGTTGATGGTTGGACTTGGTGATCTTGGAGGTCTCTTCCAACCTTAGTAGTTTTCTGATTTATGTTTGTTATCTGCTGTTGTAAGTCTTGGCCTTCAAGGGAAAATTATAGCTGGACCAAAGGCTAAAAAAAGGTTGAGACAGGATTATTTTGCAGATTACTACTAAAGGGAGCTTTGAACTCTAACTACTGATCCAAGGGAGGCAGTATTTCAAAGATCCTGTCTCTTGTGGAGGAGATATTGGCAGCGTTGAATCTCAGAGAATCTTTTTGTTAAGGGGATGTACTTTGTCATATACTTTTTGTTTGTCCCTGATGCTGAGACAATAATTGAGGAAATCCACTGGAAACAGACCTAATTAAAGGCTGATAAAAATGAACTTGTGGACTTTGTCACTCAAACAGTGCTGTGCTGGCTGGTTTTGAATGAAACGGAATTTAAATCTGTAAGTCTTTTCAGCTTGCAGAGGAGGGGGATAACTGATGCCTGCGTTCTTCAGGAAGACATGAAATTTGTTGCTCTCTTCTGAAATCAGCTGGTTCACTCCTGCATGGCGAATGCAGAATCTCAGATTTAGCAGATTACTCACACTGCTGAGCATTTATCTGGCCCCTATCCTTTGACAGGACAGAAAGGAATCATAGGATGTATTGGGTTGGAAGGGACCTCCAAAGATCATCTAGTCCTACCCTCAGCTATAACACCCTCGTATTAAAGAACTTGTTCCTGATGTCTAACGTGAATCTACCCTTTTCCAGCTTTAAAACGTGATCCCTCATCCTGTCATTCCATGCTCTTGTGAACAGTCTTCCCTTGCTGCCTTCTAGGCCTCTTTCAGTTATTGGAAGATTGCTAATGTGGTCCCCTCAGAGTCTTCTCTTCAGACTAAACAACCCCAACTCTCGTAGCTTGTCTTCATAAGAGAGATTGTCCAGTCCTCTACACATTTTCGTGGCTTCCTGGATATACTCCAGTAAGTTCACCACTTTCTTCTGTACACTATACTCCAGTGAAGTGTACCAGGGCAGAGTAGATGGTCAGAATCCCCTCTCTCTATCTGCTGCCATGCTTCTTTTTATGCTGTCCAGAATGTGGTTGGCCTTCACTCTGAGAAGGATACTGTGGTACTGGATCATCTCCAGAGAAGAGCAGTGAACCTACTGAAGGGTCTGGAGTGCAAGGCATAGGAGGAGCAGCTGAGGGAACTGGGAAGGTTTAGCTGGAGAAAAGGAGACTAAGGGGAGATCTTGCTGTCTTGCAGTGATGGAGTCCCCATCCCTGGAGATGTGGTGCTGAGGGACTAAGTGTTACTGGTAACCTGGCAGTACTGGCTTCACAGATGGCCTTGATCTTAAAAGTGTTTTCCAACTTATCAAATTCTGTGATTAGCAGAGCTAAGATAAAGGTAAATATTTGTCTTGCTGAAGAAGGGGTTTGAGCCACATAGTTTGGATCACTGTTCAGGGCACAGGGCTTACGCATCTTTTAATTGAGGATTGCTGTGCCCTGTGGTTAGTTGCTCAGCATGACACGGGTCAGACTTACACAAGGTGGGGCTGTAGTCTGTGCTTTGGATATCTATGGCACACCTGAAATTTGGACATTAATTTTGGACAGTGATATGTGCTTAGAAAGTGCATTGAAGAGATACCACAGGTGGGGATGTTTCCCTGTGAATCTTGTAAGATGAGGTAGATGAGCTCAGGGTATTCAGCAGTTGGAAGCTCCCAGTGGCCACTCTTTGGGGCAGGTACCAGCTAAAGGATGTGGAATAGAGCAGTTTGTTGATATCTACTCAAGCTGCTTGGCAAATACAGAGGTCTGCCTGAATTGAAGCAGTATCCACTGCTGATGAGGTTTTTGTAATGAATGGGGATTACTGCAGCTGTTAAATGTGCTTACATATGCAAATTGCACACTGAACATGTATATCTGTGCTCACACCCATCCACTGGGCAGAAAAAACTGTCTCCATACCCTGGTTGCCCAGGCCTGGTTGCACATTATGCATCCTGTCAGCTGAAGCCGACTCAAGTTTGCTCTTTTAAAAGATACCTCCTGAGCCCTTTTTCTTCTGGTACAGGTCAACAACTTCTTATCTGCTGAGGCTGCAGGAGAATGTTTGTGGAGTCTGTGTGGAGGCTGGACAGTTTATGGTTCTTTGGGAAGGCAGCTTTCAGACTCTGAGGGTGTGATAAGGGGTGTTTAGGTATTTCTGTTGAAACATCTGCTGGTTTACTTGAGTTCCTCTAGATTTTAAAGCAAGTGCTCAGGTTGGAACTTTGTGGGCCTCAGGGGAGGATATGTATGAGCTTGAGTATCATACTGCCTTTAGTTTAGTGATTGTGTTTAAAATAGATGAAAAATAGCCTCCAACTTTTATGGGAGATTGAGGAATGTTTAAGTACTTACGCAGTTCCTGTAAAATGCCGTTCTGTATTCATCTGGTATTAACTGGCATTACTGATGGTGGGTTTGAATGTTAGACCTGTGACCCTTCATCATCTTTATGGGCCTTCCATAACACATGTTGGAATAAGCCCCTGATTAAAGATCTTTACATCTGAACTAATTGAGGCATCTCACTTTGAGAAGAATATTATGGTGTGGAATGTGTCCAGAGAAGGGTAATGAAGCTGGAGAAAGGTATGGAGCACAAGGCCTATGAAAAACAGCGAAGGAAACTGGACAGGATGAAGGAGACCACCTCACTGTCTTGTAGCTACGTCAAAGGAGGTTGGAGTAAGGTGGGAGTTGGTCCCTTCTCACAAGGAACAGGCAATGGGACAAATGGAAATTGCCTCAACTTTTACCAGGGGAAGTTTTGGTTGAATATTAACATAATTTTACTCATCAAAATTGTTGTCAGAGCCTGGCACAGGCTGTTCAAGGCAGTGGAGTCCCCATCCCTGGAGGTATTTAAATGACATGTGGGACTGGTACACAGAGACTTGGGTTAGTGGTGACCTGGCAGTGCTGGGTTAATGTTTGGACTTGATGATCTTAAAGGTCTCTTCCAGTCAAAGATACTCTGAGATTCTGTGATGCTGCTTTTGTTTGG
Organism: Upupa epops; assembly: GCA_013397515.1. Classification (NCBI taxonomy): domain Eukaryota; kingdom Metazoa; phylum Chordata; class Aves; order Bucerotiformes; family Upupidae; genus Upupa; species Upupa epops. The sequence continues at coordinate 33,645 of VZRI01010914.1, read as the reverse complement.
TAGCTTCTTGTTTTGTATGAGTCCCTTAAAAGCCCTATGAAATAGATGTCTCAATCAGCAGTGCTGTCACTGCATAGAGCCAGGATGTGATTCAACTGTATGGGATGGGCTTGCATTCTGAAGACACAGCAAAGAAAGGATGTTCAGCTGTCTCTCTCTGCAGTGTCATTCTTAAGCAGTGATGCCTGTGGGCATCTCACCTCTTCCCAGCTCTGCTGAGGCCCCCAGACTTGTAAGGGACAGGTGTGATGTGATGAGTATCGTGAGACAAATGCTTGCAGTGAAGGGCCATGAAACTGGTGTGTAAAAGTGGAAAAGCAGAGGGGAGTACTCGAGTACATCATCCCACACTCAGCTTCAGTTGCAACATAGCTGTAGACCGTGTTGCTCAACAGGTAGCAGCTCTTTTGGTAAGCATTGATTTTGCAACATGGTTAGCCAAATTAAGCCAAGTAATCACGGAAAAACAAAGGATTGTTGTTGGTTTTATTCCCCCCTCTCTTCCTGTGGCTTCTCCCCATAGATCAGAATCAGGCCCCCGAGCTCTGAATGTAGTGAGTTAGCCAGGTCCCAGGCAACCAAGTTGTTAAGTTTTGAAATGGAAAAGTGACAAGGGATGTATGTGCAGGGGACATTCCTCATGCTATAAACTGCAGCTTTTGGGTCCTGCTCCAGTGAAGCTCTGAAAATCTGATTGGCCTAGAAGAGATGAGTTGTGCACTGCTTGATGACAGATAAACCAGAGCACTCACATGTTTGGTGAGCAGCTTGATTAATTCTTCTCTGTGTGTTGATAATAGCTTCCCAGCCTTTGTTTGCTGAGATACAGTCGTTGAGGAGTGTAGTAGGGCAGCAGAGGTTGAGGAGGAAGAGATGGAGGAGATGGAAGCTGAGAAGGAGAGATGTCCAGCCCTGTGTCCTAATCTTCAGATAAGGATAGCAGTGGTAGTAAAAGCAGCGGCTAGTGCTGTGTGAAGCCTGGTGTGATAAATAGGTGCAAGGAGTTCTTTTTTCTCCCACTAAGAGATGGTGGGGTGGACTGAGAACTGTCTGAATGACAGAGCTGAGGATTGTGATTAGAGACTTAGAGTCTAATTTGAGCTCACAGTGTTCCCCATGGTTCAGTGCTGTGTCTAGTCTTGTTCAATATATTCATCAATGACCTGGAGGAATAGATTAAGTGCCCCCCTTCAGCAAGTCTTCTGATAATATGGAACTGGGAGGAGTGACTGACAGACCATCAGGCTGTGCTGCCATCCAGTGAGAGCTGGGCAGAGAGAAACCAAATAAAGTCACCAAGGGCAAGCATAGCATCCGGCACCTGGGGAGGAATAACATGCACTGGTACAGGTTGAAGACTGGCCTGCTGAAAAAACAGTGCTGCAGAGAAGGGCCTGGAAGTCCTGGTGGACAAGTTCACCATGAGCAAACAGTGTGCCCTTGGGGCCAAGAAAACATGGTCTCTTGGGGTGCATTAAGAAGATTGTGACCAGCATATTGGGAATGGCTCTTCTTCCTCACTACACGGTCCTGATGAAGCTACGTCTGGAGTCCTGTGTTCACTTCTGCGTTGTCAAGTTCAGTTCTGGGTTGATGAGTGGAGGCTGCAAAGATGCTGAAGGGACTGGAGCATCTCTCTGACAAGGAATGGCTAAGAGACCTGGGTCTGTGTAGCCTGGGGAGGAGAAGGCTGAGATAGTATCTGATCAATTTCTATCAGTATTTAAAGGGTGAGCGTCAGGAGGATGGAGCCAGGTTCTTCTAAGTGGTGCCCAGTGACAGGACAAGGGGCAGTGTGCACAAACTGGAACACAGGAGTTTCCACATAAACAGGAGGAGAAACTTCTTTCCTGTGAAGTGGCAGAGCCTGGGAAAAGGCTGCCCAGAATGATTGTGGAGTCTCCTGCTCTGGATGCTTTGAAAACCTACCTGGACGTTATCCTGTGCAACCTAATCTGGGTGAACCTGCTCAGGCAGGGGGTTGGATTGGATGATCCCTAGGTGTCCCTGTCAACCCCTATCAGTCTGTGATTCTGTGAGGGATTGCAGGGGAAAGGAAGGGTATCAGCATTTACTTGACTGGGAGCTGATGTTAATTGCAAAGGCAGCTTTAGATTTCCTCTGTTCTTATGGGTTTCAGTGTTAACCATGAGCTGTTGCTGCAGCAAGTTGTGTTTATCATGTACCTTTGACCACCTTACCTACTGATCTCTGCCCAGTCACCAGATGTTTCTGGTGCTTGGAACTCAAGCACCAGTGATCCCCAGAAGAAAGCTGTCTTAGGCTGTGGTTTGTCATCTTGCTGCTAGTGTGGATTTTCCACAGCCTTAAGATGACAAAAGCTGCTTTCAACATTCACATGTTGGACCCTGCATGACACTGTTTAAGGCAGGCTTGTTTGCAACACTGCAGAGTGATATGTTACAGTCCTGCAGCAGGTGGACATATTGCATTTGCTTCCAGAGTGCAATACAGTTTCATCTTCCATGCAGAAATCCTCAAAAGTAAGGGGCTAAATTTACAGCAACATTGAAATTTTCTTTTAAATTGAAAGTAAGCGTAGAATGGCTGAGGTTGGAAGGGACCTTTTAGAGATCATCTGCTCCAACCTCCCTGGTCATGCCATGGTCAGGAACACATCTCCACTAGACTTGATTTCTGAAGGCCTCATCCAGCCTGGCCTTGAACAGCTGCTCCAGGTAGTCTATTCCATAGTCTCTACCCTTCTACTGACTGTCTTCCTAAAATCTAGTCTAAACCTGTTCTCCTGCAGTTTAAAACTATTTTCCCTCATCCTATCAGTAGACACCCATGCAAAAAGTCCCTCTCCAGCCTTCCTGTAGGTTCCATTTAGGTATTGGAAGGCAGCTGTAAGGCCTCCTTGAATCTTCTCTGCCCTAAGCTGAAGAAGCCCATCTCCCTCATCCAGCTGTCATAACACAGGTGCTCCAGTCTTTGCATTGCTTTTGTGGCAGCNAGATCATCTGCTCCAACCTCCCTGGTCATGCCATGGTCAGGAACACATCTCCACTAGACTTGATTTCTGAAGGCCTCATCCAGCCTGGCCTTGAACAGCTGCTCCAGGTAGTCTATTCCATAGTCTCTACCCTTCTACTGACTGTCTTCCTAAAATCTAGTCTAAACCTGTTCTCCTGCAGTTTAAAACTATTTTCCCTCATCCTATCAGTAGACACCCATGCAAAAAGTCCCTCTCCAGCCTTCCTGTAGGTTCCATTTAGGTATTGGAAGGCAGCTGTAAGGCCTCCTTGAATCTTCTCTGCCCTAAGCTGAAGAAGCCCATCTCCCTCATCCAGCTGTCATAACACAGGTGCTCCAGTCTTTGCATTGCTTTTGTGGCAGCCCTCTGGGCTTGCTCCAACAGTTCTGTGTCCTTCTGTTGGGGATAGCTTGAAAAGAAATTGAACCATGTCTTCTGAAAGCTTAAACCATTAAAATACCTATCAGGGCTAGTGCAGATATGTCTAGATAATGATTTACAGGGAGTGAAACAGAGAAAATTTGCTTGATGGGTTCTTTTGTTTTTTTTTAAAGGGCAGAAGAATAGCATGGAAAAAGATTACAGCTCTCTTCTGTCTTGGTGTACATGACATTCATGTGCAGCTGCACATGAATGCTCCGCAGCTGCATTTTTCCTGAACATCTTTACAAAGCTCACCTAGAGTCCTGAGTTACAGACCTTGCATCTGCCAGCAGCTCTGCTGCTCGGTTGCAGCTGCTGTATTGTATTGACAAGCGTGTTTTTATAAGGGGAGATGCCTGTAGAGTGAAAGTGGGGAAGAAACAACTGTTTGGCTAATCCACGTCGTTATAGGTCAATCAGGTCTGCCGCAGCTCCCACCTTGAACTGTGCTGCCTTTAAATAGCTGTGTGGGAAGCACCGGCTTGAGTGCTGTTGAGTTCTCTTCATGTGAGCAGGGATGTGCTAACTGGTTGTTTAGGTTAGAGTAGGTCCCATACTGTTGAAAAGCAGGTGCAGCCAGTCTCTGCTGATGTTGGCCTTTTAGGGAGGGTTGAAAAGTGCCCCTTTCTTCCTTAAATTTCATGCGTACAATAGCACTTGTTTCTTCCTGTAATTGCCAAACTGGTAGTCAAGCAGTATATATGAGATATCAGCTGAAGTTGTCGGAGACTCTTGTAGCAACGTCTCTTACTAGTAGATCTAGAAAATTCACTCCAGGCTAAAGTACTCAGAGCTGGTGCTTCTTTAAGTTGCACTTCAGACGGTAGGTCTCAGGAACATGCTTGAGGTCAGCCCAGCCAACACATTCTGGCATGGCAGTCACAATATTTGCTGTATTTAAGGGCTTGACATGATTTTGATCAGAATGGTTGACAAGCAGATGAAAAATAAACCAGTACTAGGAGTTTTAGCTACACAAAGTACAGAGGAGCAGCCTTGGGCAATGGCGTTTATGGTGATCCCTGATTTTCAGTTGCTTCATCCTGTTTTCCTCTTTGTAGTCTGGTAACTCATTACACAGACAGTAAAGTCCTCTTGCTTCTGGATGGCACCCTGAGCTGTATTTCCATGGTAAACTCCCTGGAGCCAGATGAAGACGTTGCTGACCATGTCAAGGGCTCTGCTTTACTGATGTACAGTGATACGGGATATTTTTCTTTACAGTAATGGAGTTTTGGGAAGTTGATAGGTGAGTGTCACAGTTGAAGCTGGATTGAGAAGTCCTGGGAGGGTTTTGTTGTGCTGCAGGATCACGTGTGTGAGTAACTTCCCTCTCCAATAAGTGATTTAGCTAAACTAAGTTTCCATCTCATAATCTTTATCTCATTCCTTCCTCTGTTCCTCCTCTTTTCTATTTCTGAAGCAGTTTTATGGTGTTTGGCAGAAAGGGATTTTAGGAATCTTGTAGAGATTTTGCTTTCCCCCAGTTCCTTGTATTGGTGCCTTTCATCTTGTTTGCTGTTCGGAGATAGCTAATGTGGCAATAATTTATGTAGCGTTGCTCTTGCTACTTGATCAGTTCTTGCCCTGTTTTAATGTTAATTAAGTTGGTAGTGGGGGACCCCCCCCAAAAAAAAAAGTACAGGCAGAATGAGTCTGTTATCCACAAATGGTAAAACTCAAAGAGCCCTCCTGGTCCTGCCAAACAAGTGCCACTAAAACCTCTGACCACATTACTTGCTACATGTTGTGATTTGCTTTATTTTTTAAAAGAAATTCAAAACTGTTAGAAAAATCTTCAGGTATTTGGGAGAGAGGAAATTAGGTTGTTACTGCACAGGATTTGAAGAGGAGAAAATCTCTGCTAGGAATGAAACCCTTTCTAAATAAATGAGCTTTTTTCTCCCATTGTTGATTGGTCTTGTTGGCAGAACCTGATCACTGGCTTTTGTTTGAATGTTGCCCATAGAGACTTTTTTTTCTTCAGCATGCAAAGATGCTCTTCTGGTAAGAATGCTAGTGTGCATCTTTTCTGTAAGGTGGTGTGGGGGAACTGGGAAGCAGGGCCCAACCAGGACTTGCTTGCAACAACTAATTTTGAATTCCAATAGAATCATGAGATGGATTAGGTTGGAAGAGACCTTGGAGACCATTTGGATCCAAGCCCCTGCCATGAGTGGAGACACCTGTCACTAGACTAGGTTGACCAGGTCCCCCAGTGTTCCAGTGCTGCACCACCCCTCATAATGAGCACTGTCTTCTAAGATGTAATTCAAATCTACGGTCTTTCAGCCTGAAACCATTCTCCCCAGTCCCGCCACAAGAGGCTCTTGTAAAAAGTCCCGCACCAGCTTTCCTGTAGCCCCCTAGAAGTACTGGAAAATTGCTGTAACATTTCCCTCTTTTCTCCAGGTTGAACAGCTCCAATTACCCCAGCCTGTCTCTGTAGGTGAGGTACTACATTAAACAGTGCTAAAATCTTGTGATGGAAGGCCTCAAAAAAAAAAAAAGAGAATCAGGTGAAATCGCTTCAGATCATGTAATGTCTTTTCTTGTCTCTGTTTGTAGTAACCATTAAAAAAAAAATCCTAAAAAGATTGTAAAAAGTGACATGATTTTAGGCCACTCTCAATTACTTTGCTGTTTGATACCAAGTAATCCATCCATAATTTTTAAAGGGTAAACAGCTCCCCCTGGTAAAGTTTTTAGCCTGCCAGGCATCCCTTAAACCTACTTTGTTCTTTAAAACCATTCCCTAAACTGTACTGTATGCTCATCTAGGACACCAGAAATTTAGTAGAGCGGGTGGCTTTCTGGGGAGCTGCTTGGTGGGATCTCATCCATGGTGCTTCAAAGGCATCTGATGGATGGTGTTCAACTTCTAGGAAGTTCTTGATCTGTATGTACAGTGTTGGGGATCCCAAATCATGTCTGGTTTCTCAGAGGAAGACTGGGATAGCTCAAAGTAGCGTACCTGCCAACCCCTCCCCCCAAAAAATGGATAAAATAATTTCACTTAAAACACTATATGCACTGATGATCTTGATTGGGGTGGAATGGAATGAGGGACAATGTCAGTGGGGCAGTGTTGCACAAACTTGTTTCAGACTGGGGGGAGTGGGCAGGACTTTAAAGTCTTCAAATGTAAATGGTGGTAGTAATGGTACCTAGAGTTCCCTGCATTCCCCATGCACTAATTATTTGTTGGTTTGATGGAACACAAAATATATTGAGATCACAGTTGCTTCCTACACTATAAAAATCTTCATTCAGACGTCAGTCCAGTGTCGTTGTTCATACTCCATACCCAGAAGTGTTCAAGGCCAGGTTGGATGGAGCTCTGGGTAACCTGGTCTAGTGAGAAGTGTCCCTGCCTATGGGTTGGAACAGGATGATCTCTTAGGTTGCTTCCAACCGAAGCAATTTTGTGATACTCCTTCTCATGTCAGTAATGGAATTGTGGGATATACTGGGATTTCTTTTGAGTCAGTTCTTGCTGGGTTTTGGAGTAGAAATTCCTTATTTTGTGATCTCGCCATACCTGCTACCTTTTATGACAGTCATTTCTCACAGTGGTTAATCTTGATGCTGAAAATATCTGTGACTTACAGGCATGCCAAGTACAAAACTCATGATGCAAAATACCAAAAGGTGAAATACAAAAAGGTGACAGAATTGGTTTTAAATTGTATTTTTGGGGGCGAATACCTTTCCATGAGCTCTGCTAATGATGTCTTGTCATTGAATGTCAATGTAAGAGAAGGAAAATGACTACAGAGCTAACCGTAGGTTGTCATTAAAGCTGATTTCCTGTGTTAAGCTGACAACAACACAGGATTTCATCTGCTGGACTTCCTAAATGTGTTAGTCATGCAGATGATTTTCTCAAAACCCAACCCTGAGATTTATAGGAATTTACTGTATTTGTAAGTATTTATGTGCTCTTGTCTGTTACCTCATGCAGATCTTCATGTCTCAGTCTTCTGCTGCCCTCTCTATTTTTAAAGTGCTTTGGCTTCCAGCTGTTGACACTTTACAGACAGCTGCTCATAGGGTCCTGCTTGAAAAAAATCTCTCCCTCTCTTCGGTTGGCCAACAAAATAAGAAGCGATCTGTTGTTTAGAGAACACAGCTGAAGCTGCATCCTGCCAGATTCTTGGGCAACAACGTAACTGGGGCTGGGGACAAATCCTGCTGTAACGGCGTGGGTACTTGGAGTTTGCTTATAATGACTGAGACCTCAACACTGCTCAAAAAAAAGTGTTCCAACTTAGATAATTGACTATAAACAGAGAAAGGGGAGTGTCTTGGGAGCTGGCTTGAAAAAACAGCAGTTCTTAGCTTATCAAAGCTTGTAATAATTGTTAATAATTCAAATAGTAAAAATAATTTATTATGGTCCTGTCCCATTCATGACACCTTTTTGTCTGCAGCTGCATTTCATTTGTTCCTGGTCTCAAATACGAGCTGATAGAAGGTTTTGGGGCACCAATTACTAAAGTGGCTGGTAATTTCTAGAGCTCCAGAGTGTTTTCAGCTCTGCTGGCTGCTGTATTGGACCTAGGGCTTAAAAACAGCATTGTACTTACTGTGTTTATACTGAAAAATAGAGTCAAATTAGCTTTTCAATTTCCTTCTCAACACCATGCTGCGGTGCTGCTTCAACCAACTTCACGAGGGTTTTGTGCTATGAGTTGTGGGTTTTTTTTCTGTAATGATGACTAAACCAGAAACCGAGGAGGGGTGACAACTGTAGTGTTGCGGTATTTAACTTGCTGTAATATACTCCTTCATGAGTGTGTTTCTGAGAAACTGTCTCTTCTTGTTTTCTACCCCCCTGCCTGTAACCAATTTTGTCCTGGTGAATTAAATCTGATACTGTTATGTTGGCGGAGTCAATTTTCCTTAGGCTGGTCCTACTTGTGGTAATTCAGAGAAGTTGAACTTTAGTGCTGCCAGCCTTGTAGACTTGTTCATTTTGAGCCAGTGGGATACACTGAAAGTTCTTGACTCTGGAGTAGATCGCCCACAGAGACTGTGGATGACCCATCCCTGGAGGTGTTCAAGGCCAGGTTGGATGAGGCCTTGAGCAAGTAAGTCTCATTAGGTATCCCTGCCTATGGCAGGGTGGCTGGAGATGATCTCTAAGGTCCCTTTCAACCCCTTGAGCCCAGCTGTGGCAGAGTTCTGGGCAGGCAGCTTAGTGCAGGAGCATAGTTGGTGGCATGGGCTGTGTTTCATGCTGGGAAGAGTAGTGTATGTTTCTCACAGGGACTCCCCTTATACTGGCTCTAACCTTATTGCAATGGCTGAATATCCGCCAGTGGAGAAAGTCCATGAGGTGTGCTCTTGGAATTACTTCTTCTGGAATAGTTTTTCTGCTGGGAAATCTAGTTTTTGTCCTTAAATGCTCTGAGATAATAGACCAGAAGATGGTTTAAGTGCCGTGTCCCAGCAGGTGCCCTTCTGAAGTGCACTGTCTCATACTGAGATGTTGTGGGGAACTTTTTAGAAGGGCATGTAGTTACAGGGCAGGGGGTGGTGGCTTTAAACTGATAGATTTAGATTAGATACTAGAAAGACATTCCTAGTGGTCATGCACTGCAACAGGCTGCCCAGAGAAACGTGGATGCTTCATCACTGTGACTGTTTGAGGCCAGGTGGGATGGGGCTCTGGGCAACCTGATACAGTAGAAGGTGTCTGCCCATGGAGGAGGGGGATGAACCAGAAGATCTTTAAGGTTTCTTCCAACTCAAACCACTCTATGTGCCTGGTGTCTTACTGTTTTGATTCTGTTTTCTCTCAAAATCCTGTAGGCTGCTGCTAGCTGGATTTAAGGTTTGTTTTTTTCTAGCTAACTTGTAAGAAGACACTGGGAGGAGGTGGGTCTTTCATGACCTTGCAGTGGTGGGCACTGCCATCATTTAGTCTTTTCTTTACCCATTCTTGAAGGGAGCAAATGGAGTTGCTTTCCCTGGCAGCTGGGTCCGTACTCCATCTGGAAGGAGAGATGAGGGCCTAGGACATGCAGGTGGTGATTGAGTAGGCCTCAGAACACCAGCAGCTGGAGGTCTGTGAGTGATGCATGGATTAGGAAGTCTCTGTTAGGAGCTCATGTGGAGAAGATGGGCTTGTTCCAGCTAAGTCAGCTCAAGATCCAGAAGTTTTGGGGTGGACTGCTGTGCTGGCAGAGCTGGAGATCAAAAAGCATGGGTTTGGTTCAGGCCACAGGGCAAGAAGGGCAAAACTTCTCTGAGGGAAAAATGATGTCTTATGCAGACAGACTGCTGGAAAAGAGATGCAGCTGTCACAATATCACAGTAATGATGAGGCTGAAAAAGACCTTAAAGATCATCCAGTCCAACCTAAGTCCAAATAAACCAACCTAACATCTAGATCATGCCACTCAGCACTTTATCCAGACTAACCTTGAACCCCTCCAGAGACGGCGACTTGACCACCTCCTTGGGCAGCCCGTTCCAAAATCAGATTACTCTTTTCCTGAAAAACCTTTTCCTAATGTCAGGTCTAAACCTCCCCTGATGGAGCTTAAGACTGTGACCCCTTGTCCTGTCTCCAGTGTTCAGGGAGAAAAGACTGACCCCTGCCTGACTATAACCACCTTTCAGATAGTTATAAACAGTGATAAGGTCACCCCTGAGCCTCCTCTTTTCCAAGCTAAACAGACCCAGCTCTATCGGCCTCTCCTTGTAGGGCTTACCTTCCAGGCCCTTTACCATTCTAGTTGCCCTTCTCTGAACTCGTTCCAGCACCTTGACATCCTTCCTAGACTGAGGGGCTCAGAACTGAACACGATACTGCAGATGCGGTCTAACCAATGCCAAATACAGGGGGAGGATAACCTCCCTCTCCCTGCTGGCCACACCATTCCTGATGCAGGCCAGGATGCCATTAGCCCTCTTGGCCACCTGGGCACATTGCTGTTTGCTGTCCACTGGTACCCCCAAGTCTCTTTCTACCTGAGTACTCTCTTAAAAACTACATTCCCAGCTCATAGTTCTGCCTGGGGTTGTTATAACCAAAATGCAGAACCCGACACACTTGTTGAAACACATCCTATTGGGGTCTGCCCATCTCTCCAGTCTGTCCAAGTTCCTCTGCAGGGCACTCCTACCCTCCAACAGTTCAACACAGGGCTCCAAGCTGTCCTAAGATCCTTGGAAATACAGGTATCACCAAGGTGCATCTTGGATTTCATCGTCACTTCAGAAGTCACCCTTGTTTAAATGTTCGGATCTACAGTCACGTTTGTCTTGAAATGTTTGATAAAAAATTGGTATGAACAGTAACGTTTTTTTTACTGGTGTTGACAGGATCTTTGCATATTCTCTTTTGTTTCGTATCTTTTTTCAGGAACATAATGGTGTTATTTTGATGAGTTAATTACAGTAGAAGTTTGTAAGGTCATTTTGTGTGTGGTGGGGAAAGTAACAGCAGCACAGCATCAGTTGGCTGCTGGTGGCAGGGACCCTCTTGTGGTTCAGCAGCTTGTTCCACCAATTTGTGTCTTCCATCTAGGAGGAGAAGTGAAGTCTTTGTGATCTAGGCTTTTTCTCCCAAATGTGCAAATCCATACTCTAGTCAGAAAGTCTGGTGTCTGAACAGTTTTGTAAGCTCTCTGTGCATGTGGTGGTAGGATAGTTTTCTTAAAAGTGCATTGGAGAGAGCTGTGTCTGTCTCACTGCGCACTTTCCACTTGTACCTCTGAGGATGAAGCCATGGAGTCACAACTGCTTTTCATGGTGCCTCATCTAAGATAATTTGGACTGAAGTGCATGTCAAGTATAGAAAGATCCCAGCTTTATCGGTATTTGTGAAGACCCTCTGTAGAGCCTACACAAAGAGCAAGGAAAGTGGAACCAATTCAGGGTGAGCAAGAAGAGATGCTGTAGCCTGAGGTGAGGTCAGGTCAGATGCTGTTTTTGGCTCTAACCTGAAGGCACTCTTAAGGAAAGGGGCAAAATGTTTCTGTCTCCAGTCATAGACCTGTCTGCTTCTGCTTTTCATGTTCCTGTGAAGCTCATGGAAAAGGAAAGGAGAAGGGAAAATCTCTTTACTGTGGAGAGAGAAGGGAGTAGACTTTGGGAATAGGAAAGTCAAAACACGTGTCTGACAGTGTGACAGCCCTGCTGTCAAACTGGAGGAAATTGGTGAGGTCTGGTTACGGGTTATGCCGTAACTCTGTTTAACATACTAATCTTTTCTCCCAAGCTGTAGGGAAGAAGAGGGAGATGCTAATTACACATTTCTGCATGAAGATTTATTTCAACTCCGTTACCTAGTAAAATACGAAGTGTCTTTTAGAGGGGAGGAAGGGGAATCAAAAAACTCTACCTTATCATGAGAGGTCTGTGTTTGTCTCTAATGCCTCTCTTGGTGGTGCTGAACTTTTGAGTGCATCAGCAAATTTGTCCACATACTGTTTTTGTGCAAGTGTTACGGTCTGACAACTATGAATCACCCGCTCAGCTCTTGATTTGCGTCAATTAAACCACATTTAAGAGAGACTTTGTTTGCAGTTTGGAACACAAGACCAAGGCAAGCGTGCAAGTGACTGTTTTGAGCAGATCCTCTTCAGACCGAGTTCAGTGGTCCAAACTCACAATCTGAGGAGAGACTCTGTGGCTTAAGTGGAAGGTGAGAAGTTGCTGCTCTTCTCATAGAATTATAGAATCATTATGGCTGGAAAGGAACTCCAGGATCATCAAGTACAGCCCTCATCCCAGCACCTCCCTAACCCCTAGACCATGGCCTCAAGTCCTCTCCCTACGTGTTTTTTAAACACCTCCTGAGATGACCACTCACCACCTCGCTGGGCAGCCTGTTTCAGTTCTCAATGACATGAAATCATCACACAGAATTGTTTCCAGTCTCCCAGACAATTTCAGGTGTGCAGACCTGTCACTTGAATTCTGTCAGTGTATTGATTTAGGCTTGTGTTTAAGAGACTGATGGATGCAGATTTCTTTGTGTTACGGGGTTTATTCCCAAGGTTGCTGTAATGAGTGTTTTCATGTAAATGGGTACAGGGTTTTTTTTGTTTTTACATTCAATTATTTGAGTGTTTCTTTAATAAGAACAGCCTCCATCAAATTTAAACTTGTTATAGAATCACCTTTCTGTATCTTCAAAACATGAGAGTCCTTTTTTTCAGAATTATCTATACCTTCAGGCAGCACTTTCTGACCTAGAAAATGTGCCTGCAGCAGGATCGAGAGCCAGGCAGTGTCAGCGCTGAAATGGAGCTCCCACCTCTAAGTGGATCTCAAGCCCAAAAATAAATCCCTTTGGCAAACTCTGCCTCGGGGCGGGACATGACTTGATGCTGCCGATGTGCAGAAAGTCTTTTGGAGAAGTGTTACAAAAAAAGCAGCAGACTCCTAACTTGCCTTTCACTTCCAATCTCTGGTACATAGCTGGAGATCTTTATAAATAGGAACAGAGCTGTGATGGAAATTTGCTAAAGTTTGAGTGTTCCCTTTGAAGCCCAGACAGTTGAACAAACTGTAAAGTGAGGTCCACTGTAAATCCTTTCTTCCCTCCCCCAGCCTGTATTCTCCTTTCAGTAGTAGGTGCAAGCAGCCCCACTTCCTCCTAGCCTTGAGGACCTGTTTCTGAGGTCCTTCCTAGCTTTGATGTTCCTGTGCAAGCACATTCTGCTTTCCCTTGTCCTAAACCCACCCTTGACCTAGTTCATTCTCAAACCACTTTCCTGCCTCTTCCTCTCCCCATGCTTTTTCAGCTCAGTGAAGTCTCTTGTCCTCCTTCCCATCCCACTCTGGCACCAGGCCTTGTGCTCGTGAAAACATTGATCTCATGGGCTGTAGGCTTGCCAGCATAATAAGGCCACAGATCTTCCAAACACATTTTCCCCCACCCCCCTCCTTAGAAACACAGAAACAGTTTATTATTTTTTTTTCACTTTGTTGGATTTGCTCTTGTTATTTTTTAGGCAGAAATTGGGGATTGATTCCAGCTTTCCTGCTGACAGTCATGGAATTGAGCTAATTTCCAAGTATCAGGATGCTAGTCCTTATCTCATTTACTTCTCAAAGAAGGTAATAAAACAAGAGTAAGTTGCTGTAGCAGATGCAGTACATGAACATACGTCAGTAATCTCTCATGTTCTACCCAGCTTTTAAAATAAATCCGTAAATATTGGTAAAACATGAGAGAACATAGAGAGTTTTTTTCTATCCATAATTTTTTCCTCTGGGCACTCTGATTGTAAATTTAGTCTGGTTTTAACTGTCTCATGTTTGGACAACCTTAGTGTTTCCTTGTGGATGCTGCTTTGTCTGTTTCCACAGATGTGGGGATGGCATTGCTAGCTGATTTTAATCCTCAGAGGCAGATTAATAAGAAGGTGGTTCTTTTATGTGTGCATTACATTCTGTATTTGTAATGAGGTAGTTCATAGCTTCTCTGAAATTACTTAGAGAAGAAAAGATCTTCCCAAATATTGCAAAGAACCCTCAGTGCCCAACCATTATGACTTTCCCTTATGCATATGCCTTTTATTTTGTCACTTTACAACAACCGCCTCCATGCTGTTCTGTATCCTTATGCTAGTCAACATGATGGAATCTTGTCAGGTTTTAAACTCAGTGATGTTTAAAGGTGCTTTACAACCTAAAACATTCTCAGTCTCTTGTCAGAAGCTAATCGGGATTGGGCTTGGTTAGAACTTGGATGGGACACCATCCATCAGGAAAGACTAGATAGGCTGTAGGCTTTACCCTGCTCCAGTAGAGGGTGTTTGGCTTAGATGATCTTTTGAGGTCCCTTCAAACCCTTAACAATCTGTGATATGTCTGCGATGATTCTTGATCATGTTAAGTGTGGTGCCAGAAGAAGTGTGTTTGCCAGTGATTATGGGTTATATACTTGATAAACTTGCTTTTCTTTATATATATACTGTTAATAAAACAGAAGTAGCTTGAAGGGTTTGGTCATACTAACCTGTTTAGTGTTCCTCCTGGTCTAGTGATGTCATAGTTGATATTTGGCATGGTGTGGTGGTCCAAAGTACTTAAAATCATAGAACCATTTAGGTTGGAATATACCTTCAAGATCATCAAGCCAGGTCACCACTAACCCATGTCCCTCAGCACCACATCTCCACAGCATTTAAATCTCTTCAGGGTTAGGGACTCCACCGCTGCCCTGGGCAGCCTGTACCGGGACTTGACAACCCTTTTTGGGGAAGAATTTTTTACTAGTATCCCAGTTAAACTTCCTCTGGTACAAACTGTGGCTGTTTTCTCTTGTCCTGTTGCTTGTTTCTTGTAAGAATAGGCTAATCCCCACCTTGTTCCTTCTTCCTTTCAGGGAGTTGAGAGAAAAGTCATCTCCTCTGAGTCTCCTTTTCTTCAGGTTAGACCCCTCCACTTCCCTCAGCAGCTCCTCATAGGACCTTTGTTCCAGACACCTTCTCTGGACACATTTCAGCACCTTTATGCCCTTCCTATTGTGAGGACCCTGCAAAAAATACTTCCTCTGCAGTTTCTGCCATTGTAACACAGTTAATACACATAGGAGAGGTACATGTTAAATGCATATAATTAAACATAATAATAAAAATACCTTTTAAAAGTAAGGAAAATAGGTCCTTTCTGTGTTTGAAATCTTGCGATGCTTCTGTTAGAGGAGATGTTTGGAGGGTGTCTGTGGGAACTGTATCTTTCTTGTATTCTTCTGTATCTTGTCCAATTTTCACATGCTTAAGGAGGATAGTTTTCAGCAGGGACCTGCTCTGTTACTGTGTTGTCTCACAACCACATGAAGCCACGCCTTTGTGTAAGGGAAAAGAAGGTGCTTGCAGGTTGCTGTGTTAGTTCCACATTGGTACTCAGGGGCACTTCAGGGAGGTTCCTTGAGGCAGGTGGCTGCTCCGGCAGATGTGTGGGGTGGGAAAAGTGATGGGGAAGTCACTTGAGGAATTGCTTTGTGGGCTATTTTATGAAGAAATTCTTCACTCTGAGGGTGGTGAGTCATTGGAAGAGGTTGCCCAGGGAGGTTGTGAATGCCTTCTCCCTGGGAGTATCCTAGATCAGGCTGTATTGGGCTCTGGGCAACCTAGTAGTACCCCCCCATGGTGGGGGGGATGGAACCAGATGATCTCTGAGCTCTCTTCCAACCTAATCCTTCTTTAATTCTATGATTTTGCAAAAGTTAGTTATTTAATGACGTAGACATTTTTCTAGCTCCTTCTGACTCCTTGGCTTGCAGGTCCTTGCTGGCTAATCACTCATTAGGTTACAAGTGGCTGCTTAATCCCAGGTTCTTTGTGAGTACTTGGCCATGTAACCTTGGTTCTTCAGGCTAGCAAATGCCCAAGAACATCTCGTAAATCCAGGGAGAATTTGGTGGGCTGATGCTGCTGTTAGAAGGGTAGTTCCCTGCTAGGAAGTTACTCAAGTTGTAAAGATCAGTGGTCACCAGCTGCAGTGACTAAACTGTTTTTAAGCACCTTTTGAACTTTGATTTATGAGCAAGAGCATTTTGAAATTAGGAAATGGCTGAGCATAAGGCTAACAAGTGAGTAAAAGGTCACCACATTATAAAAAGCTTTGGAGAAACCGAAGCTGTTCTTGGACTTAGAAATCGGAGGACTTAAAAAAAAAAAACAACTCCCTGTGGATAGTACTGGGCTGTTGTGGGGTGTTTAGTTGTTTTGTTTTTTTTTTTTTTAAGGCTGAGTGTGACTGATTCAATGATCTGTCTCCAAACACAGAGGGAAAACTGCCATTGGTCAAACCATGCTCAGTTTTGGCACCTTATTTGTACTCCATCTCCATTCCTAACTGTATCCTCAAGGAGTAAGAAGGAAAATACTTTTTCCATCTAAAGCTAGAGGAAAGCTTTTGGTAGTAATTCAGTGGAAATTGAAGTAAATATTTCTGTTAGCTTGGCTTAAGTGGAAATTTTTAACTGTGGGGGGATGTTGTCATTCTGTAACCTAAAATTGCTGTTTGAAGTTTTTCAGGATGTTTTTTTGGTTTTCTTCACCAGCTTTCTGAGTCTGAGTTGCTGTCAACTTCTTGAAGATCTCTGCAATGACAAATCTTCATCTTGTGTTTTTATTTTGATTTTTTTTTTTTTTAAATCTTCATAAGTCCTTTTTCTGGGCCTGAAGCTGTTAGTGTAACAAAGCCCATAGACCAGGGCACTCTTTTGTTTTTGTTTTTTCTAGTTTAAGTAAGTGAAGTTTGGGTTTATTAGGTAACTACAAGTGTTTCAAAGATCTTTTTAGATGCTTTGGCAGTGTAGCAGCTAAAGTGCTTTCAGTGCTGTCTCAGCCTGATTCTTTGATCTCCCCAAGGATTATGCAGACAGAAATGGGTGGAAATTGTACCAGTGTGTATGATGTAAACTTCAAACTGGGGTCTTGATTTCAGGTGAAATGTGGTTTATTTTTGAATGAAGGGGTTTTCCTTTGAAAATCTAAACTAACTCTCAATTCAGCTACTAGTACCTCCAAAATACAGGTCTTATTTCATCATAGTGTGTGTTTATTGGAACCACTTGCTGGATTGGCTCACTCTGTGTCTGCAGGAACAGTTGCTATGCTTCAGCCTAGCATGTAGTGCAGGGGCAGGAACATGATGTGGTAGGAAATGAGACCTGCTGAAGTGAATACTCATGGCAAAGTAGAAAGCACTTGTGCAACCCATGAGCTTTCTACTTCCAAGTCCTTGAGCTCTGCACATTCCTTCAGTGTTCATGTGTGGTGCCTTCATCTAGAGGTGGTTGTAGCTTGGCTGGTCTTGGTTAATGTAGTCCTGTAGTAGAAAAGGTTTGTACTGGCATTACTCTTATTCTGCCTTGAAATAAAGTATTACTATTAATGACAACGAAATGTTGCCTGGACTTTTACTAGGAACTCGAATTTTCCCTCTTAGGTAAAATTTAATACTGTCAAACTCCAAATATCTTTTTACTTAGTCCCTACTCATATCCACACGCTTCTCCCTTTTCACAGATTTATAGAATTGTTAAGATTGGAAAAGACCCCCAAGATCTTAAAGTCCAACTGTTAAACCGATGTTATCATGCCCACTAAACCATGTTTCTGAGTGCCACATCTACACGTTGTTTGAATCCCTCCCTGGGAAGCCTGTTCCAATGCTTGACTACTCTTATCAGTAAAGAAATTTTTCCTGATGTCCAATCTAAACCTCCCCTGGCACAACTTGAGGCCATTTCCTCTTGTTCTATTACTAGTGACTTGGGAAAAAAGACCAACACCCTCCTCTCTACAGCTTCCTTTTAGGTAGTTGTAAAGAGCAATTAATTCTCCGCTCAACCTTCTTTTCTCCAGGCTAACCAATGCCAGTTTTCTTAGCTGCTCCTTGTATGACTTGTTCTCCATGCCCTTTATAGCATCATTGCTCTTCTTTGGACATGCTCCAGAATCTCAGTTCTTCCATCTATCTTTCTTCATGGTGACAGAAACAAAAAAACCCCTTCTTCTCTTCTATACCACTCATTGTTTTACAATCACAACTGTTGAGATATCTGCTTGATGCACCTTCCTTGTTCTGTTGTGTTACTTTCCAAAGCAGGTCTTACCCTTTCCTGCAAACATAAATGTGTACCCGTGAATTTGTCAGCTGGATTCTGTAAAGACTGGGCTTTTCTTTTCGGCTTAGCTTGAAGTAGTTGGGTATTGCATTATGCACTTCAACATCTGGATTGCAGTAGCAGAGTCTTCATGTAGCAAGAGCCAGTTACTCTGCACAGAAGAGCAGCTGCTGAATGCTACTTACGTAAGGGATTAGTTTACCAGGTTAGCTCAATGCCCCCTTAAGAGGGAAAATTCCTAAACTGCAGGTAAACAAGAGCCTTATTGATCTGTGTGTTTTTAAACTGTGCGTTCAAAGTCCTGTCTCAATTTTATATATAGCCTCTACTTTCGAGGACAGATAATAATCTTACGTGTGTAATAAAAAAACAGCAAGAGGGATGGTTGGCTTTTCTGATGGTACTACAGGAGTGAAAAGTGTCTCGCCTTTTATGTAATTTTATTAATCATTTAATATGTGTTTAGGGAACCTCACAGAAGATGGTCCAGTAAAGCAGGAGCAACTGGCTGCCCATCCAGTCCTTTAGCCAGGGCTGGCTGAGCTCCCAACCTCTGAGAGCCCCCAAACCTATGACTGAAGAACCCTCTCTGTCATTCTGCTTTTCCCTCAGCAGTCTGAAACCCAAACCAACTTGTAATATTGACCCTGTCTGCTGTATGTCAGTGTGTAGGCATGTGCCAGAGGGGATGTGAGTCTGTGTGGAGTTGTGTATGAGGTTTGTGGGCTTCTGGAGGAGCACTGTTCCCAGTGCAGCCTCTGATGCAAAAACACAAACTCAGAACTTCCAGCATTCAGGTGTAGGACTTAACCTTCTGAAGTAGCTCCTCCATGAGTAGTTGTGATTTTTCAGTGAATGTGCAAACCAAGGGGAGTCCAGGCCGGTGGGCCCTTCCTGAGGACAGCAAGTGCCTGGAGAACTCGCCACGGCATGCACGTTTGTGCCCTCCCCGCCTGTGTGGATATATCAATAAATAATGAAATGGGAAGCATTTAAAGTCTCCCCAATTCATTATGCATTGCAGAGGAATTTGCTTGGAGGGAGAATTACTTTGGGATTCAGTATTTGGTAGATGGATGGTGATTTGCAGGGTGACAAGATATAAAACACAGTGGCAAGTCTGAGGTGGGGAATCTGTGGTGAAGGTGCTTGGGGGATGCTGCCATCCCTTGAATTTGGTTTGTCTTCTCCTTTGTGCTCTTTAAATTAAAATGATTAAGTACATAAAAGGGGTTAATTTGTAGTGACCAAGTGAGTTTTATCTTTGGCCTGAAAAGTTCTCCATGCTTTACTTTAGTGTTAGTAGTGATGGTGCCTTCTGGTTTGTGTCTGTAGCACTTTTAGTCTGGGTGCTTCATTGTGCACTTCGTAGGCATTTAGGCTTGAGGAGGCCTGATGTTAGTGATAACACTGAATAACTCAGCATGGAGATGTTGTGAATGTAAGAAGGGTCATGATTATCCAGGAGCTGATTCAAACACTGACTCTGCACTCCTAGTGCAACTCTACTGATCTGATCACATAGGCTGGGAGCATTGATGAGCTTGGTGTTTTGGGGTCCGAGCTGTATTTACAGGTGGTTGATGATTTAGGATAAGTGTGGATACCTTCTTAGGGCTGGCCATAGAGGGAAAGGTGTGTGCTCCAGGTTGAGGGATCCCACAGCCTGGGAACACTGTGACTGGGTGTGGTGTTGAAGCAGCAACATAAGTCAAGCGCACCATGAAAATAAGCATTGCATCTGCAACAAAGGCAGAGAAGTGTGAGGCTGGGGAAGATGGAAGACACTTCTGGAAGGAAGTGCCTGGCTTTTCTTCTTTTGAAAATAAAATTGTTGCTCTGCATTGCTTATTTTTTATGTCTTCTGCATTCCTCATTTGGAGCATTGTTTGTGCTACCCTTGAATATTAACTGCCAAAGCATCTTCACTTTGTGTGGGCATTCTGTTTTCCATCTTCTAGAAGATTCCAGCTAGTTAAGTTGCTTTTGTCGTTCAATTTTCTCTTGTTTACCAGGGCATTAGGAGGCTGGAATACAAACAGTGTGTGTTTTGCCCTAGGAAACATCAGTAGTCCAGTCACCATTCCACAGATGCCTCTCTGTTCATTTTTCTCTATAACAGAGCTCAGAAAGAGTCTGAACGATGTAAATGTAAATCTGAAAAGGTCAAACCTCATGTAAGCCAGAGTTAGGAGAGCAGGATGACAATGATGCAGGGGCGCAACTGAATTCTAAACCCTGGATTGAGAACAAATACCTTCAGAGAAAACCATCAAAGCTGCCTGCTTTGAGTGTTGAGGAGCTTGAAGTGGAGCAGCAAGGATTTCTTTTGCATTACTTGGTGTCTTCTTAACATACAGTGAAATGGGATCAAGCCACAGGATTTATGGCTAGAAAAGAGTAGTAGTTGCATAAACTGGGATTGTTTTTTTGCATCTGTTGTTTTGCAGGATCCTGAGGAGGCAGCAAATCAAGGGCTTTTCCCAGTGGCCAAACAGTTGCACTGGTGCACCTGTTGGAGTATGGGTTCGTGTGGAGATCGTAGCTGAGACATGTTTCTGTTTCATAGGTCCATTCCTGTGTGAGTTTGCTGGTTTTGTGCTGAAACCCTGTCCAGAGGCATCAGCTTGGATTAAATTTTTCTTGTACAGAACTTAACTAATGGTGGGATCAGCTTTGACTTGGTGCTTTTCCTGTTCCAGAAGGGAATCTGACCTAGAGCCACAGGATTTTTTGATATTTGATGCATTTACTGGACATACTGTTTATTACTTGCATTTCCAGTGAATTCACAGGATATATTGTTGTGGCCAATGATTATAGATACACGGAAGTATAATCAATGCACATACCTGCATTTATAGAAATGTGTTAACTGATGTGGTGTATGCCTTCTTGTTAATAATCCTTTTATTTTATGACCTTCCATGTGTATAAAACATGGATTTGGAAAGATATGAAGACAAAGATCTTCCTTTTGAATTTATTTAAGGAGAGGGAGAATTCAAGATCTGTTATGCATTAAACAAAGAAATTGTGTAGCGGTATTAGTTCACAACTCCAGGCATCAAATGTTTTCTCTCCAGAGTGCTACTTGTGAAAGCGGCATTGCTTGTGAGGGAGACACTCATTGGCTTGAAAAAGACACTGCTGTTTTGGCCAGTCTGCCCTAGTTTGGAGCCTTTTCATCTTCAGGGCTATTTAGCAGAGCCAGAAGTGCAACCCAGAGGCTTGGATCTGCATTTTCTGCTGAAAATAAATCTCCCCAGCAGCATGGGAGGGGTGTTGGCTGCTCAGACTTGGCATGGATGCTTCTGATGGCACCAATGTGGGGTTACTGCGTGCTTTTTCTAGGAGTTCCCAATTATTAATTTGCGGATTTCAAGCTGCCATATTCCTACATTCTTCCCTCCTGCTCAGAAAATTTGTGAATCTGTTTTGTGCCTTTCCTAAATAGAATCATAGGATAGGGTGGAAGGTACCTACAAAGGTCATCTAGTCAAACCTCCTCTACAGCAAGCAGGGAGATCACTAACTAGAACAGATTGCTGAGAGCCCCATCAAGCCTGACCTGGAACGTCTTCAGGTATGGGGCCTCCACCACCTCTCTAAGCAGCTTGTTGCAGTGATCCACCACCCTCGGACTAAAGAACGTCTTACTAATGTCTAGCCTAACATCTGTATAAAACTTCTCTCAGTCTGTTTCAATGTCTGAAGGGTTTTACTGCAGCTTTAAAGCTGATCAGAATGGTGAGATGGCCCCTTCTGTCTCTCTTCATGAAAACAGCAGTGAAAGCCTCAGACTCCAGGAATGCTGGGAATAGCTTATTGCATGGCCATGTGTGCCTGTGCTCCTGAAAGATTTGTTTTACAGTAAAATGAGACATTCATTGTGGTTTCTCTGCTCCCCTGTTTGCTGATAATACTTTTTTCAGTGCTTTTCCCCTTCCATGGGAAGGAAGAGACCACTCTGATGAACTTCTGCTGGCTTTGAGAGGTGTTGCTTGGCTTTCAATTGGGGCGCACACAGAGCTGTAGGAACATGATTTTATGATGAGAGATAGGAGATAAGGAACTACAGATTCTGTAGGAATCTAGGAAAAAACCCCAACGGAACCAAACCTGAAATCTTTTCTTTTTTCCTGATTGCTTCTAGGTAAACAGTGCCTTAAGGAATAGCTTAAGCAGCAAAACCAACTATCTTAGTTTACTCTTCTACTTGCCGTTGTTAAACACAACTCATAATATCAAACCAGAAATCACTTACTTTAAAAGAACTTTCTTTTTCTTTGTTGCTCAGCTATTATTTGATTGTTCTATGAATGATGACACTTCTTGGTGTTGCTATTTTTTTACATGTTGCCTGATTGTGTCATTTACTACTCTCAGTCTTTGTTTTATTTAGCTGTGGTTTTTAATTTCCTGCTTGTGGCAGAGTACGTGTTTGTTGAGTTCTCCATAGCCAGCATTGTGCGGCTTCCCTTTCCACTTGCAGGCACTGGCTGATGGCAGCATTCAACTTTGCTTCAATCTGGCAGTAAGCTTTCCAATCAAAAATGTGTTCTTACTAATGTGTTGTCCTTGCGGGTTTCATTCTGTTTGGAAACTAGTGTATTAATTTCATTTTTGCAGTCTGATTGCTTTTGAAATAAAAATTTCAATTTTTTTGTGGAGGGAAGGAGAAGATAGAAAGACCCTTAAAGCAACCTAAGAAGGTGGCACACAAGCTGTTGTGACACTGCAGATGGTTTCTTGGACTTCATAGAATGATTCAGGTCGGAAGGCACCTCAGAGATAATTTAGTTCCAACACCCCTGCCATGGACAGAGACACTTCCCACTATACCTGATTGCTCAAGGCCTCTGCCTGGCCTGTTGAACACTTCCAGGAGTGGGGCATCTACAGCTTCTCTGGGCAACCTCTGTTCCAGTGCCTCACCAGCCTCATAATGAACAGTTTCTTCCTAAGATCTAATCCAAATCTAGCCTCTCTTATTTTGAAGCCATTCCTATTTGTCTGATTACTAGAATCCCTTGTAGAAAGTCCCTCTCCAGCTTTCTTGTAGCCCTCTTCGGGTATTGGAAGGTCCCCCTGGAGTCTTCTCTTCTCGAGGCTGAAAAGCCCCAATTCCCTTAACCTGTCTCCATAAGAGAGGTGCTCCAACCCCCTGGTCATCCTTGTGGCCTTCTCTGGACTTGCTCCAACAGTTTCACATACTTCTTGTATTGGGAATGCCACAACTGGATGCAGTACTCCAGGTAGGATAACACAAGGCTAGAGCAGAGAGGGAGAATCACCTTGCTTGACCTTGCTGGTAATGCTGCTTGTGATGCAGCCCAGGATATAGTGGGCCTTCTGGCTGTGTTGAGCTGGCTCCTGTTGAACTTCTTGAAACATGCTGTCCTGGAAGTGATGTAATCACAATCCTTGGAGATGTTAAAAAAACACTTAGATGCGGGACTAGGAATGTGGTTTAGTGAGCATGGTGGCACTGGGTTGACAGCTGGAATTGATCTTTGAGATTGCTTCCAACCTCAGTGAATCAATGATTTTCATCTACTGAGACTTTCCTGAGCTGGGAATGGAGGTTTCACTGGTGGTGCAACTGAAGTTTTAGTTGCATGATGTTTAGTTCATTCACAGTGTCTTGCTTACATTTTGTTCATTGTGTAGTTTCCTTAATTATCAAGGTGGAACTTGGTAACTACACTGAGCCTTTGGTTGGAGTGCAGTACCTTTGGTTGGGAGAGGGACAAAGTGTTACAGCATACAGCAAACCTTCCACCCACTCTAATATTTAGAACACTGTATGGTGGAATATTTTTTGTAACACATGAAAAACATTTCATCATGCAGTCATTTGATTCTGCATTCAGAGAAATCCTTAAGGACTTTAGACCTCACCTGGGTGTTAAAAGCTCCCGAGATCCCTTACTGTGTATTAACACTGTCTCCGGACACACTTCAAGTACTCTGCACATCTTTGTGGCCACTATATTTATGCAAGTGCTGTCTCTGGGGTGGTTTGGTGCTTTTAGTCCCTTGTGAGTCCTGTGTGCTTGAAAGGAATGGCCAAGGAATACGTGTTAACATGCTGCTGTATTTCTTTTGGCCTGTTTGTCAAGGAAACTTCAATGCTGAGTATAGTTGTCAATGTCTTTTGATACCTTTTTGTTGCCCAAAGCTGTTCAGCACCATCAGTTAGGTCAATCAAAGTATTTCACAAGCTGTTTGGAGCAGGGAGTCTTTGTGCTTGGGTACGAAGTAGAGATTTATGCCTAGTTTTATTGAAGCAACCTGGCACAGGCTAGTGGACAGTATTTTTTTGCATTCCCTTGGTGCTGAGTGCTTGACATTGTTTTGAACCCATGCAAAATCCAACGGTTTGGGTCATCCCTGCATGAAGATGGAGTTGTTTCTCTGAAGCTTGGAAGCAGGAGTTGCTCCTCAACAGGCCATTGATTAGAAATTTCTGTTTTACAAAGTGCTTGTCTCACTTCAACAAGCTTAAGGCAATTTACAGTGCTTTTACTATAGCAAATCTTTATTGCTAATATTATCTAATGTTGCTATAGGAGATGGCCATGGAAAAATGATCCAGTGTGGTAAAGCACTAGGAAACAAAATTAAACACTGTATCAACGTGTTAGCTGATGTTAACTCCCATTTACCACAGAACAGGAGAAAATGAAGTTTTGAGTGTGAGGGAAAAGCTGTCAGTGGTACCTTTCTCATGGTGTTGGTGAGGTTTTTCCCCTGTGAGAACTTTCCATTGTTTTCCATCATCGGGGTGATTCAAAGCAGGCACCAGGGTTGGGTGTCGCAAGTTGTCCTCTGTGTGAGTCACTGTCTCTTTCCTCAATGTGATGCCGAAGCTAGTTTATCTGAGCAGTCTCAGTTTCATGAGAATAATGCTTGGTATTTTCATCAACAGCAGGGACTACTGACAAAGTGTAAAGCAGCCTCAGGTTTTACTAGATGAGAGAAGGTGTCCAGTGGAGCCTCAGGTTTATGAGAAATGGAACTGTTGGGAGACTGAAGATAACAATAATTTTTCACTGGTTTTGAAATACACATTGAAAAGCCTGATCTGAGACAGGTGGAAGTCTCTCCTTGAGGAAAATGTGGAGTGTGGAAGGAATTGCTGCAGCAGAAGAGCCTGCATTCAGTAGTAAGTCAGAGCAGGTTGAAGCCCATATATCCTCATAGATGAAAAGTAGAGATGCCAAGGAGCACATAGCACCCTGTGCTTCTGAATTCTTGTGCCTCTTCGTCTGTGTATCATGTAGCTCTGCTTTCCCTTCCCATCAAGATTTCTTTAATTCTTTGCACCTTCTCTGATGTCCAGCACTTCAGTGCATCCTGCTATGGAAAGAAAATCTGGAAGCAAGCTGGAGAGCTGCGTTTGAGGGAGATTGTCTCTAGGGTTTGATGTCAAGTTGAGGGAGCAACATGAACACTTTGTGTTGCAAGCCTAACGAGAAGGTCAGGTACTC
Source organism: Upupa epops (assembly GCA_013397515.1). NCBI lineage: Eukaryota > Metazoa > Chordata > Aves > Bucerotiformes > Upupidae > Upupa > Upupa epops. Next base: position 8,120 of record VZRI01010914.1, on the reverse strand, counting down.
AGGAACTTTCTTGGCCTCCCATGGTAGAAGTTGCACTTCTCTCGTTTTCAGAGAGCACCTGAGCGATGATATTTCCTTATCTGCTGGAGGACTTTGCTGGAGACTGGAAATGACTGTCAGATGTGTGTGCTGGATGCAGTAAAAGGAAACAAATATTTTCTTGGAATAGAAGGTCTGTGCATTGAGATATGTCTAAAACCAAAACAAGGCCACCTATAATCCTGGAAAGATGTGCCACAATTGTGGTGTGCCATGGGTCCTTTATAAACTCGATGGATTAACTGCTACCAAACCTTAATCACGAGTAGTTCAAAAATTGCATCAGTCTTTGATGGTTTTTCTGCCTTTATGACAGAAAGGTAAAGGTCTGTTTTTGCTTTTCGCATTATCATGGCAGCATGAGAGGTAATTTGCCATCATCCTCTTGCGTGACTGCATGCTGGTACCCCCTTTCCTGGCTTTTGTGGTCTTCGTCCAGTGCTCTCTACAAAGTGTACGTTGTCTTCACAGAAGAAGACAGTAATTTCTATAGACAACTTTGAGTATTTTAAATGAAAACAGTGGTTTGATGACCATATTCTTATCTCTAGTTAAAAGTAAGAACAGGCACTTGTTCCTGTTTGTTTGTCTCCTCACATGCTGGTGATGTTGCAGCTTTTCCTTGCTGGAGTGTTTCTAGTAGTGACTACTTTTTGCTTTGAAAGATACCACAGAAATAATTGTCCAAATGGAATGCCAGTTTCCTAAATTCTTATGTGACCAAAAGGATTTTTTACTAGTGAGCAGGAGATTTCATGGTGTTACAGTAACAGGCTTGGATGTGGAGAAGATACTGTGAATAAGGATGAGTTTCTTGGGAAAGTGGTGCCACAGAGGCAGTGCAGGAACCCAAGGAGTACTGTGCAGGTAGATGAGTTGGCAGACCAGCCAACCTTCCCAGCATCTACCTCAATACAGCAGTATGATCTGAAATAAATCACTGCCTGCTATAGATCAAATATATATTGAAATGTAAGTTCTTGAGACAGAATATTTGACCTAATGGATAAAACGGTTTAACAGGTACAAGGACCCAGTTGTAGCCCTGGCACTAGGTAGGTGGGAAACAGGTTGATCTCACTCAGGGTGGGTTGGTTGTAGAGTCTGCCAATCTGATGGATATAAGTGACAAGGGAGGAAGCTTACTTTGAGCAAATTGCACTTCTCTACATAATTCAAGCCCAGGGGGAGAGGGTAGATGCAGTTGCTGTGGGAGATAAAGATGAGAGGCAGCACCACCCATGAAGCTGCAGTTGTTTTCAAGCCTGTTGTCAGTGAACATTGTTACCACTGAATGCTGAGTAAGTTTGGTGTGACAGCAAGTAGGTGAGAAAAGCCTTCTTGGGGTCTTGCTTAGCCTTCTTGAATTGTAGCTCTCCAATAAGCTCTGTAAAGCAGACATGTCCAGTCCAGCTTTCCTGGCCATGCTGTTTGGCTTTTGCCTTTGACTGGCAGTTTTGTCAAGACTTCTGAAGGATCTTTTTTCAATTGTGTGGGGTTTTTTTCCTCAGTGTTTTAGCTCTTATTTTGTAGAAAAAAGGCTTGATGGAGCACTGTGGAAGGTAGAGGCTTGAAGCCTTACAGTGACAGCCACTTGGGACACAGCAGCTCTACCAAACTCAAGTCCTGCTCTGTTTGCTGATGGTTCTGTTTCCATGTCTCCATATTCATTTTCATTAGTGAAAAAATCTCTTTTTTTCTCCTCTGCTCTTTCCAATCCTGCCATCCACTCAAGGAGTAACAGTTTGTAAGGCAAGAATGCATCTGCACAGTACTGAAATTGTAGCTGGTTCCCATTGCCAGCCATGTTCAGGGAAGGGTCTGAGCATCATTTTCCTTTGCCTTTTTTCTCCTTGTCCTCTGCTTCATCCAGGAATTTTCCCTGGGTTAGCCTGAAAGCATCAGTTTAATGGATTGCTGAGAATACTCATCGCTTCCCTTTTCCGCTGTGGAGAGCATCAGAGCCTTTGAATACAACCTACTTTGGAAATTAGACTGGTGAATGAGTCTTCTGTAGCATCTGTAATGGGATGAGCTTATTTAGTCTTACCGAGCCCAAAATACAGGGCTGAGGTGAGGAAGGGAGCCCAGACCATTAAGGTTCATACAGCAAACAGCTCATTCCCTCTTTAGCAGTGAGCTTAGACACTGTGTCCTGTGAGCATGTGAGCAGGAGTTAGAGTCGCCTCTGAAGGAATAGAAGATCCAGGCTTTGAGCTGGATTTTTAACCTGACAGTTTATTCAACCAAAGAAAAGGGAACACTAAGCAGATTATTGAGACTTCTCTGTTGCCTTTAGCATGTACCTCACAGGTTTCCTTCTGCTGACAATCGCAGATAATTTCAAGGTTGAGTTCTTTGGGTTTTTTTCTCCTTCCCTATCTTCATTTATGTATGTTGCAAATCAGTTTTTAAAATTTAAAACCTACTAGAATATTAGTTTTGATTGAAGTGGCATTATATCCCAGAATCTGTAGCTGTTAAACATGAATTCATGAGTTCTGAACGGGCCATGATTGTGGCATAACTGAGTGCTAGCAGCACCTCTCCTGAGCAATGCCTGGGGACTCCTTGGAGAGTTTTGCCTTTCTCAGGATGCTGAAGTTCATGGGATTTGTTGAAGCAGATTAAGCACCTTGCCTTGATACCGTCAGTCTTCCACAGGAATGTTTATCTGTGATTGCAGAATATCAGTTTTACCCCCTTCACTACAAAGACAAATTGGAAGTTTTATTCACTTTTGCTGAAAGACTACATTAAAATTTCTAAAAAAACAACCCACCACGCAGTGGGGAATGGGAACATGTTGCAGAATGACTCTTGAAAAAGTCTGTTGGTTGAACATAATATTCTAGAGTTAAGTTTAATGCTTGGACTACAGTAATTTCTTGAGGACAGTCACCTTTTCTGATGGATAGCACCCTGCAGATGGTGGCAGATTGCACCCTCCTCCACTCTTGCCAGGAGCCTGTACTCACTGACAGAATAAAAGCAGTAAGGATGAAGCTATCCATAAGAGTTGATGAATCTCTTGCCTTTTAAAATGGAAGTGCTTTGTGCCAGGGAAAATATCCATGAATATATTTATAGTAATAAGCAGCGTAATCTCAGCTCCTTCATTGCAAGTGAGGAAATTGCTGTTCCACCAAGTCTGTGAAAGTGGAATCTACTTTTAGATGCTTTGAAATGGTATCTCTTTTTTCTCCTCCAGGATTTAAAAATAACTCAAGTCCAAATTTTAGAAATCTGTACATTAAATGGAAGTGTTGTATACAGACTAGCTAAAGCTGGTAGGTAATGATTGCTATTACAGCATGATTATCCTTCTGCCTGGTATTGGTAGTTGTTGGTTTTTCACTAGGATGGAGCTAAGGTGATCATAGAATCACTGGTTGGAAGGGACCTTAAAGATCATCTAGTTCTAGCCACCCTGCCTTGGGCAGGAACACCTCACTAGACCTGGTTGCTCCAAGCCCCATCTAATCTGGCCTAGGACGCTCAAAGGGGGAATGACAGGGAAGTGCTGTGTGAAGTACCAGCTTGGTTCTGCAAGCAGTATCTCATCTGAGATGGTTTTAACATAACGGGATCCTGCAGACCCCACCCTGAGTCTCCCAGCAGTCTGTGAAAAAAAGGGACGCAGTGTGTTTTATTCTCCATGTGGTGGAAACCCTGAGCTGTCGTTCTGGGGCAGGCGGGAGGTGGCGTTGGATGCCCACCACTAAATACCTTCTGCTGCTGGATGCAGGAAGAGAGTCTGCGGAAAATGATTGGGTAAGTTAAGCCTAAAATAGAGCCAGCTCTCGGTCAGAGTGTTGTCCTGGTATGGCATTTGTGATGATGACTGTGTGTATGAAATAAGATCGCAGGCTTTTTTCTGCCTGTAACTGGAGAAGTAGAACCACTGGGCGCTCAAATTGACCAGTATCTGCATGCAGGAGATCACCCAGGGAAGGTGTTGAAGCTTTCGAATGGAGGCTGTCGGCTCCCACTTCAGGAGCAAGAGAGCATTCAGGAACAGTTGAGACGCTGGTGCTTCAGTAGATCTTTGTGTTAGGCTGCACGTGCTAGGTAGGTGATTGGTGTTAAATGGGAGTGGGTTTATTTCTTGACTAAGACTGAATAACCTCTCAGATGGTCAGAGTGTGACAGGTGACCAGGACATTGATGTTTAGTTTCTGCTGCAAGTGTGGTGTTGAGCTTGTATGTAATTTGACCTTTTAGTTATTTTCTGCGGACCAAATGATCTGATTTTGAAACTGGCTACAGAAGAAGAATGGAATGAAAACCAGAACTAAATATGGGTATTCTTCTCTTAGAAGGAAAAATTCACATAAAAAGTCTACAGTGAGATGCTAATTACTTGCTGTGGTGATTGTTTTAGTTTTTTTCTTCATTTAATACATTGTCTGGGTTGACTGTAGGGGGTTCTGCCTTTCCTTGACCAAAGGGGGAAGCAGACCTACTGAGATGGCCTGCTGCTTCTTTTTGCTGCAATTCTTTCAGGCCACTTACAATGATGTGTACCTCTTTGATGTAATGGACAGGTTACCACAGACCTCAGATCACTCACATTGACACGTAAGGGATTATTTTATCTCTGTGAATTTCCAAAAGGAACAGGCCTTTCAGATTTTGTGCAGAGGAAGCAATCAGTCTATCAAAGAGATTGAAAGAGGTTATGCTTAGTAGGTTTTCCCTTATCCTCCCATTGCAGAAAATTAAGAAAAGTAATGGTGTAGGGAGTGGAACATACTACTTCATGATTTGGCATTTGAAAAGTCATGTGTTGTCACTATATTTTATTCTGTAAACATATTATTCTGTAAACACCTTGAGGACCACAGCATTGCCTGCTTTAATGCATCTTTGGTATTTTTCTTCCAGAGTTATGTTCTAGAAATATGTTTAAGGTAATATCTCTTAATTTAATTAATTAATTATCTTAATTTAATTAATTACATTATTATTGTTCTCTTAATCTATTGCTGAGTGTTACTTTTACCTTCATGTTAGCTGAGGTGGGATCTGTTGGCTTTATCCTTACTAGGTTTGGATAGGAAAGCTGTGTGAAGCTCTTACCATAGAATCATAGAATGGCTAAGTTTGGAAGGGACTTTAGAGGTCATCTATTTCAACCTCTCCGCCATAGGCAGGGACACCTGTCAATTGGACTTGGTTGGTCAAGGCCTCATCCAGGCTGGCCGTGAACACCTCCAGGGAGGGGGCATTCACAGCCTCTTTAGGCGATCTATTCCAGTTTTTCCACTCTTGTACTGAATAACTGCTTCCCAAGATCTAGCCTATACCTACTCTCCTGCAGTTTAAAACCATTTCCCCTTGTCCTATTGTTAGATCCCCTTGTGCAAAGTCCCTCTCCAGCCTTCCTATAGGTTCCCTTCAGGTATTGGAAGGCAGCTGTAAAGTCTGCCCAGAATTTTCTCTTAGCCTGACCAACCCCAGCTCCCTTATCCTCATAGCAAAGGTGATCCATCCCTTTGATCATTTTTATGGCCCTGTAGATAGTACTCCTGAGTACCTTTTGACTCTTGAAGTACTAATTTAGAGTATAATGCAAAAGAAAGCTTAAAACACATAGTTCCTCTTCGGGAGGTGCTGAGCTCTGTGGTTGGCTTCAGTGGAACATTCTACCAGACATCTGGACCTGTCTGAATACTTAGCATTGCCAGGGTCATGAAGCTAGATACATCAGTCTCTTCTTTTATTGAGATGGACTTGAGCCTGACCTAGTTTCTACTGCATCAAAAGTAAAAAGTCAGATTTATAGCAAAATTAAATACATACAAAATGCTGCCTCTATTTATGTATGATGGCACTCACTGGCAATGGAAGGTGACTTGCTTGCATAATAAATGTAGCAGTAATAATAATAATGATAAAAGCAAAGCCCACCCCCATATAAACAGGATTGGATTAGCTTTTGTCTAAATGGTTGTTTCCTTAATTACATGTGAAGGACTCAAAAAACATAGAGCCCAACTCTAATAGCCACATTATTTTTATTGTCTCATTGCTGCCTAAGTCACATTCTGCCTGTGAATATTTGCAGCGTTTTGCTTTTACCCCCCACCAAGTATGCATAAATAGCCCTTAAATACTATATTTGCTTTTGTTGCTTTCTGTCGGCTGTTGCAGTGCACCGGATTTATTTTTTTTATAGCAGTCACAGTCAATTCCAATTGAAACCATAATTGGTATTTGGACTTGATAGCTGCTGTAAATCTCAAAGAAGAGAAGGGAAGGATGCTCTCATTTTGTTAGGCTGCTTCTCTTTCGGATGCATAGTGCATCTTCCAGCTCTCTGGGCTAATTAAAATGCCATTACAGTACATGTGGTGCTACAATACAGTCTAGGGAGACTTCCAAAAATAGATCCTTGAGTGCAGACAAATTAGAGAGGAAATATGCACTGAGCATTTTCTCATAGGTTTAAAGAGAAATAATCCATTTGCTTCCCTAATTGCTTTCTTGTAAATGTTGAAGGCTTCCCCCCCCCTTAAATTTTGAGTAGACAAATAAATAATATGCTTGTGATAATTACTGTTCTCATTTAAACTTGTTGTTACGTGCTGTAGCTGTTAATATGCAACTCAGGATGTTTCAGTGGACTGTGCTTAATGGTCAGAGATGGAGACTCTTTATTCTTCAGTGATCCTGGTTTAGCCACCTGGTATTCCAAGGCTACGAGATTAGTGCATAGTTGGATTTTAGAAATCCAGTTGACCAGAATCACCCACCCCAAATCCTTCTGAGTTAATACAGATAAAAGGCCATTTGTCTTCAGCAAAGCAACCTTCCAACTTGTATATAAAATGTGAAATGCTTTTTGTAAAGTAATTGCTGTATGTGCATATATAATGATAACAGGGGAAAAACCAGGATGTTCTTGGGCCTGGAAGAGGTCCGTGGAATTACTGTGGGCTTAGACATGCACATATTTCTTTGGACAGTGCCAGTAAGAGTGGGGAGTTGTGGAGTATACCTCCCTATAAGCTACTCAGAGCAGCCTGATAGCAAGGAGTGAGGCTAGTGGTGGCTTGTAGACCACTCACAATGTTCATCAGTGGGAAGAAGCAAGAACTACAGCTTGTGACTGTGATGGTAAGTACTGTGTAGGGGATCAGATCTGTGAAGCATGACAATGGGAATGTAGACTAGGTTGTGTGGGGTTGTTTTGAAGCTTGCTTTAGGGCTGCGTTGCATCCAGGTCCCCAGACACAAATCCCCACGTTGCATTTTAGTTGATCTGGAGGGTGGTCTGGATTGAGTTTGAGGTGTATCTCCCACAAAAATTCAGTCTGTGTGCTTAGACTGCTCCACAGTGCAACCAAAAACATGGCCACACCACTCTTTCTGTGAAGAATTTCTTTCTAAGATCTAATCTAAACCTCTCCTGCCTCAACTTCAGATCATATCCCCTGGTTGTGTCGTCATCAAGGAGAAGAGGATAACACCCACCTCTCTGTAACCTCCCTTGAGGAAGTTGTAGAGGTCAATGAGGTCCCCCCTCAGCCTCCTCCTCTCCAGATAAAAAAACATGCCCAGCTCCCTCAGCCTCTCCTCAAATGACATGTTCTGTAAACCCCTCATGAGCTTGCTACCTTTCCTCTGGACACGCTCCAGCATCTCCATGTCTTTCCTATAATGGGGAGATCAGAATTGACCACCATACTCAAGAGGCCTCACAAGGAATGAATACAAGGGCACGATGACTTCCCTTACCCTACTGACTTACCCTATTCCTGATCCAGGCCAGGATCCTGTTGGCTTCATGGCCACCTTGGCACACTGCTGGCTCATATGAAGCCGGCTTTCTACTGTCACCTCCAGGTCCTTTTCTGCTGGGCAGCTTTAAACCCACTCGTCCCCAAACCAGTAGCATTGCCGGGGTGGTTGTGACCGAAATATAGGACACAGCACTTGGCCTTATTGTCCCTCAGACAACTGGCCTTGACCCATCGATCCCACCTGCCCAAGTCCCTCTGTACAGCCTTCCAGCCCTTCAGCNCCCCATTAATCACAACTTTCTGGAAACAGCCTGCCAGCCACTTTTTAACCCA